>CM029023.1:148706775-149046222 GCA_016801055.1 Panax notoginseng
GGATTTGTTAGTATGATTATAAACAGGAAATATGATTTGGTATAACCATGATCTTTGATGTTTCAGGTAAAGACAGGTGATGAAAATATTCTTCGTCCTAGGTGCGAAGAAAAATTTAGAGTCACAATTATGATTATGAGTTATTCATATGATTGTGGAAAGGAACGGTTGAGTGATGTTACATGGATAAAACATTGTTGTGATTTTTAACATGAGGGGATAATAGACTTTATGGTCTATTTGACTCTTCTAATGGATTGCTCGTTCCGCTGCAACTATGGTTGAAATTTTTATCATTTACTATATGTTCTAAATCTCTGATTTATTGTTGATGAAGGCTATTGAATAATTGAATTATCTTTAGTCATGACATTCTTTACTGAGCTAGTTGTGCTCCCTTTTCCTTAGCTTCACATTCCCTTTCAGGTAATAAGAGTGTAGCTGGGTCGAGCGGGTAACAAGGGAATAGAACGGTGGTCATCATTTAGTAGTTATATTGGTGAAGAAAATAGGTGAGCGAACCCAACGTTGGAAGGGTGTTTTGTCACTATCATACAAGATGTCTAATGACATCCAACCTCGTGTCATCATAGACAGGGTTGTGCTCATCCACTTGTTGAGTATATCTAGGGCACTACCTATATAATCTTGGTGTTTGTTTGGAAGTATAATTCTCAATTAGAGACAGTGGAGATAATGATAAGTCAAGAGAAGACTCACCATTAGGAAAATAATGATAGTAATCTTCTCGTTTTTCTTTGGGGGCTATTGGGTCAACCAAGGATAATCTGTGCCATATGATATCTATCATAACCTAGACGCGTGGCCTCCCATGTTCGAAGGTGTCCCTTGAGCACTTCCCAAATTTCTAATTTCTAGAACATTTTTGACTATACCTTTATGTAAGGTACCTTTGTGAAGTGCTGATACATGATGGTGTCCAATGTCACATTTGGTATATATTTGTATCCAAACTTACAGCATATGTGTTGTTGTATTTGCACGACAAATTGTTGTAATAAAGTTGTAGTTTATTTTCTGTACCATGTATTTGACGACTCAGAATGGGTTGGATGGAATGGACCTATTTTGGGTCGTTTACATTTGGTATCAAGCTTAGGGATATGATATCTGGCGAGATCGGGGAATAGGACTAGGAGAGGAGAGACGAGTAAATCCTTCGCTAGTGTGTCCTACCTAAGCTTATTTGTTGGTCATCATAATATCGGGATATTATGTGAATTTAATATGTTCAATTAACCTTTGTTTTGAAGCTGTATTCTAGAATGATATTTAAAATACAGGAGATGGGCAATGGAGAAATCATGATGACAAGGAAGATGGAATCTGAAATAAAAGCAAGGTATTCTCAACTGTTTGAATTTTTAGGTACGTAAATTTCGGGGACGAAATTTCATAAGGAGGGGAGATTGTAAGACCCCGAATTTTATGAAATAAAAGTATTCAATTTTTCTTATAATTACTATTCAGTAAATGGTTTAAATTGATAAAAATTTAAAGTTATGGGTGAAATATGAATTTTTTTTTCAAAATAAGCAAGTGGTTATAAAATAATCATTGTTGTCGGGGAATATTCGTTTGGTCGTGGAATATTCTTTCTGTCGGGGAATATTCGTACGACGGCGCAGCCATTTGTGGGCCCCATAACAGAATAACTGTCGGGTGAAGAAAACGACAAATTTGAGTTTTTACAAATAACGGCGTAGTTGTTACCGTTAACACTGTTGGAATACCCGGTGGTTAAAATACAGTAATACGCGTTATTGCACAGTAGCACGCGGTATTGCATAGTATTTTTGAAATTATTGATTCTTACGTAAGAAGGCACTACTCAATAATTGTTACAGTAATTACTGTTCAATATTTTATTTTATTGATTCAATAATTGCTACGTTGAAATTTTATATTGTTGTTGTTCAATAATTGTTGCTGCACAGTATTTCCCATTATCAGATCAATAATTCATATTATTTGAATAATATTATTAGATAACATTATTGGCAATGACTAGAAAGTTCTGTCTAAGGAGAGGTTTGGTCATCTAATTGCGCGCCAGTAAGGAAAAATCCTTATTGGAAAGCCCCCTCTTTCCTGGGAACGGCCTGGTTGTCATAAATGTGATTCTGTAATATTATTTGTGAATAATTAATTATTGATTCGTATGATAAGGAAATATTTATTTTATGTGGATATAAATGAGGGATATATTTTTGTGGTTAAAAATGAAGGAGTTAATGTTGAGATTTTTATCAGTATTTTTGTCGGAATGGAGGTATTAAAAATTAGGTTTTTGAGATATTTTGCGGGGGTTATAATTTTTAATCCGACCGTTGGATCATGGTAATTTTTGGATATGTTATACATATATAAGTTGAGTATATGTCCACAAATTTTGAACCGTTAAAAATGAACGTATGATTTGTTATGAATTTTAAGAGGTGGCTGATTCGGAAATCAGGTTATAAATCATTTTTGGTGGAAAATTCTAGAATTGGTGGGCCCCACTTGTGGTTGGTGAAGAAATGTGCTGAATTATATTTCAAATGTGGTGGGTGGGAATAGTAGCAGGTAAAGCCATCAGGTTGCAGGTCAAACCTACCAAAATTTTCCTATAAATAGAGGGCTAAGTTAGAATTGAAAATCACACCAGAAACATAAGCTTTCTCTCTTTCTCTCTCTATATTATGAAGCATATTTTGTGAGTATTTAGATACTTTGAGAGTTGCTATTCAGTGCAAGTTTTCTTCAGCCTTATACCGATCAGAAGTACTGCTCTTTTGAGGTAAGGGATTGTAAGGGATTGTAAGGGATATTAATGGATTTTAAGGGTTGTTATGATTTTCAGTTTCGTAATTTTTCTGATCTTCAAAAATTATGGAAAATTTTGAAATGATATTTTGATGAGTTTTATTGATTGTGTCCAAAAATGGTGATTTTGGATGTATAGATTAAGAGTTATGAATCTTACGGGAAAAGACTATTTTAAAAGTAACCGCTTATAATTCCTTGTGGTTAACTCCAAAATTGATGAAATTTTTATTGGGACTACATGAATATGATAGGAGTATACTCTGTGAATTTCAGAATTTTTAGATAAAAGTACAATTTTTGATAAATGTCTAAATATTCGGCTATTTTGGCCATATGAAAAATAGTAAATGACTTTTAAAAATTCTGAGAAAAATATATGTTCACTATGGGACTATATTATGCTAAATTCTAGAAAAGAAATATTTTTGGAACGGATTTGATATTTTTCATGAAAATAGTCTAGTTATGAGAAAATGAATTAAATATGTTATGTGAAGTAGAAAATTGAAAAATAGGATTTTATGGCTTGAGAATCCTATATATGAGGTATATGCAGATTTTTTATGAGGGTTTTGGTTATTGATGATGAAATCTTAAGAGTTGGCGTTTTATGATGATTAAATGCATTAATTAGTAAAGTGTAAACAATTTAAATAAATTGTTTATAAGCTTAAGAATATTATTCTTTCAATATCATTATACCGAAATATTGGTATGTATATTATTGTGAAATTTCTACCTTTTTCATGTCGGGGTTACTATTCATGAGTTACATTTTTCATGTCGGGGTTACTATTTATGAGTTACTATTCACGAGTTACTATTCACGAGTTACTATTCACGATAAAAAATTGGTTTCTTTTTCTAACCAAATTATAGTTGAGTTATGAATATTACTCTTGAGATTAAAACTATGTATTGATTATATTGATTTTATTATCATATATAACATTTTTATAACCCTGATGTTGAAATTCTCTTTCACTAGAGTGTAAAGATGGGTAGATTATTGGTATGATCATGACTAGGGTTCTCTTTGGCCTGTAGTGCAAAGTTGAATTGTGACTGGTATGATCATGACCATTGAATTTATAAGTGAATATCTTTAGCTTAAGTGCAAAGGTGAATTGATCAACATGGTTATAATTATTGTTTATATAAATTCTGAAATGATTATATATTTCTTTGAGATATGAATATATTTGGCCTGTAGTACAAATATGAATTGTTCATGAATATCTTTGGCATGTAGTGCAAAGATGGTCTGTTGATGAATATCTTTGGCCTGTAGTGCAAAGATGAACTGTTGTTGAATATCTTTGGCCTGTAGTGCAAAGATGGTTTATTGATGAATATCTTTGGCCCGTAGTGCAAAGATGGATTTGTTAGTATGATTATAAACAGGAAATGTGATTTGGTATAACCATGATCTTTGATGTTTCAGGTAAAGACAGGTGATGAAAATATTCTTCGTCCTAGGTGCGAAGAAAAATTTAGAGTCACAATTATGATTATGAGTTATTCATATGATTGTGGAAAGGAACTGTTGAGTGATGTTACATGGATAAAACATTGTTGGTGGATTTTTAACATGGAGGGGATAATAGACTTTATGGTCTATTTGACTCTTCTAATGGATTGCTCGTTCCGCTGCAACTATGGTTGAAATTTTTATCATTTACTATATGTTCTAAATCTCTGATTTATTGTTGATGAAGGCTATTGATAATTGAATTATCTTTAGTCATGACATTCTTTACTGAGCTAGTTGTGCTCACCCTTTTGCTTCACAATTCCTTTCAGGTAATAAGAGTGTAGCTGGGTCGAGCGGGGGTAACAAGGGAATAGAACGGTGGTCATCATTTAGTAGTTATATTTGGTGAAGAAAATAGGGTGAGGCGAACCCAACGTTGGAAGGGTGTTTTGTCACTATCATACAAGATGTCTAATGACATCCAACCTCGTGTCATCATAGGACAGGGTTGTGCTCATCCACTTGCTGAGTATATCTATGGGCACTACCTATATAATCTTGGTGTTTGTTTGAAGTATAATTCTCAATTAGAGACAGTGGAGATAATGATAAGTCAAGAGAAGACTCACCATTAGGAAGAATATGATAGTAATCTTCTCGTTTTTCTTTGGGGTCTATTGGGTCAACCAAGGATAATTCTGTGGCCATATGATATCTATCATAACCTAGACGCGTGGCCTCCCATGTACGAAGGTTTCCTTGAGCACTTCCCAAAGATTCTAATTTCTAGAACAATTTTTGACTATACCTTTATGTAAGGTACCTTTGTGAAGTGCTGATACATGATGGTGTCCAATGTCACATTTGGTATATATTTGTATCCAAACTTACAGCATATGTGTTGTTGTATTTTGCACGACAATTGTTATAATAAAGTTGTAGTTGTTTTCTGTACCATGTATTTGACGACTCAGAATGGGTTGGATGGAATGGACCTATTTTGGGGTCGTTACATTTGGTATCAGAGCTTAGGGATATGATATCTGGCGGAGATCGGGGAATAGGACTAGGAGAGGAGAGACGAGTAAATCCTTCGCTAGTGTGTCCTACCTAAGCTTATTTGTTGGTCAGTCATAATATCGGGATATTATGTGATATGTTAATATGTTCAATTAACCTTTGTTTTGAAGCTGTATTCTAGAATGATATTTAAAATACAGGAGATGGGCAATGGAGAAATCATGATGACAAGGAAGATGGAATCTGAAATAAAAGCAAGGTATTCTCAACTGTTTGAATTTTTAGGTACGTAAATTTCGGGGACGAAATTTCATAAGGAGGGGAGATTGTAAGACCCCGAATTTTATGAAATAAAAGTATTCAATTTTTCTTATAATTACTATTCAGTAAATGGTTAAATTGATAAAAATTTAAAGTTATGGGTGAAATATGAATTTTTTTTTCAAAATAAGCAAGTGGTTATAAAATAATCATTGTTGTCGGGGAATATTCGTTTGGTCGTGGAATATTCTTTCTGTCGGGGAATATTCGTACGACGGCGCAGCCATTTGTGGGCCCCATAACAGAATAACTGTCGGGTGAAGAAAACGACAAATTTGAGTTTTTACAAATAACGGCGTAGTTGTTACCGTTAACACTGTTGGAATACCCGGTGGTTAAAATACAGTAATACGCGTTATTGCACAGTAGCACGCGGTATTGCATAGTATTTTTAAAATTATTGATTCTTACGTAAGAAGGCACTACTCAATAATTGTTACAGTAATTACTGTTCAATATTTTATTTTATTGATTCAATAATTGCTACGTTGAAATTTTATATTGTTGTTGTTCAATAATTGTTGCTGCACAGTATTTCCCATTATCAGATCAATAATTCATATTATTTGAATAATATTATTAGATAACATTATTGGCAATGACTAGAAAGTTCTGTCTAAGGAGAGGTTTGGTCATCTAATTGCGCGCCAGTAAGGAAAAATCCTTATTGGAAAGCCCCCTCTTTCCTGGGAACGGCCTGGTTGTCATAAATGTGATTCTGTAATATTATTTGTGAATAATTAATTATTGATTCGTATGATAAGGAAATATTTATTTTATGTGGATATAAATGAGGGATATATTTTTGTGGTTAAAAATGAAGGAGTTAATGTTGAGATTTTTATCAGTATTTTTGTCGGAATGGAGGTATTAAAAATTAGGGTTTTTGAGATATTTTGCAGGGGTTATAATTTTTAATCCGACCGTTGGATCATGGTAATTTTTGGATATGTTATACATATATAAGTTGAGTATATGTCCACAAATTTTGAACCGTTAAAAATGAACGTATGATTTGTTATGAATTTTAAGAGGTGGCTGATTCGGAAATCAGGTTATAAATCATTTTTGGTGGAAAATTCTAGAATTGGTGGGCCCCACTTGTGGTTGGTGAAGAAATGTGCTGAATTATATTTCAAATGTGGTGGGTGGGAATAGTAGCAGGTAAAGCCATCAGGTTGCAGGTCAAACCTACCAAAATTTTCCTATAAATAGAGGGCTAAGTTAGAATTGAAAATCACACCAGAAACATAAGCTTTCTCTCTTTCTCTCTCTATATTATGAAGCATATTTTGTGAGTATTTAGATACTTTGAGAGTTGCTATTCAGTGCAAGTTTTCTTCAGCCTTATACCGATCAGAAGTACTGCTCTTTTGAGGTAAGGGATTGTAAGGGATTGTAAGGGATATTAATGGATTTTAAGGGTTGTTATGATTTTCAGTTTCGTAATTTTTCTGATCTTCAAAAATTATGGAAAATTTTGAAATGATATTTTGATGAGTTTTATTGATTGTGTCCAAAAATGGTGATTTTTGGATGTATAGATTAAGAGTTATGAATCTTACGGGAAAAGACTATTTTAAAAGTAACCGCTTATAATTCCTTGTGGTTAACTCCAAAATTGATGAAATTTTTATTGGGACTACATGAATATGATAGGAGTATACTCTGTGAATTTCAGAATTTTTAGATAAAAGTACAATTTTTGATAAATGTCTAAATATTCGGCTATTTTGGCCATATGAAAAATAGTAAATGACTTTTAAAAATTCTGAGAAAAATATATGTTCACTATGGGACTATATTATGCTAAATTCTAGAAAAGAAATATTTTTGGAACGGATTTGGTATTTTTCATGAAAATAGTCTAGTTATGAGAAAATGAATTAAATATGTTATGTGAAGTAAGAAAATTGAAAAATAGGATTTTATGGCTTGAGAATCCTATATATGAGGTATATGCAGATTTTTTATGAGGGTTTTGGTTATTGATGATGAAATCTTAAGAGTTGGCGTTTTATGATGATTAAATGCATTAATTAGTAAAGTGTAAACAATTTAAATAAATTGTTTATAAGCTTAAGAATATTATTCTTTCAATATCATTATACCGAAATATTGGTATGTATATTATTGTGAAATTTCTACCTTTTTCATGTCGGGGTTACTATTCATGAGTTACATTTTTCATGTCGGGGTTACTATTTACGAGTTACTATTCACGAGTTACTATTCACGATAAAAAATTGGTTTCTTTTTCTAACCAAATTATAGTTGAGTTATGAATATTACTCTTGAGATTAAAACTATGTATTGATTATATTGATTTTATTATCATATATAACATTTTTATAACCCTGATGTTGAAATTCTCTTTCACTAGAGTGTAAAGATGGGTAGATTATTGGTATGATCATGACTAGGGTTCTCTTTGGCCTGTAGTGCAAAGTTGAATTGTGACTGGTATGATCATGACCATTGAATTTATAAGTGAATATCTTTAGCTTAAGTGCAAAGGTGAATTGATCAACATGGTTATAATTATTGTTTATATAAATTCTGAAATGATTATATATTTCTTTGAGATATGAATATATTTGGCCTGTAGTACAAATATGAATTGTTGATGAATATCTTTGGCATGTAGTGCAAAGATGGTCTGTTGATGAATATCTTTGGCCTGTAGTGCAAAGATGAACTGTTGTTGAATATCTTTGGCCTGTAGTGCAAAGATGGTTTATTGATGAATATCTTTGGCCCGTAGTGCAAAGATGGATTTGTTAGTATGATTATAAACAGGAAATGTGATTTGGTATAACCATGATCTTTGATGTTTCAGGTAAAGACAGGTGATGAAAATATTCTTCGTCCTAGGTGCGAAGAAAAATTTAGAGTCACAATTATGATTATGAGTTATTCATATGATTGTGGAAAGGAACTGTTGAGTGATGTTACATGGATAAAACATTGTTGGTGGATTTTTAACATGGAGGGGATAATAGACTTTATGGTCTATTTGACTCTTCTAATGGATTGCTCGTTCCGCTGCAACTATGGTTGAAATTTTTATCATTTACTATATGTTCTAAATCTCTGATTTATTGTTGATGAAGGCTATTGATAATTGAATTATCTTTAGTCATGACATTCTTTACTGAGCTAGTTGTGCTCACCCTTTTGCTTCACAATTCCTTTCAGGTAATAAGAGTGTAGCTGGGTCGAGCGGGGGTAACAAGGGAATAGAACGGTGGTCATCATTTAGTAGTTATATTTGGTGAAGAAAATAGGGTGAGGCGAACCCAACGTTGGAAGGGTGTTTTGTCACTATCATACAAGATGTCTAATGACATCCAACCTCGTGTCATCATAGGACAGGGTTGTGCTCATCCACTTGCTGAGTATATCTATGGGCACTACCTATATAATCTTGGTGTTTGTTTGAAGTATAATTCTCAATTAGAGACAGTGGAGATAATGATAAGTCAAGAGAAGACTCACCATTAGGAAGAATATGATAGTAATCTTCTCATTTTTCTTTGGGGTCTATTGGGTCAACCAAGGATAATTCTGTGGCCATATGATATCTATCATAACCTAGACGCGTGGCCTCCCATGTACGAAGGTTTCCTTGAGCACTTCCCAAAGATTCTAATTTCTAGAACAATTTTTGACTATACCTTTATGTAAGGTACCTTTGTGAAGTGCTGATACATGATGGTGTCCAATGTCACATTTGGTATATATTTGTATCCAAACTTACAGCATATGTGTTGTTGTATTTTGCACGACAATTGTTATAATAAAGTTGTAGTTGTTTTCTGTACCATGTATTTGACGACTCAGAATGGGTTGGATGGAATGGACCTATTTTGGGGTCGTTACATTTGGTATCAGAGCTTAGGGATATGATATCTGGCGGAGATCGGGGAATAGGACTAGGAGAGGAGAGACGAGTAAATCCTTCGCTAGTGTGTCCTACCTAAGCTTATTTGTTGGTCAGTCATAATATCGGGATATTATGTGATATGTTAATATGTTCAATTAACCTTTGTTTTGAAGCTGTATTCTAGAATGATATTTAAAATACAGGAGATGGGCAATGGAGAAATCATGATGACAAGGAAGATGGAATCTGAAATAAAAGCAAGGTATTCTCAACTGTTTGAATTTTTAGGTACGTAAATTTCGGGGACGAAATTTCATAAGGAGGGGAGATTGTAAGACCCCGAATTTTATGAAATAAAAGTATTCAATTTTTCTTATAATTACTATTCAGTAAATGGTTAAATTGATAAAAATTTAAAGTTATGGGTGAAATATGAATTTTTTTTTCAAAATAAGCAAGTGGTTATAAAATAATCATTGTTGTCGGGGAATATTCGTTTGGTCGTAGAATATTCTTTCTGTCGGGGAATATTCGTACGACGGCGCAGCCATTTGTGGGCCCCATAACAGAATAACTGTCGGGTGAAGAAAACGACAAATTTGAGTTTTTACAAATAACGGCGTAGTTGTTACCGTTAACACTGTTGGAATACCCGGTGGTTAAAATACAGTAATACGCGTTATTGCACAGTAGCACACGGTATTGCATAGTATTTTTGAAATTATTGATTCTTACGTAAGAAGGCACTACTCAATAATTGTTACAGTAATTACTGTTCAATATTTTATTTTATTGATTCAATAATTGCTACGTTGAAATTTTATATTATTGTTGTTCAATAATTGTTGCTGCACAGTATTTCCCATTATCAGATCAATAATTCATATTATTTGAATAATATTATTAGATAACATTATTGGCAATGTCTAGAAAGTTCTGTCTAAGGAGAGGTTTGGTCATCTAATTGCGCGCCAGTAAGGAAAAATCCTTATTGGAAAGCCCCCTCTTTCCTGGGAACGGCCTGGTTGTCATAAATGTGATTCTGTAATATTATTTGTGAATAATTAATTATTGATTCATATGATAAGGAAATATTTATTTTATGTGGATATAAATGAGGGATATATTTTTGTGGTTAAAAATGAAGGAGTTAATGTTGAGATTTTTATCAGTATTTTTGTCGGAATGGAGGTATTAAAAATTAGGGTTTTTGAGATATTTTGCGGGGGTTATAATTTTTAATCCGACCGTTGGATCGTGGTAATTTTTGGATATGTTATACATATATAAGTTGAGTATATGTCCACAAATTTTGAACCGTTAAAAATGAACGTATGATTTGTTATGAATTTTAAGAGGTGGCTGATTCGGAAATCAGGTTATAAATCATTTTTGGTGGAAAATTCTAGAATTGGTGGGCCCCACTTGTGGTTGGTGAAGAAATGTGCTGAATTATATTTCAAATGTGGTGGGTGGGAATAGTAGCAGGTAAAGCCATCAGGTTGCAGGTCAAACCTACCAAAATTTTCCTATAAATAGAGGGCTAAGTTAGAATTGAAAATCACACCAGAAACATAAGCTTTCTCTCTTTCTCTCTCTATATTATGAAGCATATTTTGTGAGTATTTAGATACTTTGAGAGTTGCTATTCAGTGCAAGTTTTCTTCAGCCTTATACCGATCAGAAGTACTGCTCTTTTGAGGTAAGGGATTGTAAGGGATTGTAAGGGATATTAATGGATTTTAAGGGTTGTTATGATTTTCAGTTTCGTAATTTTTCTGATCTTCAAAAATTATGGAAAATTTTGAAATGATATTTTGATGAGTTTTATTGATTGTGTCCAAAAATGGTGATTTTTGGATGTATAGATTAAGAGTTATGAATCTTACGGGAAAAGACTATTTTAAAAGTAACCGCTTATAATTCCTTGTGGTTAACTCCAAAATTGATGAAATTTTTATTGGGAGTACATGAATATGATAGGAGTATACTCTGTGAATTTCAGAATTTTTAGATAAAAGTACAATTTTTGATAAATGTCTAAATATTCGGCTATTTTGGCCATATGAAAAATAGTAAATGACTTTTAAAAATTCTGAGAAAAATATATGTTCACTATGGGACTATATTATGCTAAATTCAGAAAAGAAATATTTTTGGAACGGATTTGGTATTTTTCATGAAAATAGTCTAGTTATGAGAAAATGAATTAAATATGTTATGTGAAGTAGGAAAATTGAAAAATAGGATTTTATGGCTTGAGAATCCTATATATGAGGTATATGCAGATTTTTTATGAGGGTTTTGGTTATTGATGATGAAATCTTAAGAGTTGGCATTTTATGATGATTAAATGCATTAATTAGTAAAGTGTAAACAATTTAAATAAATTGTTTATAAGCTTAAGAATATTATTCTTTCAATATCATTATACCGAAATATTGGTATGTATATTATTGTGAAATTTCTACCTTTTTCATGTCGGGGTTACTATTCATGAGTTACATTTTTCATGTCGGGGTTACTATTTATGAGTTACTATTCACGAGTTACTATTCACGAGTTACTATTCACGATAAAAAATTGGTTTCTTTTTCTAACCAAATTATAGTTGAGTTATGAATATTACTCTTGAGATTAAAACTATGTATTGATTATATTGATTTTATTATCATATATAACATTTTTATAACCCTGATGTTGAAATTCTCTTTCACTAGAGTGTAAAGATGGGTAGATTATTGGTATGATCATGACTAGGGTTCTCTTTGGCCTGTAGTGCAAAGTTGAATTGTGACTGGTATGATCATGACCATTGAATTTATAAGTGAATATCTTTAGCTTAAGTGCAAAGGTGAATTGATCAACATGGTTATAATTATTGTTTATATAAATTCTGAAATGATTATATATTTCTTTGAGATATTAATATATTTGGCCTGTAGTGCAAATATGAATTGTTGATGAATATCTTTGGCATGTAGTGCAAAGATGGTCTGTTGATGAATATCTTTGGCCTGTAGTGCAAAGATGAACTGTTGTTGAATATCTTTGGCCTGTAGTGCAAAGATGGTTTATTGATGAATATCTTTGGCCCGTAGTGCAAAGATGGATTTGTTAGTATGATTATAAACAGGAAATGTGATTTGGTATAACCATGATCTTTGATGTTTCAGGTAAAGACAGGTGATGAAAATATTCTTCGTCCTAGGTGCGAAGAAAAATTTAGAGTCACAATTATGATTATGAGTTATTCATATGATTGTGGAAAGGAACTGTTGAGTGATGTTACATGGATAAAACATTGTTGGTGGATTTTTAACATGGAGAAGATAATAGACTTTATGGTCTATTTGACTCTTCTAATGGATTGCTCGTTCCGCTGCAACTATGGTTGAAATTTTTATCATTTACTATATGTTCTAAATCTCTGATTTATTGTTGATGAAGGCTATTGATAATTGAATTATCTTTAGTCATGACATTCTTTACTGAGCTAGTTGTGCTCACCCTTTTGCTTCACAATTCCTTTCAGGTAATAAGAGTGTAGCTGGGTCGAGCGGGGGTAACAAGGGAATAGAACGGTGGTCATCATTTAGTAGTTATATTTGGTGAAGAAAATAGGGTGAGGCGAACCCAACGTTGGAAGGGTGTTTTGTCACTATCATACAAGATGTCTAATGACATACAACCTCGTGTCATCATAGGACAGGGTTGTGCTCATCCACTTGCTGAGTATATCTATGGGCACTACCTATATAATCTTGGTGTTTGTTTGAAGTATAATTCTCAATTAGAGACAGTGGAGATAATGATAAGTCAAGAGAAGACTCACCATTGGGAAGAATATGATAGTAATCTTCTCGTTTTTCTTTGGGGTCTATTGGGTCAACCAAGGATAATTCTGTGGCCATATGATATCTATCATAACCTAGACGCGTGGCCTCCCATGTACGAAGGTTTCCTTGAGCACTTCCCAAAGATTCTAATTTCTAGAACAGTTTTTGACTATACCTTTATGTAAGGTACCTTTGTGAAGTGCTGATACATGATGGTGTCCAATGTCACATTTGGTATATATTTGTATCCAAACTTACAGCATATGTGTTGTTGTATTTTGCACGACAATTGTTGTAATAAAGTTGTAGTTATTTTCTGTACCATGTATTTGACGACTCAGAATGGGTTGGATGGAATGGACATATTTTGGGGTCGTTACATTTGGTATCAGAGCTTAGGGATATGATATCTGGCGGAGATCGGGGAATAGGACTAGGAGAGGAGAGACGAGTAAATCCTTCGCTAGTGTGTCCTACCTAAGCTTATTTGTTGGTCAGTCATAATATCGGGATATTATGTGATATGTTAATATGTTCAATTAACCTTTGTTTTGAAGCTGTATTCTAGAATGATATTTAAAATACAGGAGATGGGCAATGGAGAAATCATGATGACAAGGAAGATGGAATCTGAAATAAAAGCAAGGTATTCTCAACTGTTTGAATTTTTAGGTACGTAAATTTCGGGGACGAAATTTCATAAGGAGGGGAGATTGTAAGACCCCGAATTTTATGAAATAAAAGTATTCAATTTTTCTTATAATTACTATTCAGTAAATGGTTAAATTGATAAAAATTTAAAGTTATGGGTGAAATATGAATTTTTTTTTCAAAATAAGCAAGTGGTTATAAAATAATCATTGTTGTCGGGGAATATTCGTTTGGTCGTGGAATATTCTTTCTGTCGGAGAATATTCGTACGACGGCGCAGCCATTTGTGGGCCCCATAACAGAATAACTGTCGGGTGAAGAAAACGACAAATTTGAGTTTTTACAAATAACGGCGTAGTTGTTACCGTTAACACTGTTGGAATACCCGGTGGTTAAAATACAGTAATACGCGTTATTGCACAGTAGCACACGGTATTGCATAGTATTTTTGAAATTATTGATTCTTACGTAAGAAGGCACTACTCAATAATTGTTACAGTAATTACTGTTCAATATTTTATTTTATTGATTCAATAATTGCTACGTTGAAATTTTATATTGTTGTTGTTCAATAATTGTTGCTGCACAGTATTTCCCATTATCAGATCAATAATTCATATTATTTGAATAATATTATTAGATAACATTATTGGCAATGTCTAGAAAGTTCTGTCTAAGGAGAGGTTTGGTCATCTAATTGCGCGCCAGTAAGGAAAAATCCTTATTGGAAAGCCCCCTCTTTCCTGGGAACGGCCTGGTTGTCATAAATGTGATTCTGTAATATTATTTGTGAATAATTAATTATTGATTCATATGATAAGGAAATATTTATTTTATGTGGATATAAATGAGGGATATATTTTTGTGGTTAAAAATGAAGGAGTTAATGTTGAGATTTTTATCAGTATTTTTGTCGGAATGGAGGTATTAAAAATTAGGGTTTTTGAGATATTTTGCGGGGGTTATAATTTTTAATCCGACCGTTGGATCGTGGTAATTTTTGGATATGTTATACATATATAAGTTGAGTATATGTCCACAAATTTTGAACCGTTAAAAATGAACGTATGATTTGTTATGAATTTTAAGAGGTGGCTGATTCGGAAATCAGGTTATAAATCATTTTTGGTGGAAAATTCTAGAATTGGTGGGCCCCACTTGTGGTTGGTGAAGAAATGTGCTGAATTATATTTCAAATGTGGTGGGTGGGAATAGTAGCAGGTAAAGCCATCAGGTTGCAGGTCAAACCTACCAAAATTTTCCTATAAATAGAGGGCTAAGTTAGAATTGAAAATCACACCAGAAACATAAGCTTTCTCTCTTTCTCTCTCTATATTATGAAGCATATTTTGTGAGTATTTAGATACTTTGAGAGTTGCTATTCAGTGCAAGTTTTCTTCAGCCTTATACCGATCAGAAGTACTGCTCTTTTGAGGTAAGGGATTGTAAGGGATTGTAAGGGATATTAATGGATTTTAAGGGTTGTTATGATTTTCAGTTTCGTAATTTTTCTGATCTTCAAAAATTATGGAAAATTTTGAAATGATATTTTGATGAGTTTTATTGATTGTGTCCAAAAATGGTGATTTTTGGATGTATAGATTAAGAGTTATGAATTTTATGGGAAAAGACTATTTTAAAAGTAACCGCTTATAATTCCTTGTGGTTAACTCCAAAATTGATGAAATTTTTATTGGGAGTACATGTATATGATAGGAGTATACTCTGTGAATTTCAGAATTTTTAGATAAAAGTATAATTTTTGATAAATGTCTAAATATTCGGCTATTTTGGCCATATGAAAAATAGTAAATGACTTTTAAAAATTCTGAGAAAAATATATGTTCACTATGGGACTATATTATGCTAAATTCTAGAAAAGAAATATTTTTGGAACGGATTTGGTATTTTTCATGAAAATAGTCTAGTTATGAGAAAATGAATTAAATATGTTATGTGAAGTAAGAAAATTGAAAAATAGGATTTTATGGCTTGAGAATCCTATATATGAGGTATATGCAGATTTTTTATGAGGGTTTTGGTTATTGATGATGAAATCTTAAGAGTTGGCATTTTATGATGATTAAATGCATTAATTAGTAAAGTGTAAACAATTTAAATAAATTGTTTATAAGCTTAAGAATATTATTCTTTCAATATCATTATACCGAAATATTGGTATGTATATTATTGTGAAATTTCTATCTTTTTCATGTCGGGGTTACTATTCATGAGTTACATTTTTCATGTCGGGGTTACTATTCACGAGTTACTATTCACGAGTTACTATTCACGATAAAAAATTGGTTTCTTTTTCTAACCAAATTATAGTTGAGTTATGAATATTACTCTTGAGATTAAAACTATGTATTGATTATATTGATTTTATTATCATATATAACATTTTTATAACCCTGATGTTGAAATTCTCTTTCACTAGAGTGTAAAGATGGGTAGATTATTGGTATGATCATGACTAGGGTTCTCTTTGGCCTGTAGTGCAAAGTTGAATTGTGACTGGTATGATCATGACCATTGAATTTATAAGTGAATATCTTTAGCTTAAGTGCAAAGGTGAATTGATCAACATGGTTATAATTATTGTTTATATAAATTCTGAAATGATTATATATTTCTTTGAGATATGAATATATTTGGCCTGTAGTGCAAATATGAATTGTTGATGAATATCTTTGGCATGTAGTGCAAAGATGGTCTGTTGATGAATATCTTTGGCCTGTAGTGCAAAGATGAACTGTTGTTGAATATCTTTGGCCTGTAGTGCAAAGATGGTTTATTGATGAATATCTTTGGCCCGTAGTGCAAAGATGGATTTGTTAGTATGATTATAAACAGGAAATGTGATTTGGTATAACCATGATCTTTGATGTTTCAGGTAAAGACAGGTGATGAAAATATTCTTCGTCCTAGGTGCGAAGAAAAATTTAGAGTCACAATTATGATTATGAGTTATTCATATGATTGTGGAAAGGAACTGTTGAGTGATGTTACATGGATAAAACATTGTTGGTGGATTTTTAACATGGAGGGGATAATAGACTTTATAGTCTATTTGACTCTTCTAATGGATTGCTCGTTCCGCTGCAACTATGGTTGAAATTTTTATCATTTACCATATGTTCTAAATCTCTGATTTATTGTTGATGAAGGCTATTGATAATTGAATTATCTTTAGTCATGATATTCTTTACTGAGCTAGTTGTGCTCACCCTTTTGCTTCACAATTCCTTTCAGGTAATAAGAGTGTAGCTGGGTCGAGCGGGGGTAACAAGGGAATAGAACGGTGGTCATCATTTAGTAGTTATATTTGGTGAAGAAAATAGGGTGAGGCGAACCCAACGTTGGAAGGGTGTTTTGTCACTATCATACAAGATGTCTAATGACATCCAACCTCGTGTCATCATAGGACAGGGTTGTGCTCATCCACTTGCTGAGTATATCTATGGGCACTACCTATATAATCTTGGTGTTTGTTTGAAGTATAATTCTCAATTAGAGACAGTGGAGATAATGATAAGTCAAGAGAAGACTCACCATTAGGAAGAATATGATAGTAATCTTCTCATTTTTCTTTGGGGTCTATTGGGTCAACCAAGGATAATTCTGTGGCCATATGATATCTATCATAACCTAGACGCGTGGCCTCCCATGTACGAAGGTTTCCTTGAGCACTTCCCAAAGATTCTAATTTCTAGAACAATTTTTGACTATACCTTTATGTAAGGTACCTTTGTGAAGTGCTGATACATGATGGTGTCCAATGTCACATTTGGTATATATTTGTATCCAAACTTACAGCATATGTGTTGTTGTATTTTGCACGACAATTGTTGTAATAAAGTTGTAGTTGTTTTCTGTACCATGTATTTGACGACTCAGAATGGGTTGGATGGAATGGACCTATTTTGGGGTCGTTACATTTGGTATCAGAGCTTAGGGATATGATATCTGGCGGAGATCGGGGAATAGGACTAGGAGAGGAGAGACGAGTAAATCCTTCGCTAGTGTGTCCTACCTAAGCTTATTTGTTGGTCAGTCATAATATCGGGATATTATGTGATATGTTAATATGTTCAATTAACCTTTGTTTTGAAGCTGTATTCTAGAATGATATTTAAAATACAGGAGATGGGCAATGGAGAAATCATGATGACAAGGAAGATGGAATCTGAAATAAAAGCAAGGTATTCTCAACTGTTTGAATTTTTAGGTACGTAAATTTCGGGGACGAAATTTCATAAGGAGGGGAGATTGTAAGACCCCGAATTTTATGAAATAAAAGTATTCAATTTTTCTTATAATTACTATTCAGTAAATGGTTAAATTGATAAAAATTTAAAGTTATGGGTGAAATATGAATTTTTTTTTCAAAATAAGCAAGTGGTTATAAAATAATCATTGTTGTCGGGGAATATTCGTTTGGTCGTGGAATATTCTTTCTGTCGGGGAATATTCGTACGACGGCGCAGCCATTTGTGGGCCCCATAACAGAATAACTGTCGGGTGAAGAAAACGACAAATTTGAGTTTTTACAAATAACGGCGTAGTTGTTACCGTTAACACTGTTGGAATACCCGGTGGTTAAAATACAGTAATACGCGTTATTGCACAGTAGCACGCGGTATTGCATAGTATTTTTGAAATTATTGATTCTTACGTAAGAAGGCACTACTCAATAATTGTTACAGTAATTACTGTTCAATATTTTATTTTATTGATTCAATAATTGCTACGTTGAAATTTTATATTGTTGTTGTTCAATAATTGTTGCTGCACAGTATTTCCCATTATCAGATCAATAATTCATATTATTTGAATAATATTATTAGATAACATTATTGGCAATGACTAGAAAGTTCTGTCTAAGGAGAGGTTTGGTCATCTAATTGCGCGCCAGTAAGGAAAAATCCTTATTGGAAAGCCCCCTCTTTCCTGGGAACGGCCTGGTTGTCATAAATGTGATTCTGTAATATTATTTGTGAATAATTAATTATTGATTCATATGATAAGGAAATATTTATTTTATGTGGATATAAATGAGGGATATATTTTTGTGGTTAAAAATGAAGGAGTTAATGTTGAGATTTTTATCAGTATTTTTGTCGGAATGGAGGTATTAAAAATTAGGGTTTTTGAGATATTTTGCGGGGGTTATAATTTTTAATCCGACCGTTGGATCATGGTAATTTTTGGATATGTTATACATATATAAGTTGAGTATATGTCCACAAATTTTGAACCGTTAAAAATGAACGTATGATTTGTTATGAATTTTAAGAGGTGGCTGATTCGGAAATCAGGTTATAAATCATTTTTGGTGGAAAATTCTAGAATTGGTGGGCCCCACTTGTGGTTGGTGAAGAAATGTGCTGAATTATATTTCAAATGTGGTGGGTGGGAATAGTAGCAGGTAAAGCCATCAGGTTGCAGGTCAAACCTACCAAAATTTTCCTATAAATAGAGGGCTAAGTTAGAATTGAAAATCACACCAGAAACATAAGCTTTCTCTCTTTCTCTCTCTATATTATGAAGCATATTTTGTGAGTATTTAGATACTTTGAGAGTTGCTATTCAGTGCAAGTTTTCTTCAGCCTTATACCGATCAGAAGTACTGCTCTTTTGAGGTAAGGGATTGTAAGGGATTGTAAGGGATATTAATGGATTTTAAGGGTTGTTATGATTTTCAGTTTCGTAATTTTTCTGATCTTCAAAAATTATGGAAAATTTGAAATGATATTTTGATGAGTTTTATTGATTGTGTCCAAAAATGGTGATTTTTGGATGTATAGATTAAGAGTTATGAATCTTACGGGAAAAGACTATTTTAAAAGTAACCGCTTATAATTCCTTGTGGTTAACTCCAAAATTGATGAAATTTTTATTGGGACTACATGAATATGATAGGAGTATACTCTGTGAATTTCAGAATTTTTAGATAAAAGTACAATTTTTGATAAATGTCTAAATATTCGGCTATTTTGGCCATATGAAAAATAGTAAATGACTTTTAAAAATTCTGAGAAAAATATATGTTCACTATGGGACTATATTATGCTAAATTCTAGAAAAGAAATATTTTTGGAACGGATTTGATATTTTTCATGAAAATAGTCTAGTTATGAGAAAATGAATTAAATATGTTATGTGAAGTAGGAAAATTGAAAAATAGGATTTTATGGCTTGAGAATCCTATATATGAGGTATATGCAGATTTTTTATGAGGGTTTTGGTTATTGATGATGAAATCTTAAGAGTTGGCGTTTTATGATGATTAAATGCATTAATTAGTAAAGTGTAAACAATTTAAATAAATTGTTTATAAGCTTAAGAATATTATTCTTTCAATATCATTATACCGAAATATTGGTATGTATATTATTGTGAAATTTCTACCTTTTTCATGTCGGGGTTACTATTCATGAGTTACATTTTTCATGTCGGGGTTACTATTTATGAGTTACTATTCACGAGTTACTATTCACGAGTTACTATTCACGATAAAAAATTGGTTTCTTTTTCTAACCAAATTATAGTTGAGTTATGAATATTACTCTTGAGATTAAAACTATGTATTGATTATATTGATTTTATTATCATATATAACATTTTTATAACCCTGATGTTGAAATTCTCTTTCACTAGAGTGTAAAGATGGGTAGATTATTGGTATGATCATGACTAGGGTTCTCTTTGGCCTGTAGTGCAAAGTTGAATTGTGACTGGTATGATCATGACCATTGAATTTATAAGTGAATATCTTTAGCTTAAGTGCAAAGGTGAATTGATCAACATGGTTATAATTATTGTTTATATAAATTCTGAAATGATTATATATTTCTTTGAGATATGAATATATTTGGCCTGTAGTACAAATATGAATTGTTGATGAATATCTTTGGCATGTAGTGCAAAGATGGTCTGTTGATGAATATCTTTGGCCTGTAGTGCAAAGATGAACTGTTGTTGAATATCTTTGGCCTGTAGTGCAAAGATGGTTTATTGATGAATATCTTTGGCCCGTAGTGCAAAGATGGATTTGTTAGTATGATTATAAACAGGAAATGTGATTTGGTATAACCATGATCTTTGATGTTTCAGGTAAAGACAGGTGATGAAAATATTCTTCGTCCTAGGTGCGAAGAAAAATTTAGAGTCACAATTATGATTATGAGTTATTCATATGATTGTGGAAAGGAACTGTTGAGTGATGTTACATGGATAAAACATTGTTGGTGGATTTTTAACATGGAGGGGATAATAGACTTTATGGTCTATTTGACTCTTCTAATGGATTGCTCGTTCCGCTGCAACTATGGTTGAAATTTTTATCATTTACTATATGTTCTAAATCTCTGATTTATTGTTGATGAAGGCTATTGATAATTGAATTATCTTTAGTCATGACATTCTTTACTGAGCTAGTTGTGCTCACCCTTTTGCTTCACAATTCCTTTCAGGTAATAAGAGTGTAGCTGGGTCGAGCGGGGGTAACAAGGGAATAGAACGGTGGTCATCATTTAGTAGTTATATTTGGTGAAGAAAATAGGGTGAGGCGAACCCAACGTTGGAAGGGTGTTTTGTCACTATCATACAAGATGTCTAATGACATCCAACCTCGTGTCATCATAGGACAGGGTTGTGCTCATCCACTTGTTGAGTATATCTATGGGCACTACCTATATAATCTTGGTGTTTGTTTGAAGTATAATTCTCAATTAGAGACAGTGGAGATAATGATAAGTCAAGAGAAGACTCACCATTAGGAAGAATATGATAGTAATCTTCTCGTTTTTCTTTGGGGTCTATTGGGTCAACCAAGGATAATTCTGTGGCCATATGATATCTATCATAACCTAGACGCGTGGCCTCCCATGTACGAAGGTTTCCTTGAGCACTTCCCAAATATTCTAATTTCTAGAACAGTTTTTGACTATACCTTTATGTAAGGTACCTTTGTGAAGTGCTGATACATGATGGTGTCCAATGTCACATTTGGTATATATTTGTATCCAAACTTACAGCATATGTGTTGTTGTATTTTGCACGACAATTGTTGTAATAAAGTTGTAGTTATTTTCTGTACCATGTATTTGACGACTCAGAATGGGTTGGATGGAATGGACCTATTTTGGGGTCGTTACATTTGGTATCAGAGCTTAGGGATATGATATCTGGCGGAGATCGGGGAATAGGACTAGGAGAGGAGAGACGAGTAAATCCTTCGCTAGTGTGTCCTACCTAAGCTTATTTGTTGGTCAGTCATAATATCGGGATATTATGTGATATGTTAATATGTTCAATTAACCTTTGTTTTGAAGCTGTATTCTAGAATGATATTTAAAATACAGGAGATGGGCAATGGAGAAATCATGATGACAAGGAAGATGGAATCTGAAATAAAAGCAAGGTATTCTCAACTGTTTGAATTTTTAGGTACGTAAATTTCGGGGACGAAATTTCATAAGGAGGGGAGATTGTAAGACCCCGAATTTTATGAAATAAAAGTATTCAATTTTTCTTATAATTACTATTCAGTAAATGGTTAAATTGATAAAAATTTAAAGTTATGGGTGAAATATGAATTTTTTTTTCAAAATAAGCAAGTGGTTATAAAATAATCATTGTTGTCGGGGAATATTCGTTTGGTCGTGGAATATTCTTTCTGTCGGGGAATATTCGTACGACGGCGCAGCCATTTGTGGGCCCCATAACAGAATAACTGTCGGGTGAAGAAAACGACAAATTTGAGTTTTTACAAATAACGGCGTAGTTGTTACCGTTAACACTGTTGGAATACCCGGTGGTTAAAATACAGTAATACGCGTTATTGCACAGTAGCACGCGGTATTGCATAGTATTTTTGAAATTATTGATTCTTACGTAAGAAGGCACTACTCAATAATTGTTACAGTAATTACTGTTCAATATTTTATTTTATTGATTCAATAATTGCTACGTTGAAATTTTATATTGTTGTTGTTCAATAATTGTTGCTGCACAGTATTTCCCATTATCAGATCAATAATTCATATTATTTGAATAATATTATTAGATAACATTATTGGCAATGACTAGAAAGTTCTGTCTAAGGAGAGGTTTGGTCATCTAATTGCGCGCCAGTAAGGAAAAATCCTTATTGGAAAGCCCCCTCTTTCCTGGGAACGGCCTGGTTGTCATAAATGTGATTCTGTAATATTATTTGTGAATAATTAATTATTGATTCGTATGATAAGGAAATATTTATTTTATGTGGATATAAATGAGGGATATATTTTTGTGGTTAAAAATGAAGGAGTTAATGTTGAGATTTTTATCAGTATTTTTGTCGGAATGGAGGTATTAAAAATTAGGGTTTTTGAGATATTTTGCGGGGGTTATAATTTTTAATCCGACCGTTGGATCATGGTAATTTTTGGATATGTTATACATATATAAGTTGAGTATATGTCCACAAATTTTGAACCGTTAAAAATGAACGTATGATTTGTTATGAATTTTAAGAGGTGGCTGATTCGGAAATCAGGTTATAAATCATTTTTGGTGGAAAATTCTAGAATTGGTGGGCCCCACTTGTGGTTGGTGAAGAAATGTGCTGAATTATATTTCAAATGTGGTGGGTGGGAATAGTAGCAGGTAAAGCCATCAGGTTGCAGGTCAAACCTACCAAAATTTTCCTATAAATAGAGGGCTAAGTTAGAATTGAAAATCACACCAGAAACATAAGCTTTCTCTCTTTCTCTCTCTATATTATGAAGCATATTTTGTGAGTATTTAGATACTTTGAGAGTTGCTATTCAGTGCAAGTTTTCTTCAGCCTTATACCGATCAGAAGTACTGCTCTTTTGAGGTAAGGGATTGTAAGGGATTGTAAGGGATATTAATGGATTTTAAGGGTTGTTATGATTTTCAGTTTCGTAATTTTTCTGATCTTCAAAAATTATGGAAAATTTTGAAATGATATTTTGATGAGTTTTATTGATTGTGTCCAAAAATGGTGATTTTTGGATGTATAGATTAAGAGTTATGAATCTTACGGGAAAAGACTATTTTAAAAGTAACCGCTTATAATTCCTTGTGGTTAACTCCAAAATTGATGAAATTTTTATTGGGACTACATGAATATGATAGGAGTATACTCTGTGAATTTCAGAATTTTTAGATAAAAGTACAATTTTTGATAAATGTCTAAATATTCGGCTATTTTGGCCATATGAAAAATAGTAAATGACTTTTAAAAATTCTGAGAAAAATATATGTTCACTATGGGACTATATTATGCTAAATTCTAGAAAAGAAATATTTTTGGAACGGATTTGGTATTTTTCATGAAAATAGTCTAGTTATGAGAAAATGAATTAAATATGTTATGTGAAGTAAGAAAATTGAAAAATAGGATTTTATGGCTTGAGAATCCTATATATGAGGTATATGCAGATTTTTTATGAGGGTTTTGGTTATTGATGATGAAATCTTAAGAGTTGGCGTTTTATGATGATTAAATGCATTAATTAGTAAAGTGTAAACAATTTAAATAAATTGTTTATAAGCTTAAGAATATTATTCTTTCAATATCATTATACCGAAATATTGGTATGTATATTATTGTGAAATTTCTATCTTTTTCATGTCGGGGTTACTATTCATGAGTTACATTTTTCATGTCGGGGTTACTATTCACGAGTTACTATTCACGAGTTACTATTCACGATAAAAAATTGGTTTCTTTTTCTAACCAAATTATAGTTGAGTTATGAATATTACTCTTGAGATTAAAACTATGTATTGATTATATTGATTTTATTATCATATATAACATTTTTATAACCCTGATGTTGAAATTCTCTTTCACTAGAGTGTAAAGATGGGTAGATTATTGGTATGATCATGACTAGGGTTCTCTTTGGCCTGTAGTGCAAAGTTGAATTGTGACTGGTATGATCATGACCATTGAATTTATAAGTGAATATCTTTAGCTTAAGTGCAAAGGTGAATTGATCAACATGGTTATAATTATTGTTTATATAAATTCTGAAATGATTATATATTTCTTTGAGATATGAATATATTTGGCCTGTAGTACAAATATGAATTGTTGATGAATATCTTTGGCATGTAGTGCAAAGATGGTCTGTTGATGAATATCTTTGGCCTGTAGTGCAAAGATGAACTGTTGTTGAATATCTTTGGCCTGTAGTGCAAAGATGGTTTATTGATGAATATCTTTGGCCCGTAGTGCAAAGATGGATTTGTTAGTATGATTATAAACAGGAAATGTGATTTGGTATAACCATGATCTTTGATGTTTCAGGTAAAGACAGGTGATGAAAATATTCTTCGTCCTAGGTGCGAAGAAAAATTTAGAGTCACAATTATGATTATGAGTTATTCATATGATTGTGGAAAGGAACTGTTGAGTGATGTTACATGGATAAAACATTGTTGGTGGATTTTTAACATGGAGGGGATAATAGACTTTATGGTCTATTTGACTCTTCTAATGGATTGCTCGTTCCGCTGCAACTATGGTTGAAATTTTTATCATTTACTATATGTTCTAAATCTCTGATTTATTGTTGATGAAGGCTATTGATAATTGAATTATCTTTAGTCATGACATTCTTTACTGAGCTAGTTGTGCTCACCCTTTTGCTTCACAATTCCTTTCAGGTAATAAGAGTGTAGCTGGGTCGAGCGGGGGTAACAAGGGAATAGAACGGTGGTCATCATTTAGTAGTTATATTTGGTGAAGAAAATAGGGTGAGGCGAACCCAACGTTGGAAGGGTGTTTTGTCACTATCATACAAGATGTCTAATGACATCCAACCTCGTGTCATCATAGGACAGGGTTGTGCTCATCCACTTGCTGAGTATATCTATGGGCACTACCTATATAATCTTGGTGTTTGTTTGAAGTATAATTCTCAATTAGAGACAGTGGAGATAATGATAAGTCAAGAGAAGACTCACCATTAGGAAGAATATGATAGTAATCTTCTCGTTTTTCTTTGGGGTCTATTGGGTCAACCAAGGATAATTCTGTGGCCATATGATATCTATCATAACCTAGACGCGTGGCCTCCCATGTACGAAGGTTTCCTTGAGCACTTCCCAAAGATTCTAATTTCTAGAACAGTTTTTGACTATACCTTTATGTAAGGTACCTTTGTGAAGTGCTGATACATGATGGTGTCCAATGTCACATTTGGTATATATTTGTATCCAAACTTACAGCATATGTGTTGTTGTATTTTGCACGACAATTGTTGTAATAAAGTTGTAGTTGTTTTCTGTACCATGTATTTGACGACTCAGAATGGGTTGGATGGAATGGACCTATTTTGGGGTCGTTACAGTCGGGGTATGGAATGAAGGTTCTAAGAAGTTGTTTTAGTAGTTCTCACTATTTTTTTGTAAAGTATTGTACCAATAATTGTAATGAGGACTTATTTGAGTGTGGATAGTCTAGATGGCAATATTTATATTTACACTCACAATTTTTATGTTGTATTAATAAAGTTGTAGTTGTTTCTGTACCATGTTATTGACGACTCAGAATGGGTGTTGTATACCTGTTTTGGGGGCGTCACAAAACCCATGTAATTAACAGGAGAGGAAAAAATCTTATATGTATGAAATAATTAATTACAAAAACATGTGAGTGGTTGATTTGAGGCTCCAACAAACAAGTTGTCTAGCTCCATTCTTTGGCATATTTATTTATTAGGCAAAGGGAAACACCCAACAACAGAAATTATTATACAGAAACATAATAACTACTTTTTAATATATTTCTCAAACAACTACTGTTTTTTTTTATAGAAAAAAAAACAAAATTTATCTCTAACATTAATTAGAATCGTACTCTCTCCATTCCTTATTATAAGTCGTTTTAGAGTTGTGCACAAGTATTAAGAAAATGATTGTAAAACATTAAATATACTATCAATTGTCTATATTACACTTGTATTGAAAAAAGAGAGTGTTATTTATTGGACAAAAAATAGTGAGAAAACCAAAGTTATATTTATTATTTGGGGTAATATTGGAAACTAAGTAATTAATGCTTACTTGAAATTCTCAAACGACTTATATTTAGGAACAAAAATATTTCTCTAAAACGACCTATATTAAGGAACGGAGGGAGTAGTAAGAGCATTCACAACAATTTCCTTATCTCTATCCCTACTCTGCAGTGCTATTGGGTCATTCTGTAGGATAGGGATTCAATTTTTTTATTATGTACCCAACAGGTTCCTTATATTGATTCCTTAAATATTAAATTTTAAAATTTAAAATTTAAAATTTAAAATTTAAAATTTAAAAGTTAAAATTTGAAAGTTCCAACAGTCAAATCATGTTTTGAACGTTATAATTATTTTTTATTTAAAAGCAATTGTTGTTTGAATTTAAAAATTACAATTATTTTAATTTAAAAATAGATATTGCTAGAAATCAAAATGTGCAACGATCATTATGTGTTTATGAGAACTAAAACAACACTATTTTAATTATAAAATAATAAAATTTATAATTAGTAGTAATATTTTTTACAAAAATGATCAAAATCAAAATTTAACTGATCAAAATCAAAAATGATCAAAAATGATTTTTTTTCCTCTGTTTAAAAAATAAAAATGAGTGAATTTGATAGGCATACCCAAATCAGCAATTAAGTGAGATAAAGATCCTTTAACCAACATAAAATCGCAATAAATAGGGTGTAAAATGTTATTTTACATAAATAGGGAATGTTCTTTTGATTCTCTCACCATGAGGAGTCAAATCATACATAAGGATTAAAATAGAGAATTATATAAGGATAAAAAAACTGTTGGATACTGATTTATTGATATATTCTTCAAATATGGGGATAGAGAGTCTATTGGAGAAACTGTTGTGAATGTTCTAATGATGGCGAGAGTATCAATTTTGGATTTATTCAGTTAGTTGCATTTAATGCGTTTTGGAGCGATAGTGTCATTTAGAGGTCCAAATATGCTTTGCGTTGGATACGTTTGTGAGTTAAATAAGCGTTAAATAAGTTGTGTTTGAAATAGGTCTAGACAAACAAGATTCTCAAATTCGTTTAGCGCGTAAGGAACTCTCAAACGCTTTAAACTCCAGTAAAAAATAATTAAGCACCAAGTGAGGCGGTTTAGCAAAAACACTTTTAAATTAAATTTGAATATATTTTAAGATTGATGACCCTCTATAAGTGTTTTTAGCATACTTTTGTATTTATAAGAAATTAAGTACAACCACGAAAGAAAAATCTTTTGAGCTTGTTTTTGGGAAAACATGAAAAAAGAGAAGAAAACAAAAGTGTGGCCGGCCCACCCCATTAGAAAGTACTGGACAGAAGTAACAGAAATTGGGTTGTAAATATCCAAAATTTAAATGGGCAGCCCTCAAAATCTCGGCCTGCAGGCCTCCCAAGTCCAAAACAATGGGTTTGTGAAGTATACTTTGCCTTGGTTTTTATATTGACGACAGACTTAAAAAGCAACCTGCAGACGTTTCTTGTTTTTATTTTTTAAAAATCTTTTGAATGGGAAGGAATACTGACACAAATTATTTTGTTAATTTTATAAAATATTTTTTAATTACATAAATATGAAACATATTTATTATTTATGTGAGAGAAACTTGTGAATATTAATTTCCTTGCATAATCCCATTGTCCATCTCATTTAATACTCCTTCTATCTCTTTTCATGCATAAAACTAGTTGACGCATAACTTGTTTTATAAGCATATTTCATAATATAAGTATATTTTTAATGATATAATATTAAATTTTAAGAGTAATATTTATGATTAAGTAAATATTATCAAAACAAATTATGTTCAAGTATGTCATCACAAACCATGATATGTGTTGATGTAATCCCAAATGCTAAAAGTAACATACAGAAATTGGTGTTATATAATCTTTCCAACTATTAAAACATACAGCTAGCACAATTTTGTATCTAAAATTAAAAAAATAATTTGACTTTTAAGATCAAACGACATATTAAATTTTAAATTGATGTGAATTTATTTAATTTTAGTTCATACAAGTATTATAATTGTATAGTAATAATAAAAACTACTCCATTAATCACAATTTATTTCATTGAACACTTTTATATGAGTCATACTGATATCGATTTTGAAGTTTAATATATCGTTGTTTAACTTCAAAAATTAAATTGTATATCTATTTTTGAAACTGATGGAATAACTTGTAGTAAAGAAAAGAGATTATATAGAACTTATATACTTCCATAAAATAAGCATGGGCAAATGGGACTTTAGCCGCCAAGATGTTTACCTTGATGGCAAAAGACTCCCTGGTAAAGTGTCATACTGCTGAACATCAGTTTATTACAACACACTTTATTATATATTAAACCTTAAGTTAAGCCCCTCTTCACCATAGTTATGTCGTATACTACTAGTCTACTACATACTCCCAAACAGAAATTCAAGAACAAATTAAGACGGTCCACCACCTTAGGCACATGAACCGGAAACTCATCAATCTCATCAAACCAAGGATTCATGCTCTCCATAGCCGGATCAACATTCCTCAAACCAGCCACACACAACTATTACACTTAAAACCCGACCCAAACTACAGGAGGCATGAGTGATACATCATAAATATATATATATATATATATATATATATATATATATATATAAAGAGGTTCTCTAACGGACTGATCCATCAACGGACCACTCATGATGACGGTTTTAGTATGAACGGTCGTCATAGTCGGTCCATACTATGACGACGGTTCATACCGTCGCTATAGCTCAAAAAATCGTCGTCATAGTCGGTCCGTCAATAGACCAGTCCGCTAGAAAACCGACCTCTATATATATATATATATATATATATATATATATATATATATATATATATATATACACACACACACGAGGGTATGGGATGAGTTAAAGTGTACTTAATATTAATAATAATAATATTTTAAAAAATTATAAAATATTATTTTATACTCACATAACACGGAAAAAAGTGTGCATTCAATTACATAAAATCACGATGTCTGATAACCCATGCAATTATTTGCATATATATGTAATATTTAAGTTTTTTGGTTTTCTTAACCTCATACTATAGTGAAGAATTGCATACACATAATTTCTTAATTAACACCAACAATAATATTTCAAAGTAATTATACATAAAATGAAATACCAGTCGTGATAGGAGAAATACATGTCTCAGATCACGAGGTAAGATTTTATATTGAGTGGGGCCAAAATACTAGGAAAATCGTAATATTTATGTTACAGCTAATTAATAATGTCTTTGAAACAACACGCAACAAAGAAAACATTACATGTACATTAGGTCGCGGATTAATTATTTTAGTAAGGCTTATGACTCAAGTTTTATTATCGATCTACTAAATAACTACTAGTAGTAATTAATTGTCTAACTAAAAAAATAATTTTAATTATTAGAAAAGAGTAAAATATAAAACTACTGCCTCAAGTTACAAAAGATGGCAAGCAAAACTAACCCAACAATTGTCCCATTTAACAAAGTTTTGGCATACTAATTTGGAGATCTAGTGATTTGCTATATAATTAGTTAAACTAATAGACTAAAATATTATCACAGAGACACAAATATAGGGAATATTTTGTATTTTAGTTGTGAAACAACAAAACATAAAGAAATTACATATTCGAGAGAACAAAAATCATGCATTTTTGTTCAATTTTGGCAATGTCCTGTGCTAGTTCCAAAATGAGGTCTACCCATCGAACTGTCGAACAAATATTTCTAGCTAGCTAGTGAAATTAAGCAAATCATATTTTATTTTTTAAAAAAATAAAAGCCAAAAGCAAAAATAGTTACCAAGGGGTACTGAATTAATATTAATCTACCTGTAGAAGACGTTTAGCAAGGTCAATTGAGATCATTCCTGCGCTACAACCCATGCCACCAAGGTTATAACTCAAAATATTTCCCCTAAGCTTGTACCGGTTCACAAGTACAGCCCATAGCGACCGCGTCGGATTGAACAGGCTGCAGTTCAACACAAGAATCCCAATATCCTTCACCTTCACCTTCACCTTCACATGATTCTTCACTTTTTCCAGGAGCTGATCAATGGCACCAAACATTACCATCTCGGCCTCGCTCATGCATGGATCCGGGGGAATTCTCAAAACTGCATGGGACAAATATGTCTTTTGACCTAACCCCGACCTCTCCAATATTTTCTTTTGAAATGCCAAATTTTCTTCTGTGAAATTCCCAGATAGCGTTGAGCATTTCATGAAATGCTCTTTGCTGCACATTAAAGCTTTGCCGGGCTTGTAACATGCAAAATCCAGCATGTAAATATTCCGCGGCCTAGCATTCTTCATAAAATAACATGTTGCTAAAAATATAACCAGTAGAGCGGGGCGTAAAATCGATTGAAGAAGCTGCAATAAATATTGTTCAGTAAGTGTAGAAAGATTAATGAAGATGATTGTGAAAATGGACAGGAGGAGGAGATATATGAAATGAGTGTATAGGTAATGGTAAGCAAGCTTAACATACTTCAAATTACTAGCCGAGTACAGTGGTGGAACCAGAACATTTTTTGAGGGGGGTCAAAATACATAAATAAAAAAAATTATTTATTGACGCTTGCAGTGCTTCTTTCAAATTTATTTTGCCCAATTATAATATTTCACAACATTCTATTCCAACAATTGTAAACCTACGAGTTGTGAGTCTAATAACTTTAAATATATATATATATATATATATATATATATATATATATATATATATATATATATATTAATTTCTCCCGAACTATGAGACTATTAATCAGATTTTGAATTTTTTAATCAACTGATTAGCTACTTTTATAGATAAATTACAAATTATAATATTATATATTCAAAACTTTATATTGTGATTCTGGTCATCTTCTTTGAAGACAACTGAGAGTAGCCACTCAAAGCAAGAAAATGAATTAAGTTATTTTCATTTACAAAAAAATTGATATCAATGTATGATTAAGTCAGTAAGACACAAATGAGTGTAATATTAATTAATTAATTATCAAATTTATTTAACATTATTTTATCTTATAGTAATATTGTTAATTTATTATAAGTGAAAAAACATGAAAAAATAAACAAATTAATACCATTTCATAACATAGATCAAATTTAACTAATATTAATATGCTTAAGATTCCAGGGTTGGGGGTCATATGACCCTCCTCGACCCCCTTAGTTCCGCCCATGGCCGAGTATATTGTTTGATGGGTTTCTTCCATATTCAATTAATCGTATTCTTTCACGTCCTGTTCATGCATGTTACTATACTTGTATATAGATTCTCTAAGCTTAATTGACATACGAAATTTCCATTTATTATCCATAAGCTTCTTTGTCATACGAAATCGCCATTTATTATCCATTGACCATAAGCTTAATGATATATATGTTTGGATCTCAGGAATAGAATGGAATAACGAATCAAATGAAAAATAGTGTATTTGGTGATAATTTTAGTGGATAACTTATTTCAATGGAATGAATATTCATTAATTTCGTTCCTTTGATTTTTATTCCACGTGTGTGAGACGGTGGAATATAATTGTTAACTAAACCAATTCTTAAATATATTCTAGATTGTTCAAGAATTATCTTAATTAATATTAGTACATGAATTGGTGATATCCAAGTACATGATACATGTATGTACATGAATGTATTTAAGTGTTAGGTTCATATACATGTATATCATCATAATTAATGTGGCTCTAGAAGTATCTTAGGAGTCCTATAAATAGCTTTGTACTTTGTTCATTTGAAGCAAGTGAAATCAAAGTGTTCTTATATTCTCCAAAGTTATATTTCACTTCCTCCCTAAAATATATTTTCTTCCTAATTATTCCAACAAGTGGTATCAGAGCCAGGGACGTTGAAATCAGTGACCACCATCGGGAGTTTCTAACTTAAGTGATTTAAAATGCACACTCTTCAGCCAACCATGTTTGTTTTTCAATTACAATAACTACATCAGCAGCTCATGTTAATCATTTTAAGCGGGACCATCAATATTCACCAATTGTGCTCCTGAGCCTGTGAATCAACTTCTGGGTTCCAATCACTGTCATATAGAAAAACAATATCAGCAGAATTGACTTTCAAAGCAACATTGTGATGACAAATTCAAACAATTTAGTCTCTCTAATTACTCGCTTCAATAGAGAAGACTTTGATTATTGGAGCCATAATATGAAGGTTTTGTTGAAGTCTTTTAAGTTGTAGAGCATTGTTGAAGATGGCTCTGAAGAACCAGAAACTGAAGAGGGTTTGTCACAAGCTCAGAAAAATAGCCTAAATGATAAAAGGGAGAAGGATAACAAAGCGCTATTCCAAATTTATCAAGCAATTGAAAGGCCAATTTTTGATAGAATTTCGAAGGCAAAAACTTTAAAAGAAGTTTGGGATATTTTGCAATCAATATGTAAAGGTGAAGAAAAGGTAAAAAAAGTACGACTTCAATCTTTGCGTTTAGAATTTGAGAAGTTGTAAATGTAAGAAAATGATGTTATTGCTGATTATTTTTCAAGAGTTACTTCAATTGTTAATCAAATGGTAGCTACTGGAGAAATTTTACAAGATCAAAAAGTTGTTGAGAAAATTCTTCAGAGCTTACCACAAAAGTTTGGTTTTATCGTGGTAGCTATCGAAGAGTCAAAAGATGTTTTGAAATTTTGTTTGAAAGCTTCTTTAAAGGCACATGATTTCGTGTTAATCAAAGAAATCCACCTTCAAATGATCAAGCTCTCAAGTCCGAAATTATGGGCGGCCGAGGTGCTCCCCATGGTCGCGGCCGTGGAGGAGGCCGTGGACGTGGAAGAGGTGGCTTCCAAGGAAACAGAGGCAGAGGCTCTAATTTTCGTGGCAATGGAAGAGGATCACAAGTTAACAATAATAATTTTAAGGAAGAGTCATTTGAGTATTCAAATAATTGTTAAAGAGGAAGAGGTCGTGGTATTAATCAAAGAGGGAGAAAAGGCTATATTGAATGTTTTCCTTGTCATGGGCCTGGTCATAAAATTAGTGAATGTTGGTTTGCACTATCTAACAAAAAAGAATATGGATTGGTCGATGAAAATGAATCAGTTGAGAAAGATTGTCCAGAGTCATTATTAAATGCTTGTCAAGAAAATAATAATCATGTTTGGTATTTGGATAGTTGTGCCAACAAACATATGACAGGGAATAAAGATTTATTTTCTACCCTAGTGGAGTCAAATTTTGGGCAAATAAAAATTGGAGATGCTAGAGCCTATATAATTAAAGGAGTTGGAGAAGTCACTTTCAAAAAAAATCTGGAAAATTTGAAAAAATGTCAGATGTTTATTTTGTTTTAGGCATCAAAAACAATTTGCTAAGTACTGGACAACTTTTGCAAAAAGGATTTGATATATTCTTTCATGATAAATTATGTACTTTGTCAAAAAATAATCAGATAGTGGCAAAGATTAGCTTGGCGAAAAATAATTTATTTCCACTTCCTCTCTAAGTAGAAAGTTTTCATTGTTTCGCTGGTTTTAATGAAGAAGTTTCCAAGTTATGACATGACAGGTATGACCACTTGAATTTCGATAGCCTAAAATTGTTAGCGATGAAAGGAATGGTGAATGGATTACCCCAGATTAATAAAACGGAGGAGACTTGTGAAGCATGCCAGTTAGGAAAGTTGCACCGTAATACATTCCCCTCAAAATCTTTTTAGGGTGCAAGGCAGCCACTTGAACTTGTTCATTCAGACATATGTGGACCTATGACAGTGTCATCTTTTGGAGGCAACATATACTTCATTTCTTTCATTGATGATTACACAAGAAAAGTGTAAACTTATTTTCTACATGAAAAATTTGAAAGTTTTCAAGCTTTTAAAATTTTTAAAGCAGAAGTTGAAAATTTTTCTAGTTGTCGCATAAAGACTTTGAGAACAGATCGAGGGTTGGAGTACCTTTCAAATGATTTTCAGCATTTTTGTAAAGATAATAGCACAAGGCATGAATTGACAGTTCATTGTACACCGCAACAAAATGGTGTTCACGAAAGGAAATATCATACAATCATGGACATGGTTCGATGCATGCTAAAAAGAAATAGGTTGTCACACCAATTTTGGGTAGAAGTTGTTTCTTATGCAGTTTATTTGATCAATAGGTCACCAACAAAAAATTTAAAAAATTGTACTCCTCATGAAGCTTGATATGGGAGAAAACCAAGTGTCCAACACTTGAAGATTTTTGGAAGTGTAGCTTTTGCTCATGCACCAAATACAATAAGGACAAAACTTGATGACAAGGACAAAACTGTTGATGAGGTACCATTGCGCGAGGAGGATTTGGAAGGTTGTAGCAGTATGCCTTTTAAAGATGATCCATCCTTGAATCCAACTGATGTTCCATCATCCTCAACAAAAGAGCCTTCTCGTAGAGCCCCGAAGGAATCAAGACAAAAACTTTACAGGAGATTTAAGATACTACGGAGCCAGTAGATCTATGAGTTATTTTCTTTGCTTTCTATGCAAGAGAAGATCCAATCTCCCATGAAGATGCAACAAAAGAAGAAAAATGGAAATAATTCATGGAGGAAGAAATTATGGCTATCGAAAGGAATGACACATGGGAGCTCGTCAGTTTACCACCAAACAAAAGACCCATTGGAGTTAAATGGATTTTTAAGACAAAGTTAAATTCAGATGGCTCCGTCAATAAGTACAAAGCGAGGCTCGTTGCAAGGGGGTATACACAGAAGGAAGGAGAAGATTTTAATGAGGTATTTACACCTATTTCAAGACTTGATATTGTTCGCTTAATTATATCACTTACTGCTCAAAATAATTGGAAGTTGTTCTAAATGGATGTCAAATCGGCATTTATAAATGGGTTTCTTGAGGAAGAGATCTATGTTGACCGGCCACCCGGTTTCGTGAAGAAAGGTGTAGAAAAAAAAGTTTACAAGTTAAAGAAGGGCATGGTTTAAGGCAGTCACCAAGGGCTTGGTATAGCCGCATTAATTCGTATTTTGAGAAGAATAGTTTTTAAAAATGTCCTCAGGAGCATACTTTATACACCAAAATTGATCATTCAAAAGAAAGATTTATGGTGGTAAGTCTCTATGTTGATGATCTCATTTTTACTGACATAATGATATGGAAATGCTTAATGATTTCAAAGTTTCAATGAAACAAGAGTTTGACATGACCAATATAGTAGAGTTACATCATTTTTTGGGCATTGAAGTTAGTCAGTCCAGTAAGGAAATTTTTATTTCTCAAAGAGATACGCAAGGGAAATTTTGAAAAAGTTCAAGATGGAGAATGCTAATTTTGTTTCAACTTCATGTGTTACTGGGCTTAAGTTAGGAAAGAAATGTGAAGGAAAGCTTGTGGATCCAACTATTTACAGGAGTTTGGTTGGAAATTTGATGTATTTAATTGCCACAAGACTAGATTTAATGTTTGTTGTTAGTATGATTAGCAAGTTCATGGAGAAGCCTCACTTAGAACATTGGGAAGTAGCAAAAAGAATGTTGAGATATGTGAAAGGCACAGTTGATTATGGAAATTTTTTTAAGCTGGTGTTCCAGTTAGTCTTACTAAATTCACAGACAGTGATTTTGGAGGTAAAATTGATGATAGCAAAAGTACTTTAGGCTATGTTTTTAATATATATAAGAAGCAGCGTTATTTATTGGAGTTCAAAAAAATGACCAATTGTTGCTCTCTCAACAACTAAAGCTGAATATATAGCGGTTGCACATGTTCGATGTCATCTAGTTTGGTTAGAAAGAATTTTTGAAGTATCTCAAGCAAAAACAAGAAGCTGATCCAACTTTATTTTTTGATAACACTTCGACAATTTCAGTTACCAAAAATCCAGTTCTTCATGGAAAGACAAAACATATTTGCATTCGATATCATTTCTTAAGGGAACTTGTGAATGATGGAATTATTAATTTGAAGTATTGTAAATCTGAGGAGCAGCAAGCTGGCATTTTTACAAAGTCGGTTTCTGGAGAAGTATTCAAGAAGCAAATCGCTAAGCTTGGAGTGAAGAATAAATTTGGTTTACGAGAGGCCTTGTTAACTAAACCAAAATTTTAAATATATTTTAGATTGTTTAAGAATTATCTTAATTAATATTAGTACATGAATTGGGGATATCCAAGTACATGATACATGTATGCACATAAATGTATTTAAGTGTTAGGTTCATGTACATGTATTTGATCATTACTAATGTGGCTCTAGAAGTATCCTAGGAGTCCTATAAATAGCCTTGTACTTTGTTCATTTGAAGCAAATGAAATCAAAGTGTTCTTATATTCTCCAATGTTATTCTAAGAGTCCAACTTTTTATGAATAAAAATTTAATTTTATCTAAATATTATTTTGAATAGTAAGGTGTTGATTTGATATAATGCTATAGTTATGGGTAATATGTACAAATTTTGGAAAGTAAGCAAGTTGTTATAAACTATTCGTTTGGTCGGGGAATATTCGTACGACGACGCAATCATTGGTGGACCCCACAACGGAATAACTGTCAGATATAGAAAGCGACAAAAATAACCTTTTCATAAAATAACGACAAGACTTTTACCGTTAAATTGTTGTGTTAGTTCCCAGTAGGCACACAATAGATCTAAAAGAGGGGGGTGGATAGATCCTTTTAATTTTAAATAATTTTTTCATTTATTTTGTATTGCTAATGAATTAGCATATGACAAACATAAGAATCTTTTCAAGCACAACGGAATAAGTAAAAGATCCCCTTCATTGATATATTCATAATCATTCATACATTGTTCTTAGAGTTAGTTCGGTGGTAAGCAGTTAATACATATATAGCAGTTATAGTAGTTAAGTACATAATGTAAATAACAAAAAATAAATGACTAAATGTAAAAGACACAAGGGATTTTAAGTTGTTCAAAGACTCAAGCTCCTAATCCACTATTCTGCTTTCAACTAGCAGGATTTCCACTAAAGAAGGGCAGCACCCTGAATCACTAAGATTCTTTCAAGGCCAGCAACCTTGGGACTTCAGTTCACTAAAAACTCTTCAAGGCCAGCAGCCTTGGAAATCCTCTAGTTCCCTAGGAACTCTTCAAGCCCAACAGGCTTGGAACTTCATTTAGCCCCTCCGGACAAGGGCCCCTCAGGCCCTGGCTTCTTGTTGTTGGTTGATTATTTGTTGAAGGTGCTGCTAAGATGTTCTTTAAGCTCTTCATCTCTGAATGCTTAGCAGCTTGATGTGATCATCCTTAAGGTGTAGTTGAGTGTTGCATGATGCTCAGCTTCTTCAGATACTCAACCACTTCTGATGATCCCTTGTTGAACTGCAGTGAAGATCATTCTTCTTGATACTTGATGGCTGCATATGATGAGTTTCTAAGGTGACTGTAAGCTCTTCTTTTAGGTACTTAGAAACTTTCTCATGCTAGACACCATGATGACGTTGGTGATCTTCTTCCTTGATACTTGATGCCTTCTCATGATGGACTTACTAAGATGACTGTAAGCTCTTCTCTCTGGTACTTAGAGTCTTCAATTCCCATGATAGACATCAAGATGGCATTGATGCTCTTCTTTCTTTAGACAGTTCAGAACACTCTTCTTGTAGTAGAACTCTCACTTCTACTTCTTACTCTGTTTATCTCCAAGTGTTCTTGGTGGATCGTAGAGTGAGCTTTCGGACCTTCGTTGGTCACTCACTATTTTACGTTATTTAGATCAGTCCACTATCTCTCCAAACTAAGCAACTCCAGTAATAATCAACAACTCTTGATTGTTGAAGCTCTGGCTTATTTATACTCCTTCCCAATCTTTCTGTTGAGAAATAGCCGTTGAAAGCCCTTTGAATTGCTTCGCAGATCTTGAGTTATTTGGTGTAGACTGCAGATGTGATATGACATCCCCTTTTCTGACTTTCTGACTTTCTGACACTGCAATATACTTTTTCACCTACCCCGTCAGATATGTTACTTTGATGTCTTGGGCAGGTCGACGATTTTATTTCCTACTTCTGATTTCTTGATCAGAGGTTGTCCTTTTGTATCGATGCTCTCAATAAGCTCTTGTCCGAATATCAATCTTCAGATTGAACCGTTGCCAATGCTTCAATCTTCAGTTGACCGAACTCTACGATTCTGATGCACATCTTCTTGGACCTGATCGTAGTGTCTTGTTGAATGTTGATCATTGACTGGTAGAGTCAACACTACGATCCTGAAGAGTGTTGATTGGATCTTCAAAGTAGAACACCTCTTCCTTCTCTTGTGCAGTGCTTCAACACTTCTGTTTGCCTTAACTGCTCTCAGATACTGATGGCTTGACTCCTTGCTCTGGCCCCTTTTGAATAGCAAGACACTTCAGATTTGTGGCATGTCCAGCTCGCTTTCTCCTTGTGATCTCCCGTTCATTTATCATCAATGGACTGAGCCAATGCTTAATCACTTTAGCCTTGTTCTTCAAAGGCTGACTAGTATTTTTGTGTATACTCCATCAGTTCCTTCTTTGTTCGGCAAACACTACGATCCTGGTTGCTTCCAAGATCGTTGTCTTCTATTCACTTGACAGCTACTGCACTTGCTGACTTTTCTTAGTCAGTAATTGAAGTCTTCTTCTGATTAACTTGTGGAAGACTTCATTTTGAATGGCTTTCCAACTCAATCTGAATGCTGATCGGGTTGGTGTTTAGATCTTCTGTTAGCCTGCATGTCATTCGTTGAGTGCTCTCTGATTTTCTTTCTAGTTGGATGTAACATTGCAGCTTGGACCAGAGGCTTCATTTCTTTGGATATTCTGAGAGTGCTCATTTGTTGAGAATCGTATATGCTCTACGATTCTGCCTTGGCGTTGTGAGCACATCTGTTGAAGTCTTAGTTCTGCACTCTACGATTCAGCTGCGGCTGTGCAAACACTACGACTCTGAGATCAGATCTTGACACTCTACGATTTTTGACTTTTGTGCTCGTTGTATTCATCTGATCTTGCTCGACTACGATCTCTGCCTCTGATATGATTAGTAGACTCTACGACTTCGAGTGCAGTTTACGATCCTGATTTGGCTTCGACATTAGTAGACTCTACGACTCCGGGTGTAGTCTACGATTCTTGACTTGGCTTTGGCAGATGCTCGGTCGGCTCGTAGGCAGGCTGTCTCTACGATTCTGAACATGACTTCCTCAGCAGACTACGGCTCCGAGGAAGTTCTTCTCGACACATTACGATCCTTCCTCATCTCTCTTGGTAGTCTACGAACTCCGAGATCTACTATCTTGCAGACTACGATTCTACCTCGATAGCTCCCGAGTTTTTCCTGACTCTCCTGGCCGACTACAATTTCTGGTGCAGTGCTCGACGATCAGACAAGCCTATCTATTACATTATAAGATCAACCTAACATGCTTGATCTTTCTATATTTATAGTCTTTGTACATCATTTCTTTTTAAGGACTTTACAAAGTTGTTTTGCTTATGTAGGATCAACCTAACATATTTGATCAATTCATTCTAAGTTCGTGTACACATGTTTCTATTATCTATCAAAGGACTTTACAGCTTTTCTTAATGCAAGCATACTTGCATATTCATTCATATATATCATAATCAAATCATATACAAATAAGAATAGCATTCTCATACTTATTCCTGACATGTTGAAATACCCGGTGATAAAAGTACAGTAATACACGTTATTCCACAGTGGTACGCAATATTGCACAGTAGCACACGGTATTACACAGTATCTCTAATTATTGATGCTTACATAAGAAGTGACTTAGTTTCATTTAATAATTCTCATAGTAGTTGATAAGTAGGTTTTATACCTACTTATCCGATATCGTTTACTTGAATTAGTTGCTTATATTCATGTGTCTTAGTTACTTTTCATGCATTTTGTGTTCATTTTGTAGGTTATACGTTTGGAAGTGGTGTAAGCGACTATTGGTAAGGAAAAGCAAGGAAAATGCAAAGAAAAGCAATCCGGACATCATTTAGGCTTTCATGTTGATTTCATGTTCTTGGCTTGTAACTCGGACTATATTGTAGAGCTTCTTCTTAGCTTTTTGGAACATCTTGAATCATTCCAATTGGAGTTCGGATGAAAGAGTTATGACATTTCTACCAATAGACGTCGTTGAACTTCATTGTTTTGGGTGGCCATTTGCATAGTAGTCACTTTCAGTCCAATTTTGACCTTCATTCGTTCGTTATTTCTCAAAATTCAAAGAATGAAAGTTGTAGAGCTCGTCGATAGCTTCGATATGATAGGTAGCAGGCCCCGTAACTCCTCCCGGATCAAAAGTTATGGTCATTTTACCAGAGGACGCTACAGCAAAAAAAATAATTAGCAGCTTGCACCCAAGCCGGGGCTTGCTCTTTTAAGCCTTATACCCAAGCCAGGGCTTAGGGTCCTGAGTTCAAAATCAGAAGCATAGCAAGCCGAGGCTTGCTATTTACAAGGCAATACCCAAGCCGGGCCTTGGGTACACGCAGAAAAGGCAATTTTAACTAGAATTTGAGTTCAAGAAGGATTGATTCGAGTTGTTTGATTCAAGGACTTCTAAGAGGACTTAAAGGCATATAAGGAGGTTTATAAAAGGAGGAGATTTACAAGGATTAGAGGGAGTTTTAAGAAGAATTCCATTAGATTAGATTAGAGTAAATTAGATCAAAACCCTAGTTCTAATGAGTTTTGGAGATTGAAGCAATTTGGAGACCATTGAAGATTCAAAGTAGGAGCAAGGAGGGAGCGTCAAATCTACAGACAATAGATTCTATCTTCTTATCTTCTTCTATCTTTGTCTTTTAATGATTATTCAATTGTGGATTCTTAGTTTTAATTCAATAATCATGAACTAATTCTTTGTTTGAGATTACAATGGATCTTATTGGGTAGTTTATTTTAATATGCTTCGCTATCAATTATTATGTTCTATTGTGAGGATTGTCTATTATGATTTGGACTCAATTGTTTAATTGATTGTGATAATCTATATGAACTCAAGAGATGAAGTATTGATTTAGATCTTATCATGATAGCATGTGTTCATGATTTTGTGAATAGCTTAATCTTGATGAATGTTAAGGTAGAGATATGCTTGACATCGCATGTAATCGGATAGAGAACTTATTCTTAAACTTTCTTCAATTGTAATTCACATAGAGATATAGTGGGTTAGTTGATTAAGGTGTTTAACGGATTTCTATCTTAATTGTGGATTGACGTTAATACGGTATTAGTGCATCGAGAGGTGGTTAATACTACTTTCGTATTCTTGATTAACAATTCGAGATAGAGAATAATTGATGAGAAGTGTGTTAACCTAAATGCAGCAATAAGTGAAGTTGTGATCTTAAATTTCCATAATCTTAATTTAATTAGTGGTAATTAGAATTAGTTTACTTACAAATTGAAATCCATTCGTTTAAATAAGATTGAGTTGGTTATATGTTAGTACTTGGTAATTCTTGTTAACTAATTCTCTGTGGGAACGATATTCAACTTATCACTTTATTACTTGTTGACCACGTATACTTGCGTGTTGTGCGTAATTAGATTTTGCCCAACAGTAGTTGCTGCGTAGTATCTCATATTATTAATTCAGTTATTGTCACAATATTATCTGCACAATATTTTATATTAGTAAATTAATAATTGAGGCGACACAATTATTCATACTAATATTTGTATTATTGACAATGTCTAGAAAGTTCTTTCGAGTGAAAAGGTTAGGTTGTTTAATTGCGCACCAATAAGGAGAAATTTTTATTGAAAAGTCCCCTCTTTCATAGGAACGATCTGGTTATCAATATTGTGAGTTATAATATTAATGATGAATAATTGTTGAAAGATTAAAAATGTGTTGATTGAAGATAAGTGATTTATAGTAGATATTTATTCAATTTTTGATATAAATAGAGAGGTTTGTCATGAAGCATTTGTTGTAAGTTTAACTTATTATTTCATGGACCCCCATGTGTCAATTTGTCAAACCGTCGGTAGAAAGTTATCTCAATTTAATTTTATTATTATTATAATAGTAATAAAACAAATTTTTTTCATATAAAATAAAATACTTTTTATAATATATATAAAGTTATTTATTTTATTAGAATATAAATAGAATATATTATATTTTATATAAAGTTTTTGTTTTATTTGAATATTTTATTGCATAGTACTGTATAGTAAAAATCAGATTTTGCCCGTGAAATCGTCCGTGAAAAATATTCTGTTCATCCGTGATTATTTTCTTAAATAGTGCCATGTCATTCTCCTATAAATATGATGATTAGTTATGAAATGAAAATCGCACCAGAATCAGAGAATTCTTCTATAATATTATGTGTATTTCTTTCTAGTAGAAGAATACTTTGAGTGTATCTAATAGTGCAAGATTTTCTCAAGATAATCTCTGTTATACCAGTCAGATATAATCCCCTACTAAGGTAAAGGATGTTATTTTCTTCATACTCATAAGGGTTGTCATTATATTCCTTATTAATCTATGGGAATAACTTGTCTACGCGGATTACTGCATGCCTGGTGAATAACCCTTCGTATTCATTCTTTATTAAGTTGTGGAAATGATCTGTCTACGCGGATTACCGCATGACGGGTAAAAATTTATTTGCAGTTCCTTATATTCTTTCATACTCGTATGTGATGTCATTTCTTTTGTAATCGTCAAGAGATATCATTTTCTTTTATATTTTTCTCTATTAATGGTAAAAATTTATTGTTTGTTTCCATAACCTTGTTGTTAAATGGTGAAAATCTCTGAAATTAGTAGAATATCCTTAATAGTTTACGCTTCATCTAATATCATTTCATTGAAATATTAGTTTGAACTTTCTTAGTAAATTTTAATATTTTCATTCGGGGTACTATTCACGGGAAACTATTCACGATAAAATTGGTTTCTTTTCTGTCCAAATTATTTTTGATACATGAATATCATTTTTGAATTTTACTCCATAATTAGTTATCATGTTGACAATTTGGACATTCTTAAACTCTGGATAAATTGAATTATAAATATTTAATATTTATCCTTGATTCATTTTTTATATCATTGTCATTTTTTTCATACTTAGATTTATGATAAAAAGTCATCTTTGGCCCGTAGTGTATAGATGGATTGTTGATTGATATGATTATGACTAGAAATTGTGTATTGGTATAATCATGACCTTTAATATTATAGGCAAAGACTTATGATGAAAGTTCTCTTTGGCCCGTAGTGCAAATATGGACCTGTATTTGGCATGATCATAATCACTGGTGATGCAAACGATTATGTTTGGCCCATAGTGCATAGATAATTCGTTAATTGAAAATAATTATTGATTGGTGTTACAAGGATAAAATATTGATGATGGACTTTTAAATCATAAAAGATAGTAGACATCATACTCTACTTGACTCTTCTAATGGATTGCTATTTTCACTGCAATTATTGATCTAAAACTTGTTTTTTATGTATTCTATCAGATTTTTCCCTGTTGAGGACTAAAGATAGTTTGTTCTACATTATCTTAATCATAATATTCTTAATTGAGCTAGTTGAGTTCACCTTTTTCTTTTATTGTTCTCTTCAGGAAATGAAAATATAGTTGGGACTAGCCGGAGAATGGAGCGACGGTTCGAGATAGTCACTATAGCAGTCTTCATTATGTTGTAAAATAGTGTGACAATAATTATAATGAAGACTTAATTGTATTATGAATATTGTCGGATTATATACGTATTAGGTTTGCTAGAAACGAGAGCATGCAATCAAATCACATAAATAAACGGAAGCGATGTAAAAACAGTATTTTAAAATTTCTTGCAAACCATAAAACAAGATCGTTCTTGTGCTTAGATTATCAGTTAATAAAAGAGTAGGAGAAAATAGAATTATACCCTTGAAGATCCGAGCTTACTCAGGTACAAGTTCAACTCCTATTCCTTTGTGCTCTCCTCGAATACGCAGGTTTGGTTCCTTCCTTTGATCAACATTAGCCACTCAAGCGTTTGACCTCTAGAAGTAATCCACCAAGGAAGAAGAAGAATTCAAGAAAAAGATAGTATATTGGCTCAAACCCTAATTTTTTATTTCTGTAAAAAAGGGGCGTACTCTCCAAATATTAGAATCATGTATCTCACACTTACTAATATCTAGTTAACTTGTTTTAATATAATTAAAATAAAATATTATTTAATTGATTAAACTCCTTTAATTAATTACGCTCCCTAATCTTATTATATATAATTAATTAAACTCTTTTAATTAATTTACCTCCTAATCCTATTAGGAATAAATGAGAGTACAAATATTAAATTAATTTCCAAACTCCTTTAAAAATTAAAATAATAATAATTATTATAATATTAATAAGACTCCTCTTATTAATTTATATTTAATATTTTTAAAATATTAAATAATAAATATTAAACTATTTAATTTATTTTATCACCATAGATTAAATTAAATATACTTAACATATTATTATGATTATGCCATTAACTTCTTAATTAATTATTCTTCCTTTTATGCTGTGACCATTTAGGTTCTCCATATTAAACCGGTTGTGAATAAATCAATTAAAACAATTCTAATCTTATTTAAATAAATAAATTAAACTATTAATTTATTTAAATAAATAATATTTATTCAACAATATAGATAAGCCTCCCTAGCTATCAACGACTTTTCAGATAATATAGATTTCAACATTAATCATTAAAAGAACCTTTGAGTAAATAGTTACTGTACAATTCAATCCTTCCACCATACAATGTCCCAATTAAATATAAGACATGTAATTACTGTCAAGTCTTATTTTATTTAATTATATGTATTTCGATTCCTAAATGCACAACTCCAAATGAATGCAAATTAGAAACTACTTTCTAATTTCGTTCCACCTTGGCCAAGGATTATTGGGTTGTCATTTATCGAATCACATAGGATATTTCTCTTCTTTTACTAGAAGTGGTAGATTATTTATTGATCATTTATTATCTTCATATATAACTTATTACACTCTAAGCATACCCTTTGATATAATCTAAGGGTCTTAAGAAATAAGTCAAACTGTAAATTTATTATATATAAGATACTTTGATGATCTCAAGTCTAAGGATTACTTGTATTACTATCACTACATGAATTTCTAGTGACAGACAAGTAAAACTCCATTAGGTATTCCTTAGCAAGTCACATTCAGTTAACTTATTCTCTAATAAGCACTTACATACTTGCTTTAGTGTCTCCACACAAATGATTATGAGATCAATCATCATCATCCAATAAGCAAGCACGTATGCATCAATCTATCCGGATTCACTAATCTCCATGTTAGTAATCCATTGATTGGAAACATTTTAGTTTCAATCTATCTAAGAATTTAGATCATATTAACATGATCTCATCATGATTCTAAAAACATTGCTTAAACTATGAGTTTATCACATATTTTATAAACAACACCATGTAGATAAATAAATGAATTTAATAAATAATTTTTTTATTAATAAATAAATAAGATTGATTATAAATTATATGTCTTATCATCATTCATGATTGGCTTGTATGCATAATACTTTCAGTACGGTGCAATATTTGTATTCAAACTCACAACTTATGTGTTGTCGTATTTTGCACGATAATTGTATAAATAAAGTTTGTATTTGGATTCTGTACTATATATATTTTGACGACTCAAAATGGATTGTGTGGACCTATTTTGATGGCGTCACAGTTATATTTCACTTCCTCCCTAAAAATATATTCTCTTCCTAATAATTCCAACAGAAATGAGATCCATTATAATATAACGGATGTACGTGACAATTATATAATATACTCCATATTAAACCGTAAAGAATAGTTCAACATTATGTCATCGTATAACCCCACTCACAACCAACAATTATTAAACATGCAATAATATATGACAACAACATTTTATTAAATGTAGCAATGAGGGCATATTCATGATAGCTGTAACAACCCGATATTTTCTATATAAATAAATAAGAAATTTTCAATATAATTTTTTTTTTAATTTTAAAAGATGAGGATTTGTACAAAATAATCTGTATATGTATTTATGTGATAAATAAAAATATATTTATTATATGAATATTTACAAATAATTTTATTTTAGAATTATTATTTATTATAAATTATATTCTTATAATAATTAATATAGTATAAATATTTTTATTAATTATTTTTCATGAAAATATAATTATATATTATTTAAATAATATATGAAATAATTTTTAGAATTATTATAATAATTATTTATTTTATTATATGAATTTATTTAAGATTAATTGAGTTAATTATTTATAACTTAATTAATAGGGTTATATATGAAGAATAAATCAGATATGAAATCCAAACCCTAATTTTGGATTTTTATCAAGGAATGAGAATAATAATATAATAATATTATATTTTAATTTTTCAGTGCTATAAATATGTACTGTATGTACGTATTGATAATGGTTGGTCAATTATGGTTTATAATTTCAAAACCTTAATGGTTAAACCCTAGTTCAAAAGTTAATACGCGTTCAAGACGGTATAGTAATGGTGTTATTTGATTTATGTTATGTTATATAGGATTAAATGTTAATTAGGAAAACCCTAATAAATTTTGGAAACCCTAATTAACTAGAAACCCTAATTCTAAAATTAGTAACCCTAATTTGTTAATTGTAAGCTAAATGCTAATTAGTGGACACTAAAACACTAATGTTCATGTATAGTATAATTAGATAATTAATCATAATTAGGAAACCCTAATTTTCAAAAATTAGAAAGTTATTTTTTTGTATTTTATTTTTTTAAACCCTAAAGTATAATTCTAGAATGCAATTGTTGGAAAACCTTAGGGTTAAACCCTAAGGGTCAAACCCTAAGGGTCAAACCCTAAGAGTTTGTCAAATGACAAGAATGCCATTAAATTGGAAAATCAAAAGACCAAATTACCCCTTGCATTATTGAAGTCTAACAAGTAGGTTTTAATAATAGGAGGAGCTGGTGACCTAATGTAACAACTCTTTTGACTTAAAATTGACAGCACATGAGCTCTAGAACAGCCAATACATGTATCTACCACTTACATATATAGATTGAGAGAGAGAAAATTGAACATTCATGCTTACTTTTGCAACAACTCTCAACCTAAGCTCTCACCTCCGAAATTTAGTAGCATATCAGTCTCATATCAAAGCCCCACTATTACACATCACAAATCAGTAGCCAAGAAATCAGAATTGATCATTAAAGGTATAAAAATCCTAACAATAATCTGACTAAAAAAATCTGTTGTTAGATGTTAGCTTTTTTTTGTTAAACATGTTATATAAGGTGTATATAGATGATCTGGGTTGCTAGATGTTAGATCCATAACATCTAGAGTCTCGGATTTGAAGTTTTACAAAATTTGGAAAAATAAAATTTTGTTGTCTGACAATGAATGTCAGGCCTTGTAGATCTCTTTCTGTGTTTTGTTTTTGTGTTTTTAAGCCTTAATCTAGTAGTATACCATGTGATCTTTGATCTGAAACTGGAATCAAAGTCAAATCATAAGCTGATTGAAAGTTATTAGTGGTCAAACCACGTTGACCGACCATAACCGGGTGTTTCTGGGTAACCTAGAAACTTTCCAGAACCGGCCTGACAACGTTTTGATTCGATCAGATCGGTCAGTGTGTGTATGTTTTGGTTCTGTTGATGTATCTAAGTTGTAGTACGTAGGTTATACTACATGTTTATGGCTTAAAATCGCCTTATAATTAAACTGGGTGATTGTAGTGGACGGTCAAACCAGGCAAGTCGAGCATGTTCTCTGCTCTCTGGGTAACCCAGAAAACATATGAACATGCCGACTGACATGGTTTGACCAGGTCTTAACTTTTGATTCTGTTCATGATATTTGTATTTTATGTAATATATCTCCTATCTTGCATTCTAGCTACAACCTGGAACCTTTAGATCACAAAACTATTGCATGTAAAGCAAGTTGTGGAAGCCCAAAGTATGCCTCACGAACTGTTTCTTCATTTTTAGGTAACCCAGAAATGAAGAACAGGTCTGACAGCCACTTTGTAGGCTTATATCTTCTGATTGTGATGTTTTTTGATCGTGTTTCTTGTTGGGTCTTGTAATGTTACATTTGTGCTACACGATCTGACCAGAAACATGTCCTCAAACATCATGATCTGATTAGTGTGCATGGTCAAACATGCTTGCTCGGTAACTGACATGGTGATCTGGGTTTGCATGAAGAATACGAAGAACACCTATAGCGACGGTTCTGTCGCTATAGGTGGTCTTTAGCGACAGTTTCCTTATAAAATTAATTATTTTAATTGAATAAATAAAAAAATAGTTTTTAATTATTAAAAATACCAAATAAATTATTAAAAATTATTTTAAACTCTGAATATTAGTTTTTAATTATTTTAAGTATATTTCATAAAAATTTAATATTTTTGAAATATTATTGGTATTAAATTTATTTAATTATAATATTAAATAAATTAGTTAAAAATAATTTTAATACTTAAAAAATTATTTAAAATTATATTATGATATAAGAAAATATTTTAAGTTATTTTTAATGACTTTTAATATTTTGTGATAAATTTTATGAATAAATTAATATTAATGATAATTAAGTTAATTACTAAATGAATTAAATAAATTTAAGAAAAAATGATTTTATTATATTAAAAATTGTTTTAAATAATAATAAGGTATTTAAAAATATTTTTAGTTATAAAATATAACTTTCAATATTTAAACGTAAATTTCATTAATTAATTATTATTAATGATATTAAAGTTATTTAATAATTATATTAAATAATTTAATTTTAAAATGATTTTAATATTATAAAAATCATTTTAAATAAAAATAAATTGTTTAAAGATATTTTAAGTTATAAAATATAACTTTTAATATTTAAAAGATAATTTTATTAATAATTTAATATTAATAATTATTAATTTATTATTAATGATATTAAATTTATTTAATAATTATATTAAATAAATAGTTTAAAAATAGTTTTATTAATTTAAAAATTATTTAAAAAGTATATAAATGAATTAAAAATATTTTAAGTTATAATTAATGACTTTTAATATTTTGATAAATAGTACATTAATAATTAAATATTAATGATAATTATTTAAAAATAATTTTAAATATTTTAAAAATCATTTAAGGATAATATTAATACTTTAAAAGTATTTTGAGTTATTATAAATAACTTTGACATTTTTGCAATGGTTTCATTAATAGTTTAATATTAATTAAATATTGATGATAATAGAATTGTTTAATATTTAAATTATTTAATAATAATTTCGGTGTTTGAAAATTCATGATAAATTATAATAAATATTTAAAAATTATTATAAGTCATTTAAAAATAATATGATTGATACTAAGTTACAGGATAGAGTCTTAGACTCGATAAATACCCGATAAAGCTGTCGGTACACCAACACATTTCAGAAATTGATCTGGACTTAGACAATGTGATTAGATAAGTGATTATTTATGATTCAATGGTTGTTAAACTTACATGACAATGTGATTAGGTTATGTGCTGACTGCAAATAGTAGTACAATATAATATCATATGTTATTCTAATCGAACGAATGATCTATTTAATGATAGGACTTGATATAAAAGATAAATCTAAGTTTTGTAAGCAGCAGACAAGACAAGTATCTAACCCTTTGCATTTACTTATGCAATGGACATCCGTAAGATAATATCAGAACTATTCTTTATATTGTTCAAATATTTCAACCTTTGTATATACTTATGCAATGATTCTGTATAAGTAAGTTATTAAATTATAATTTGTTGTACAAGTTCCCTATTTCTGTCATTGTAGATCAAGTATATATTATGTTCGTTAATTTCTAAACATGGTTATACAAGTGTCCTCACTTGGATAATTATTATATTTTATCACAGGTTAATACATATGTATTGGTGTCCAGTATGTATACATTGAATTAAAAGCTGTCTAAGCTATTTAATCTGGCTAGACACAAACTTAAAAGTGTTGTTGAACAAAATAAGAACTTTATTGTTATCCAACTGAATTGTTTTGGTTCGGATTCTAGACTGGTATGTACATCCCAAATATGGGAAACTTTTATGCGTGTAAGGCGGATATGCTGGACGAAAATATTATCCTTTAATGTAGTATTTATCAATACAGGACATAACGGGCTGATCACCCTCGTGTCCGTAAGTTATGACGGTTTACAGATGAAGTTCTGTTTAACCTTTTTGAAAATAGAAAATAATGTTCATAGTCTGTCAACTGATCCTCATTAATAGTTAGTACGTAGTTTCAAAAAAAATTGAAATCGAAATGATATGTTGTTTATAATAGGTTCAGCTTACTTTACAACTGTTGTTTCGTTGTAGAAGTATCGTTCAAAGAAAATATTTAATTCGTTCAGCTAACTGTTATTGTTTCCATTACTTGCTGGGCACTCAAATTGTAAGACCCCGAATTTTATAAAATAAAAGTATTCAATTTTTTTTATAATTACTATTCAGTAAATGGTTAAATTGATAAAAGTTTAAAGTTATGGGTGAAATGTGAATTTTTTTTCAAAATAAACAAGTGGTTATAAAATAATCATTGTTGTCGGGGAATATTCGTTGGTCGTGGAATATTCTTTCTGTCAGAGAACATTCGTATGACGGCACAGCTATTTGTGAGCCCCTAACGAAAAACGGTCGGATGAAGATAACGACAAAAATTGAGTTTTTATAATTAACGGCGTAGTTGTTACCGTTAACACTGTTGGAATACCCGGTGGTTAAAATACAGTAATACGCGTTATTGAACACTAGCACACGGTATTGCACAGTATTTTTGAGATTATTGATTCTTACGTAAGAAGGCACTACTCAATAATTGTTACAGTAATTACTGTTCAATATTTTATTTTATTGATTCAATAACTGCTACGTTAAAATTTTATATTATTGTTGTTCAATAATTGTCACTGCACCCATTATCAGATCAATAATTAATATTATTTGAATAATACTATTAGATAACATTATTGACAATGTCTAGAAAGTTCTGTCTAAGGAGAGGTTTGGTCACCTAATTGCGCGTCAGTAAGGAGAAATTCTTATTGGAAAGCCCTCTCTTTCCTGGGAACGGCCTGGTTGTCATAATTGTGACTCTGTAATATTATTTGTGAATAATTAATTATTGATTCATATGATAAGAAAATATTTATTTTATGTGGATATAAATGAGGGATATATTTTTGTGGTTAAAAATGAAGGAGTTAATGTTGAGGTGTTTTATTTGTATTTTTGTCGGAACGGAGGTATTGAAAATTAAATTAGGATTTTTGAGATATTTTACGAGGGTTATAATTTTTAATCCGACCGTTGGATCGTGGTAATATTTGGACATGTTATACATATATAAGTTGAGTATATGTCCACAAATTTTGAACCGTTAAAAATGAACGTATAATTTGTTATGAATTTTACGAGATGACTGGTTCAGAAATTGTTGAATTTTCGGAGTTAATCATTTTGGTGAAAAATTTTAGAATTGGTGGGCCCCACTCTTGGTTGGTGAAGAAATATACTGAGATTTTTATTCAAATGTGGTGGGTGAGAATTGTAGCAGGTAAAGCCATCAGGTTGCAGGTTAAGTCTGCTTCGGCGTGCTAACATTTTCCTATAAATAGAGGGCTAAGTTACAATTGAAAAACACACCAGAATTCATAAGTTTTCTCTCTTTCTCTCTCTAGATTATTGAGTATATTTTGTGAGTATTTAGATACTCTGTGAGTTTCTATTCATCAGTGCAAGTTTCCTTCAGCCTTATACCGATCAGAAGTACTGCTCTTTTGAGGTAAGGGATAGTAAGAGATTTTAAGGGTTGTTATATTTTTCAGTTTCGTAATTTTTCTGACCTTCAAAAATTCTGAAAAAATTTAAAATGATATTTTGATGAGTTTTCTTGATTGTGTCCAAAAATGGTGATTTTTGGATGTATAGATTGAGAGTTATGAATTTTATGAGAAAAGACTATTTTAAAAGTAATCGCTTATAATTTCTTGTGGTTAACTCCAAAATTGATAAAATTTTTATTGGGAGTACATGTATATGATAGAAGTATACTCTGTAAATTTCAGAATTTTTGGACAAAAGTACAATTTTTGATAAATGTCTAAATATTCGGCTGTTTTGGCCATATGAAAAATAGTAAATGACTTTTAAAAATTCTGAGAAAAATATATGATCACTATGAGACTATATTATGCTAAATCTCAGAAAAGAAATATTTTTAGAACTGATTTGGTATTTTTCATAAAAATAGTCTAGTTATGAGTAAATGAATTAAATATGTTTTGTGAAGTAAGAAAATTAGAAAATAGGATTTTATGGCTTGAGAATCCTATATGAGGTATATGCAGATTTTTGATGAGTGTTTTTAGTTATTGGTGATGAAATCTTATGAGTTTGGCATTTTAGGATGATTAAATGCATTATTTAGTAAAGTGTAAACAATTAAAATAAATTGTTTATAAATTTAAGAAATGTTATTCTTTCAATATTATTATACTGAAATATTGGTATGAATTTTATTGTAGAATTTCTATTTTTTTGTGTCGGAGTTACTATTCACGAGTTACTATTCACGAGTTACTATTCATGACAAAATTGATTTCTTTTTCTAACCAAATTATAGTTGAGTTATGAATATTACTCTTGAGATTAAAACTATGTATTGATCATATTGTTTTTATTATCATATATAACATTTTTATAACCCTGATGTTGAAATTCTCTTTCACTTGAGTGTAAAGATGGGTAGATTGTTGGTATGATCATGACTATGGGTTCTTTGGCCAGTAGTGCAAAGTTGAATTGTTAATTAGTATGATCATGACCATTGAATTTATAAGTGAATATCTTTAGCTTAAGTGCAAAGGTGAATTGATCAACATGGTTATAATTATTGTTTATATAAATTCTGAAATGATTATATATTTCTTTTGAGATATTAATATATTTGGCCGTAGTGCAAATATGAACTGTTGAGGAATATCTTTGGCCTGTAATGCAAAGATGAATTATTGATGAATATCTTTGGCCTGTAGTGCAAAGATGAATTGTTGATGAATATCTTTGGCCCGTAGTGTAAAGATGACATGTTGTTGAATATCTTTGGCCAGTAGTGCAAAGATGAACAGATGTTGAGATAAACATGACCAACTGGTGATACAAATGAATATCTTTGGTCGTAGTGCAAAGATGAAGTTATTAGTATGATTATGAACAGGAAATGTAATTTGGTGTAACCATGATCTTTGATATTTCAGGTAAAGATAGGTGATGAAAATTATCTTCGTCCTGGATGCGAAGAAAAATTTAGAATCACAATTATTATTATGAGTTATTCATATGATTGTGGAAAGAAACTGTTGAGTGATGTTACAAGGATAAAACATTGTTGGTGGATTTTTAACATGGAGAAGATAATAGACTTTATAGTCTATTTGACTCTTCTAATGGGTTGCTCGTTCCGCTGTAACTATGGTTGAAATTTTTATCATCTACCATATGTTCTAAATCTCTGATTTATTACTGATGAAGACTATTGATAATTTATTTATCTTTAGTCATGATATTCTTTACTGGGCTAGTTGTGCTCACCCTTTTGTTTCACAATTCTTTTCAGGTAATAAGAGTGTAGCTGGGTCGAGCGGGGGTAACAAGGGAATAGAACGGTGGTCATCATTTAGTAGTTATATTTGGTGAAGAAAATAGGGTGAGGCGAACCCAACGTTGGAAGGGTGTTTCGTCACTATCATACAAGATGTCTAATGACATACAACCTCGTGTCATCATAAGACAGGGTTGTGCTCATCCACTTGCTGAGTATATCTACGAGCACTACCTATATAATCTTGGTGTTTGTTTGAAGTATAATTCTCAATTAGAGACAGTGGAGATAATGATAAGTCAATAGAAGACTCACCATTGGGAAGAATATGATAGTAATTTTCTCGTTTTTCTTTGGGGTCTATTGGGTCAACCAAGGATAATTCTGTGGCCATATGATATCTATCATAACCTAGAAGCATGGCCTCCCATGTACGAAGGTTTCCTTAAGCACTTCCCAAAGATTCTAGTTTCTAAAACAGTTTTTGACTGTACCTTTATGTAAGGTACCTTTGTGAGGTGTTGATACATGATGGTGTCCAATGTCGCATTTGGTATATATTTGTATCCAAACTCACAGCATATGTGTTGTTGTATTTTGCACGACAATTATTGTAATAAAGTTGTAGTTGTTTTCTGTACCATGTATTTGATGACTCAGAATGGGTTGGGTGGAATGGACCTATTTTGGGGTTGTCACACAAATGCTCATCCTTGCTTAATTTAAATATTTTTAGCTAAGTGTGATCAACCTGAAGGCTCTGCCAAGAACAAAGGGAAAGGGAAGGTCGCTGAATGAATGATAATGCTATCTTTTATAATAACTAGACTTTATTAAGATAATGATGATATATATTAATTATCATGTAATGTAACGAATGTTTAAAGGTTTCGTACTTGGGGTTGAAAACTCTGATAATATGTAAATTATATTTGATAATCTATATTATTGTTATTATTATTAGTTATATTTCGCTCATAGAATAGTATCGTGAAGCATCGAGTTCGGGTTTCAAGTACCTGAATTTGGGGGCGTCACAATAGCTAGACATATTATTTTGTAAAAAAAATTTTGTAATAGAATTTTATAAATGTAGCATCACTAGTCTAAATTTAATATATAAATAAATACGTTAAGCTCTTTCACCCAAAATGAGTTGATTATGGAAAGAACTGGCCTTAATTCATGGCATACACTAGACTTTTTCTTTCAAAGTATTAGATGCAGGACAAAAAATCTAAAATCCAGAAGAAAGCTAATAGCAAGGTTAAAAAAATTAAAATGTTTAGTTAACTCAAGAAGTTACATGTGCTGATAAACTATAAACTGGGTAGGAGTGAGCAAAAAACGGATAAAATCGAATTACCGAACACAAACGAATTATTTCGATTTTTCAGTTTTTTTTAAAGTTCGGTTATATCCGATTTATTATTCGGTATTCAGTTTCGGATTCGGTTATTTAAAAATAGCTTATTCGGGTATCCAAATTACCGAATTTATTAATTAAAAATTAATACAAATTTTATATTGGACAGGGTTGCTATAGTTAGCCCAAAGCCCAATGTTGAATGGCCCAAAATCATACACTCAGGGCCCAACACTTGTTAACAAAAGTTTTCTCCTCCCAAGTCCTGGCCACTAACAAAGTACACTAATATGAATATATGGCTTTATATTAGATCATATTAGATCAGATCTGAGATCGTACTCATCTTTCCCATATCCCGTATCCTCTTTTCTCTCCGCCTCTCAGATTCAACTTTCGACCATATCCTCTTTCTTCTCCGCCTCGCCTCTCAGTTTTGATTTCTCCGTCTCTGTCAATCTCCGGCCTCCGCCTTACCCTTGGCAGCTCCCTGCGAGTCGGCGAGTCGACGACTCTGTTCTTCAACCTTTAAGATCTCATGGCTCGATTTTATAGAGTTCTGGTTGTGAGCCACCGTGACCATCATAAACGCCCGAGGAGACGAACGGGCAAAATGTCAGCGGAGCTTCTTCATCTGTACTTCAATCTTTTTCGGCAAAAAGTATTTTTTGGCCATTGTGGTTACAGTGATTTAATTTAAGGAAATAGTTATTGTGTTTTTAAAATATTTAATTAGTTCATTATACTTTTTAAAAATATTCAATCAGGCTATTCCGTCTAAATTAAATAATAGACGTGAAAAAATATTAAACGTTGTTTTTTTGAAAAAAAATAAATAATATGTGTACTGTGCAGTTTTTCGTACGTGATTTTTTTAAAAAAAAATAAATATTACGTGATTTTTTTGAAAAAAAAATATGTTTTTTAAAGAAAATAAATTTTTTTAGAAAAATAAAAAAATTTTAAAACAGATTTTTTATTTAAAACAGATTTTTTTTTAAAAAAAAATTTGTAAAAAAACAGAATTTTTAAAAAAATCTGTTTTTTAAAACAGATTTTTTATAAAATAATATATTTATTTTTAAAAACAGATTTTTTTAAAAGTTCTCTTTTTAAAAAATTTGTTTTAAAAAAAATATAAAAATGTTTTTAAAATAGTTTTGAAAAATATTTTTATATTTATAAAAATACTTATAAAATTTTTGAAAAATACTTATATTTTAAAAAATTCAAAAACAGATTTTAATTTTTTTTAACCTTTTAAAGTTTTAAAAATAACAAAAACATAATAAAATAAAACAAAAAAATAAATTTTAAAAAAAAAAAGATTTTTATAAAAAATAGAATTTTTTTTAAACAGAAATTTTAAAAAAAGCATATTTAAAAAAAATAAAATTCTATAAAAAATATATATGTTAAAAAAATAGAATTTTTTAAAAAACAGATTTTTAAAAAATTTGAATTTTTTAAAAAACAGCTTTTAAAATTTTTTTTGATAAAAAAGCAGAACTTTTTAAAAAATCTGTATTTTAAAAAAAAGATTTTTTTTAAAAAAATATAATATTAAAAAAAACAGATTTTGTTAAAAAGTATATTTTTTTAGAAAAAAATTCCGTATTTTAAAAAACCTTCTAAAAAAATTGAATTTTTTTTAAAAAAATAATATTTTTAAAAAACATAATTTTTGTAAAAATAGACTTCTAAAAAAAATATTTTTTTTAAAAAACAAATTTTTGTAAAACAGATTTTTAAAAAAAGAGAGTTTTTTAAAAAACAGATTTTTCAAAAAAATATTACTTTTTTAAAAAAAACAGAATTTTTAAAAAAAGCGCTTTTTTTAACAAAACAGTTCTTTTTTAAAATCTGTTTTTCAAAAAAGTTTATTTCTAAAAAAATTATGTTTCAAAAAAAATCTGTTTTTTAAAAAAATTTATATTTTTTTAAAAAAATCTGTTTTAAAAAATTGATTTTTTAAAAAGTTCTGTTTTTTTAAAAATTCTATTTTTTTTTAAATCTGTATAAGTATGATAAAGTCAAAAAATATTGAAAATAAATTTAGTTTTTATCAACAAAAAATTTAATTAGTTTTCACATTAATTAAAATATTTATTTCAATTTTATTATTATTTTAATAATTTTTTACCACATAATTAATGATTCTTTAATTTTAATTTTTGTAGAAATTAATATATTTTAAAAAATCTGTTTTTTAATTTTTTTAAACATATTTTTTTAAAAAACAGATTTTTTTTAAAGTTCTTTTTTTTACAAATTCTTTTTTTTATAAAATCTGTTTAAAAAAAACTGTTTTAAAAAAAAAACTGTTTTTAAAAAAAATTTGTTTTTTAAAAAAAATTTATTTTTTTAAAAAATAGCTTTTTTTAAAATTATAAAGTGTCACGTAATATTTATTTTTTTCAAAAAAGCCACGTAATATTTATTTTTTTTTAAAAAAGCCACGTAAGAAAAGCCGCACAGTCAGCAAATACACATAATATTTATTTTTTTCAAAAAAGCCACGTAGGATATTTTTTCACGTCTGTTAGTCAATTTGGACGGAATGGCCTGATTGAATATTTTTAAAAAGTTCAGTGGGCTAATTGAATATTTTTAAAACACAGTGGCTAATTCGTTAAATCACTATAACCACAGTGGCCAAAAGGTGCTTTTTGCCAATCTTTTTCCTAAGGTAGTAATCAAAAAATTCTTCATATGTACTTCTGTTAGGTGGAATCTAAAACAGGGAGGTTCATATGTAATATGTAGGTAGGTTGACATGGGAAAAAGTAGTATTCATATGTAGTGGTTTACAATTCAGTAATTGTTCTTTTTTTTATTGTAAATGATAACAGGGAGGTTCGGTTATTAACCGAAATACCCGAATTTACAAATCGGTATTTCGATATTCGGTAATTCGGTTATTGTCAAATTCGATTAGTAATTCGGGTAGTAAAATTATGATTATTTCGGTATTCGGTTATAACCGAATAACTTGTTCGGTTATAACCGAATGATCAGTCATAAAACTGGGTATGAATCCAACATATAAGATATCATACTATCTACCCGAAAATCAATTTAATATAGAAATAGTTTATCCAAATCATTATATACTATACACAAAAATTCATTTTTCTCAAATCATCTCATTTTAAAAATACAAAAAAATTAGGGAGTAAGTTTGGGTCTTTTTTATCTTTTCGTTTCTCTTTAGAAAAAATAAATTAAAAGACACCCCTAGTTGTAGTTTCTCTCCCTCCTCTTATATCTTAAACTTATAGACACGATGTAATAAATAAAAAAGATGATGATAAATTAAGAATGATATGTAATTTATCAATTTAAATATATATTATTTATTAACTAATAATAAAAATTATCTCTAATTTTTAATCGAGAGTGACAACCCCACGTGTAATAAAAGAAAAAGAAAATTATCACTTGTGACCAGCACAGGTAGTCCAGTACGTACTACTTCACTGCTTGTATAGATTAAATATTTTTTCAGTCATTGTACTACAGGTCGACTTACAGATAGATAATTGAACTTTTTTTTCTTACAGTCAACTCACTGTACTCGACTTTTCTAACAAAAAGTTAAAAAAACCGTTAAAAGCTTTGACTTTAACGGAACGGTACACATTAGCTGCTGAGTTATTCGTTACAAAGCTGACGTGGCGCAATTGTGTGACGTGGCAGTGATTATGTGGATTTGTAAGAAAATTTTTATGAAGAAAATGAAAAAAATATTTTAAAGTATAATATACAGTAAAACCCCTATTTAGGAATACTCTATATAAGAATAACCTCATAAAATAATTTGGTCCCAATTTGGGCCAGTTATAAATAGGAATAACCTCTAAATTGTATTATGTTATATACTTTTTAAGTCCCGTATTAAGAAACTATACCTCTATATAGTAATATATATATATATATATATATATGAAAGAGAGACAATATTAATTTTAAAATGCTACATTTTCCTATAAAAGACTACTTTGCATAAATATTTTTTAAATAATAATTATTAAGTAGTTCTTATTGATATTTTTACTAAAGTGAATATTTTTAGGTGTTCGGAAAATATTTTGTACCAATAACTCTATTTAGTAATAATCTCTCAATTAGAATACAAAGAGTTTGGTGATAATTTTTTTTTCTTTTCTAACTAGGATAAATAAATTTATACTTTTACATCCAAATAATTTTTATCAAATAATTTTTATTTTAATTTTATCAAATAATTTTTATTATAATTTTAATTTTAAAATTATACAAAACTTAAATTTTATAATTTAATTTAATCAAATTTAAGAAATAATTATTTTTATTAAAAAAAACAAACTGCGTTGTTGTGACGGAGAAGGAGAGTGTGACGCCCCTAAAATTATGTATACATCACCCATTCTGAGTCGCCAGATATATGGTACAAAATTCAAATATAACTTCATTTATACAACTATTGAGCTGTCGTATAGAATACGACAACAATTAACTATGAGTTTTAATACAAATGTATGTAACTCTCATGGTACCTTGACCACAACCTTACAATAATACTTTACATAAAAGTATAGTCAAAAACTGTTTTAGAAATTAAAATATTTGGAAAGTGCTCAAGGAAACCTTCGTACATGGGAGACCATGCGTCTAGGTTATGATAGATATCATATGTCCACAGAATTATCTTTGGTTGTCCTAAAAGTCTCCAACAAAAAATAAAAAGATTACTATCATCTTCTTTCTAATGGTGAGTCTTCTCTTGACATATAAATATCTCCGTTGTCTCCAAGTGAAAATTATATTTCAAAAAAACTCCAAGATCATATAGATAGTGCTCGTAGATATATTCAGCAAGTGGATGTGCACAACCATGTCTTACGAGAACACGAGGTTGTATGTCATTAGATATCTTGTATGATAGTGACAAAACACCCTTCCAAAGTTGGGTTCGCCTCACCTTATTTGATTCACCAAATATAACTACTAAATTATATATAAAATACAACACACTTTTCTATACTGTTTAGGGAGAACCTCCACAGCTATCATACTATTTCATAGAATAGTGAGGACTACTAATGATATCATCTGGAGCGTCGCTCTGTTCCCCGACTAGTCCCTACTGCGTTCTTACTTCCTGAAGAGAACAATGAAAGCAAAAGGGTGAGCTCAACTAGCCCAGTAAAGAATATCATAATTAAAACTAATTTACATCACCAATAGCATTCATCATTAATAAATCAGAGATTTAGAACATATGGTAGCTGATAAAACTTTTCAACCATAGTTGCAGCGGAACGAGCAATCCATTAGAAGAGTCAAATAGACCATTAGGTCTATTATCTTCTCCATGTTAAAAGTCCACCAATAATATTTTATCCCTGTAACATCAATCAACAATTCATGTCCACAATCATATGAATAACTCATAATCATAATTGTGATTCTAAATTCCTCTTCGCACCTAGGACAAAGATAATTTTCATCACCTATATTCACCTGAAACATCAAAAATTATGGTTATACCAAATCACAATTCTTGTTCATAATCATACTAATAAATTCATCTTTGCACTACGGCCAAAGACATACAACTGTATTTTAGAAGAGTCAAGTAGAGCATGATATCTACTATCTTCTACAAATTAAAAGTGTATAACCAATATTTTATCGCTGAGACTCAGCTTAATAAATAATCCACACCTTCGAATTATCCATGCACTACGGCCAAGGATATTCGTTAGTATCACATCCATGAATTATCCATGCACTACGGCCAAAGATATTCATTATTATCACATCCATGAATTAATATTTTATCGCTGAGACTCAGCTCAATAATTAATCCACATCATCGAATCATCCCTGCACTATAGGCCAATGATATTTATTAGTATCACGACCACGAATTATCCATGCACTACGGGCCAAAGATAATCGTGTTTTCATCAACGGTCCTGATTATGCCATAAAACAATTCATCTTTGCACCCTTGACCGAAGATAATCTATATCCATAATCATACCAAAAACAGTCCATCAATGCACTACGGCCAATGAGAATTTTTTACCACATCATTCATCACATTACGATCATGATTATACCTAATAATCCTTGGTCATAATCACACCAAGTCCATCTATATACTACGGGCCAAAGATGACTTTTACCACATCATTTGTAACATTACGGTCATGATTATACCGAATAATCCTTGGTCATAATCATACCAAGTCCATCTATGCACTACAGGGCACAGATGACTTTCAACATAATATAAACATGAAGATGATGACAATGACATAATAATTCAATAAAACAAGTTCAAGAATTAATTTTTCCATGAACCAATAACGTCCAAATTGTCAACATGATACTTATTTGTAGAGTAAAATTTAAGAATGCTCAGAAAAATATTTCCATGAAAAGATACTGGATGAAGCGCAAATATCAAGGATATTCCACTAATTTCATGGAGTATAGAAGCTAAAATTTTAACCAACTGAGTATAATAGAATATATAAAACTGCAAATGGATTTTCGTCCTCCATGCGGTAATCCACATATACAGATCATTTTCACAATTTAATAAGGAATGAATACAAAGGATCATTCACCATGCATGTGGTAATTCACATAGACAGGTTATTCCAACAGAATAATAAAGAATGGAATAACATAAGGATTCACCATGCGTGCGATAGACTGCACAAACAGGTTATTCTCAACAGAATAATAAAGAATTGAACCAGGCCATGCGTAAATGCATAGACAGGATATTACGACAGAATAATAAAGAACGGAACCAGGTCAGGCGAAATTCGCACCGACAGGATATTCCAACAAAATATTAAAGAATGGAATAACAACAGAAATCACCAGGCATGCGATAGACCGCACAGGCAGATTATTCCAACAAAATAATAAATAACGGAACCAGGTCCGGCGTAAAACGCACAGATATGATATTCCAACAGAATAATAAAGAATAGAACCAGGTCTGGCGTAAACACACAGACAGGATATTCCGACAGAATAATAAATAATGAAACCAGGTCCGGCGTAAACGCACAGACAGGATATTCCGACAGAAAAATAAAGAACGAAATAATAAAAGAATTTCACCATGTATGTGGTACTTCGCATAAACAGGTTATTCCAACAGAATAATAAGAAATGGAATAATAGAAGAATTTCACCATGTATAGGGTAGCCTGCGTATACAGGTTATTCCAACAGAATAATCAAGAATGGAATAACAGAAGAATTTCACCAAGTATAGGGTAGCCCGCTTATACAGGTTATTCTAACAGAATAATAAATAATGAAATAATAGAAGTTCTCTTCAAGAATACAAAAGAAATAATACCCCTTACGAGTATAACAAATAATATCCCTTACCTTTGAAAGAAGAGTATTCCGACTGGTAGGGCGATGATATACTCGAAGAAAACTTGCACTACGCTCAAAGCTTTCTTAAACTCTAAATAAATACGCTCAAGATTATAGAAGAAGAACTCTCTCTATAGTTTCTCTCTCTAGAGTTTCAGTAAATTCGTAAAAAATAATGAAGGAATGAGCTTATATTTATAGAAGAATGGACTGCATAGTAACTAATTCATGGACGGTTCAGATTGATTTACTTTTAATCGGACGGTCCATATTTAAAGCAAAATCTTTTAAATAAAATATAATATATTCTATTTATAATCTAATAAAACGAATAACTTTATAAAAGATTTTACTATGAAAATACTATGCAGGCACTATGCAAATACTATGCATAATAAAATATAATATATTCTAATTATTGTCTAATAAAAAATAGTTAACTTTATAAAAGTATTCTGTTTTATATAAAAAGATTTTACTATTAGCCTAATAAAACGAATAACTTTATAAAAGTATTCTGTTTTATATAAAAAGCTTTTCTGTTTTATTACATTAATAATACTAATAAAACAAAACTGAGTGACTTATCATGTAAGCATCAATAATCAATACCGTGTGCTACTATGCAACCACGCGTATTACTGTACTTTTAACACCGGGTGTTTCAACAGTTAACGGTAAAACTTCTGCCGTTATTTTCATAAAAATATTTTTGTCGTTTTCTCAATCCGACAATAATTTCGTTGTGGGGTCCACCAATGATTGTACCGTCGTACGAATATTCCCCGACTAATCGAATATTCCCCGACACAATGAATATTTTATATCAACTTGCTTACTTTGCAAAAAAAAATTTCACATATTACCTTTAACTTTAAATTTTTATCAATTTAACTATTTACCAAAATAAAAAAATTGAATACTTTTATTTCATAAAATTCGGGGTCTCACAATCACCCCTCCTTATGAAATTTCGCCCTCGAAATTTATGTACGTACCTGATATTCGAAGAGATGAGAATACCTTACTTTCTTTTCAGATTGTACCTTTCCGATAATTTCTTCGCTATCATGACTTTCTCATTTCTCATCTTTTGTATTTCAAATATCATTCTAGAATATAGCTTCAAAACAAAGGTTAATTGACATATCATAATTTGTCAACTTATCAAGTAAACAATTTCAGCTTAGGTAAGTCACACACTAGCGAAGTATATAAATCGTCTCTCCCCTCCTAGTTCTAGACTCTTATATCCGCCAGCGACCATATCCCTAAGCTCTGATACCAACAGTGATGCCCCCAAAATTATGTATACATCATCCATTCTGAGTCGCCAGATACATGGTACAAAATTTAAATACAACTTTATTTATACAACTGTTGAGCTGTCGTATAGAATACGACCACAGTTAACTATGAGTTTTAATACTAATGTATGTAACTCTCATGGTACCTTGACCACAACCTTACAATGATACTTTACATAAAAGTATAGTCAAAAACTATTTTAGAAATAATAATCTTTGGGAAGTACTCAAGGAAATCGTCGTACATGGGAGGCCATGCGTCTAGGTTATGATAGATATCATATGTCCAAAGAATTATCCTTGGTTGTCCCAAAAGTCTCCAACAAAAAATAAGAAGATTACTATCATCTTCTTTCCAATGGTGAGTCTTCTCTTGACATATTAATATCTCCGTTGTCTCCAAATGAAAATTATATTTCAAATAAACTACAAGATCATATAGATAGTGCTCGTAGATATATTCAGCAAGTGGATGTGCACAACCATATCTTATGAGAACACGAGGTTGTATGTCATTAGACATCTTGTATGATAGTGGTAAAACACCCTTCCAAAGTTAGGTTCGCCTCACCCTATTTGTTTCACCAAATATAACTACTAAATGATGTATAGAATACAACACACTTTTCTATATTGTTTAGGGAGAACCTCCACAGCTATCACACTATTTCATAGAATAGTGAGGACTACTAATGATACCATCTGGACCGTCACTCCGTTTCCCGACTAGTCCCTGCTGCGTTCTCACTTCCTGAAGAGAATAATGAAAGCAAAAGGGTGAGCTCAACTAGCCCAGTAAAGAATATCATAATTAAAGCTAATTTATATCATCAATAGCCTTCATCATTAATAAATCAGAGATTTAGAACATATGGTAGCTGATAAAACTTTTCAACCATAGTTACAGCGGAACGAGCAATCCATTAGAAGAGTCAAATAGACCATTAGGTCTATTATCTTCTCCATGTTAAAAGTCCACCAATAATGTTTTATCCCTGTAACATCGATCAACAATTCATGTCCACAATCATATGAATAACTCATAATCATAATTGTGATTCTAAATTCCTCTTCGCACCCAGGACAAAGATAATTTTTATCACCTATATTCACCTGAAACATCAAAAATCATGGTTATACCAAATCACAATTCTTATTCATAATCATACTAATAAATTCATCTTTGCACTACGGCCAAAGACATACAACTGTATTTTAGAAGAGTCAAGTAGAGCATGATATCTACTATCTTCTACAAATTAAAAGTGTATAACTAATATTTTATCGCTGAGACTCAGCTTAATAAATAATCCACACCTTCGAATTATCCATGCACTACGGCCAAGGATATTCGTTAGTATCACATCCATGAATTATCCATGCACTACGGCCAAAGATATTCATTATTATCACATCCATGAATTAATATTTTATCGCTGAGACTCAGCTCAATAATTAATCCACATCATCGAATCATCCCTGCACTACAGGCCAATGATATTCATTAGTATCACGACCACGAATTATCCATGCACTACGGGCCAAAAATAATCGTATTTTCATCAACTGTCCTGATCATGCCATAAAACAATTCATCTTTGCACCATTGGCCGAAGAGAATCCATAGCCATAATCATACCAAAAACTGTCCATCAATGCACTACGGCCAATGAGAATTTTTTACCACATCATTCATCACATTACGATCATGATTATACCGAATAATCCCTGGTCATAATCACACCAAGTTCATCTATGCACTACAGGCCAAAGATGACTTTTACCACATCATTTGTAACATTACGGTCATGATTATACCGAATAATCCTTCGTCATAATCATACCAAGTCCATCTATGCACTACAGGCCACAGATGACTTTTAACATAATATAAACATGAAGATGATGACAATGACATAATAATTCAATAAAACAAGTTCAAGAATTAATTTATCCAGGAACCAATAACGTCCAAATTGTCAACATGATACTTATTTGTAGAGTAAAATTTAAGAATGCTCAGAAAAATATTTCCATGAAAAGATACTAGATGAAGCGCAAATATCAAGGATATTCCACTAATTTCATGGAGTATAGAAGTTAAAACTTTAACCAACTGAGTATAATAGAATATATAAATTAAAACTGCAAATAGATTTTCGTCCGCTATGCAGTAATCCACATATACAGATCATTTTCACAATTTAATAAGGAATGAATACAAAGGATCATTCACCATGCATGTGGTAATCCACATAGACAGGTTATTCCAACAGAATAATAAAGAATGGAATAACATAAGGATTCACCATGCGTGCGATAGACTGCACAGACAGATTATTCCCAACAGAATAATAAAGAATTGAACCAGGTCATGCGTAAATGCATAGACAGGATATTACGACAAAATAATAAAGAACGGAACCAGGTCAGGCGAAATTCGCACCGACAGGATATTCTAACAAAATATTAAAGAATGGAATAACAACAGAAATCACCAGGCATGCGATAGACCGCACAGACAGGTTATTCCAACAGAATAATAAATAACGGAACCAGGTATGACGTAAAACGAACAGACAGGATATTCTAACAGAATAATAAAGAATGGAATCAGATCCGGCGTAAACGCACAGACAGAATATTTCGACAGAAAAATAAAGAACAAAATTATAGAAGAATTTCACCATGTATGCGATACTTCGCATAAACAGGTTATTCTAACAGAATAATAAGGAATTGAATAACAGAAGAATTTCACCATGTATAGGGTAGCCCGCTTATACAGGTTATTCTAACAGAATAATCAAGAATGAAATAACAAAAGAATTTTACCAAGTATAGGGTAGCCCGCATAAACAGGTTATTCTAACAGAATAATAAATTATGAAATAACAGAAATTCTCTTCATGAATACAAAATAAATAATACCCCTTAAGAGTATAACAAATAATATCCCTTACCTTTGAAAGAAGAGTATTCCGACTGGTAGGGTGATGATATACTCGAAGAAAACTTGCACTACGTTCAAAGTTTTCTTAAACTCTAAATAAATACACTCAAGATTATAGAAGAAGAACTCTCTCTATAGTTTCTCTATCTAGAGTTTCGGTAAATTCGTAAGAAATAATGAAGGAATGAGATTCTATTTATAGAAGAATGGACTGCATAGTAACTAATTCATGAACGGACCAGATTGATTTACTTTTAATCGGACTGTCCATATTTAAAGTAAAATCTTTTAAATAAAATATAATATATTCTATTTATAATCTAATAAAATGAATAACTTTATAAAAGATTTTACTACGCAAATACTATGCAGGCACTATGTAAGACCCCGAATTTTATGAAATAAAAGTATTCAATTTTTCTTATAATTACTATTTAGTAAATGGTTAAATTGATAAATGTTAAAGTTAAGGGTGATATATGAATTTTTTTCGAAATACACAAGTGGTTATAAAATATTCATTGTTGTCGAGAAATATTCGCTTGGTCGTGGAATATTCTTACTGTCGGAGAATATTCGTACGACGGCACAGTCTTTTGTGGGCCCCATAACGGAAAGTGATTGGATGAAGAAAACGACAAGAGTAAGTTGTTTATAAATAACGGCGTAGTTGTTACCGTTAACACTGTTGGAATACCCGGTGGTTAAAACACAGTAATACGCGTTGTTGCACAGTAGCACACGGTATTGCACCAATTATTGATTTTTACGTAAGAAGGCATTACTCAATAATTATTACAGTAATTACTGTTCAGTATTTTATTTTATTGATTCAATAATTGCTGCGTTGATATTTTATATTAATGTTGTTTTAATAATTGTCACTACACGGTATTTTCTATTATCGGAGCAATAATTCATATTATCTGAATAATATTATTAGATAACATTATTGGCAATGTCTAGAAAGTTCTGTCTAAGGAGAGGTTTGGTCATCTAATTGCGCGCCAGTAAGGAAGAGATCCTTATTGGAAAGCCCCTCTTTCCTAGGAACGGCCTGGTTGCCAGTACTGTGATTCTGTAATATTATTTGTGTATAATTAATTATTGATTTATATGATGAGAAAAATATTGATTTTATGTGGATATAGATGGAAAAAAAAAATTTAATGTGACAATTGTTGAAAATTAATATTTTATCTTTTTCTGATAAAATAGTTCATTTAAATATATTATTTTAATAATATATTAATGGTGATATTTTTATAATGAATGTGGGATATATGAGTATATGAGGAGGAAGAGTATTTTTGTGGCATTAAATGATTAACACATGTTTTGTGTGTTGGTGGACACAATTCTTGACCGAAAATTTATTATTGACTGTAAAATCGTCCGTTTGTGGATTTCGATCAATTTCTGTTTAGAATTTGGAAAAACTTTCTTCTGCAAAGTTGTAGAGAATTGAATTTTCTATAAAAATTCGCGAGATTCAAATTTTCTGATCAAATGACTATTTATTATGAATTATTGAAGTTCTGAAGTTCTGAAATAATTGATTTTTGGGAGTTTAAGTTAATTATTTTGAGAAAAATGTTTTTTTGTGAGATGGTGGGGCCCACTGGTTGTTCAAATGTGCTGAATTCAGATCTTCAAAGGTGGGCTTGAAAATTTATATATATATTAATATTATATTAAATTTTCTGATTTGGTGTTCTAAGCAATTTTCTATAAATAGGGTGCTTAGGTTAGAATTGAAAATCACACCAGAAACTGAAGTTTTCTCTCTATTTCTCTCTCTATATTATCGAGTGTATTCTTGTGAGTATTTTGATATCTTGAGTGTTGCTATGCGGTGCAAGTTCGTTCAGCGTTATTCCAGTCAGGAGTACTGCTCTTTTGAGGTAAGGGATAGTAAGGGATATTGTCGTAAGGGATGTTATTTTTTATCAATGATATTATTTCTTTCAATATCATTATACCGGAATATTGGTAAGATTTTTCTTGTGAAATTCTTATCTTTTCATGTCGGGGTTACTATTCATGAGTTACTATTCACGAGTTACTATTCATGAGTTACTATTCACGAGCTATTATTCATGAGTTAGTATTCACTAGTTACTATTCACGAGTTACTATTCATAAGTTACTATTTATGAGTTACTATTCACGAGTTACTATTCATGGGTTACTATTCACGAGTTACTATTCATGACAAAATTAGTTTCTTTTTTTAACCAAATTATAGTTGATTTATGAATATTACTCTTGAGATTAAAACTATATGTTGATCATATTATTTTTTATTATCATATATAACATTTTTATAACCCTAATGATGATATTTCTCTTTGACTTGAGTGTAAAGATGGGTAGATTTTTGGTACGATCATGACTATGGGTTCTCTTTGGCCAGTAGTGCAAAGTTGAATTGTTGACTGGTATGATCATGACCATTGAATTTATAATTGAATATCTTTAGCTTAAGTGCAAAGGTGAAATGATCAACATGGTTATAATTATTGGTTATATAAATTTTGAAATGATTATACATTTCTTTGAGATATTAATATATTTGGCTTGTAGTGTAAATATGAGTTGTTGAGGAATATCTTTGGCCTGTAGTGCAAAGATGAGTTGTTGATGAATATCTTTGGCCCGTAGTGCAAAGATGAAATTATTAGTATGATTATGAACATGAACTGTGATTTGGTATAACCATGATCTTTGATGTTTCAGGTAAAGACAAGTGATTAAAATTATCTTTGTTCTAGATGAGAAGAAAAATTTAAAACTACAATTATGATTATGAGTTATACATGTGATTGTGGACAGGAATTGTTGATTGATGTTACAGGGATAAAACATTGTTGGTGGACTTTTAACATGAAGAAGATAATAGACTTTATGGTCTATTTGACTCTTCTAATGGATTGCTCGTTCCGCTGCAACTATGGTTGAAAAGTTTTATCATCTACCATATGTTCTAAATCTCTGATTTATTACTGATGAATACTATTGATAATTTATTTATCTTTAGTCATAACATTCTTTACTGAGCTAGTTGTGCTCACCCTTCTGTTTCACAATTCCTTTCAGGTAATAAGAGTGTAGCTGGGTCGAGCGGGGGTAGCAGGGGAATAGAACGGTAGTCATCATTTAGTAGTTATATTTGGTGAATCAACTAGGGTGAGGCGAACCCAACGTTAGAAGGGTGTTTTGCCACTATCATACAAGATGTCTATTGGGTCAACCAAGGATAATTCTGTGGCCATATGATATCTATCATAACCTAGACGCATGACCTCCCATGTACGAAGGTTTTCTTGAGCACTTCCCAAATATTCTAATTTCTAAAACAGTTTTTGACTATACCTTTATGTAACGTGTCATTGTGACGTGCTATCCAAGGTTGGGACATGAGTCACAGTTGGTATATATTTATACCCAAACTCATAGCATATGTGTTGTTGTATTTTGCACGACAATTGTTGTAATAAAGTTGTAGTTGTTTTCTGTACCATGTATTTGGCGACTCAGAATAGGTTGGATGGAATGGACCTGTTTTGGGGTCGTTACACACTATGCATAATAAAATATAATATATTCTAATTATTGTCTAAAACAGATAACTTTATAAAAGTATTCTGTTTTATATAAAAGGATTTTACTATTAGTCTAATTAAACGAATAACTTTATAAAAGTATTCTGTTTTATATAAAAAGCTTTTCTGTTTTATTATATTAATAATACTAATAAAACAAAATTGAGTGACTTATCACGTAAGCATCAATAATCAGTACCGTGTGCTACTATGTAACCACGCGTATTACTGTGCTTTTAACACCGAGTATTTCAACAGTTAACGGTAAAACTTCCGCCTTTATTTTCATAAAAATATTTTTGTTATTTTCTCAATCCGACAATAATTCCATTGTGGGGTCCACCAATTATTATACCGTCGTACGAATATTCCCCGATAAAAAGAATTTTCCCCGACTAATCGAATATTCCCCGACACAACGAATATTTTATATCAACTTGCTTACTTTGCAAAAAAAAATTCACATATTATCCTTAATTTTAAACTTTTATCAATTTAACTATTTACCAAAATTGAAAAATTAAATACTTTTATTTCATAAAATTCGGGGTCTAACAGAGAGAGAGAGCGTTGCTTAGTTTTTTTTTAATAACAATAATTATTAAGCGCAGTTTTTAATAACAGAGAGAGAGAGAGCGTTGTTTAGTTTTTTTATAAAAATAAAATAAAAAATGCAGTTTTCTAAAAAAAAGCGCAGTTTTTTTAAATTAAAAAAATGCAGTTTTTTTATAAAAATAAAATAAAAGACGCAGTTTTTTTTAATAAAAATAAAAAAAACGCAGTTTTGTTTTTATAAAAATAAAATAAAAAATGCATTTTTTTAAAAAAAATAAAAAAAATGCTGTACTTTTTAATAAAAAATATATTTTTTTTATTTTTTTAAAATGCAGTTTTTTAATAAAAATAAAAAAACCAGCTGTTTTTTTTAATAAAAATAATTAAAAATGCATTTTTTTTAATAAAAGAATTAAAAATTAAATATATTAGCAAAATTTTAGTTTTTATATTTTATAAATGGCTTAATTATAAATAAAATTTTATTTGATATTAATTAAAAAAATAATTAAATAAATTTTTTTATTTTTTTTCTTATTTTTTGGCTAATTTTTTAAATTTATATTATACTTTAAAATATTTTTTCCATTTTTTCATAAAATTTTTCCTCCAAATCCACATCATCATTGTCACGTCGCATACTAACTGAATTTGACCCGGGTTGTTTCATATGATATCAAAGTCGACTTTCGAAAGCTCGGGTCAGGTCATCCGATCGGGTTGTCGGAGGTGGGGACACGAAGGCTGGTAGTATTATCCCACAATGGAGAGATGGAGATCCGGAGGTGGGGACACGAAGCCAGTCGGTATTATCCCACAATGGCTAGAGAGACAAAAATTTTTGGGCAGTGTGTGTGATCAGTTCTGACGGGGACGTCAGAAATTTAAGTGAGGGAGTTTTTAACACCCCAGTCCCATATCGAAAGATAAAAGTTACTACCAATAGTACTTTCAAGTAATGACCTTTTGGGAGCCTGTTGTGAGCTAAGATGACCCAAGAAGATATTATTGGGCAAGTGGTTTGAGCCCTTATTTTGATGATTTTGATTCGATTCGGACTTGGGATTTGACCCGAGATTTGTTTCGAACTCGGAATTTGACCCGGGTTATTTCATCATGAGCCTTCAAATCGAGTTTCGAATATGAACCATTTCACTTAATACTGAACCATTACATACTAAATTGATTATTGTACTAATGTTTATATATAAAAATTTTTTACTTTTTTTTTATTTAAAGAAATTTCAAAGAATGTAATACAAATTGACAATCAATTCAATGATTTATTCAAGTACAAGCTTACACAAGTTAATAGTATACTTCAAAAATTATAAAGATTAATACAAATATCACATATTTAGCTTGTTAGTATGGATCAGACCAGTATTCGAATATGATCCATCAAGCATGTATCGAGTATGGTTTAAGAAAAAATGAATACTCGAACCCTAATATGAGCAAAAACTAGTATATTCAAATTCGACTCGTGTATCATTAAACAGAAAACGAGTATGGATCAGATTCGACTCGAATCAACTTCGAATTAACTTTGAATCATATTTTCGAACCGATCTCGAATCGAATATCCAACTCGACTTACACCCGTAATGAATAGACTTTAAAACAGTATTTGAGTGAAATGTCTATGGACCAAAATTGCATTGATTATATTTTAATTTGACGGTAATAATATCGATCAAATCTACTTCAACTTCATCGGTATTCTTATTTATGCCCTTCTACATTTTTATTTTCCCTCTTATCTTTTACTTATATTACGTGGGGGTAATTAATAATTTACATGTTGACAATTTTGTTACATAAATATATTATGATCAACGTGAAAATTTATGTAAATAGATATATAAAATCAATTAGAATGAAATTATTTTTAATTCTTATATATCTCATATATGTACATAAAGTCTTAAGTATAATTCAAGTAAAAAATTTCGCAATACATAGCAAAACTTTATTGAATATTTAAGTGTACGTATAGTTGCATTGTGTTTCTGAGTTTTAAAACGAATTGAAAAAAGAGGGGGAAACAAGAAAAAGAAATGGCTGGAAATTTATGTTAACCGTTTAGTTTTCATTTGTGAATTTTTAGTGCACAAAAAAAGAAAAGAAAAAATGCTTTGTTTTTTCACTTTTATGTCCAAAATTATAAAGATTTGGTGGGAAAAGAAAACTGTTTAAATGAAACTTTCATCGTCTAATTAGATTATCTTTTTATGAAAATACAGCTAAGTAAATACTCCTTTCATTTCATTTCAGAATATAAAATTAGTATTAACTTTTTAAAGTTAATATAAAATATTTTTAAACTCAAAATAAGTAACATAAATTTATTTAATAATATTCAATAATACAATGATGAATCTTAAAAACTATTTAAAAATACTGATTAATAATTATTAGATGATTTTATTTTTTGTAGCATTGAAATTAAATTTCATTCAATTTTAAATATAAAAATATTTTAAATTGACATTCAAAACTATATACAAATACATGACATATAGTTATTAGATGGTGTAAAACAATAGTTTTACATGTAGTCTTTATATAATTTATACTTTTATAATATCTATTATTTCGTAATTTTTATCAATTTTAAAATAATTTAATTTTTCAAAATGAATAATAATTTTATAATTTAAAACGACGTACTACTTCCGTTCCAAATTATAGGATTATTGATTTTTGAAAATAAATTTGAGATATTATTAAACTCAAAATTTAAAATATATATATATCAAAAAATTTGAAAGAATAAATAAATTTTCTAATGAATAATAAACACTTTTTAAATAATTTATAATATGAATTAATTTAAAAATAAAATATCTTGCATTAATTTTAAAAAAATCAATAATAAACTTAAAATAATTTCAAACCAAGGCCCAAGGGATAATAATTTAAATGGATCCGGTTAGCATGAAGTTTATTTTTGGATAAGTTGGTCAATTGACCAATAGAATGCTGACACACATATAGCCTCGTCTTCGTGTCAGCACTCTATTAGCTAATTGACCAATTTAGTCAAAAATAAACTTGATGTTAACCACTTCCAATTTAAATGGGGTTGGGGGGCGGTCCGATGCACCTATTGACCGGTACCGTTCGGTGCACCTTTTTTTTTTAATCACAATTATGAAAATAATAAATAAAAAATAATAGAGCAAGTTTGAATAAAAAATTATAAAAGAAAGTATATTTTTTATTGAAAAAACACTGTAAACCACTGTAAACAGTTTACAGTATTTTTTCAATAAAAAATATACTTTCTTTTATAGTTTTTTGTTCAAACTTGCTCTATTATTTTTTATTTATTATTCTCATAATTGTGGTAAAAAAAATATAAAAAAAAAAGTGCACCGGACGTACCGGTCAATAGGTGTACCGGACGCCCCCCCCCCAATCTATTTAAACGACCCCCTCCCTCTCCCTCTCATTATGACTTCCCAAATCTTGTCGACCGACAAAGAGGGTGTGTATCATGCCTATGCAATTGGGAGGAACTTTAAAAAGTCAAAACTGAGCAGTTAATTTGGAACAGAGGGAGTATAAGCTGCACACATCACAAATACTCCAACATTTAATGTGTTTTCCTTGCATCGGACTTTACACAAATTTAGGTATTCTATTAATGCACCAACGGACACAAACGTCTTAAAGCGCCTGCATGCAAGTTCCTCGTAAAAAGATCAAAGAAAAAGAGAATGAAAATTATTAAAAAGACAGGATCATATATATATATATATATATATATATATATATATATATATATATATATATATATATATATATATGGTCTCAATCTATAAAAATCGGTTGCTATGGACAATTCCAGCAACTATGATTCTAATCGTTGATTTTGATAATGAATGGTCAATATTGAACTTATTTTCCCCTTTGTTGCACCAAGCTGTTGCAGCATTAAAATAATTTGTTGTGGTAAAACAGTTTGTTGCGGTACGGCTAAAGACCAACATATCCCTCATCCGTCTCATAATTTTCCCCTTGTCGCAACAAGCTGTTGAGATAGGGTAGAAAGGGGAAAAAAGTAATTATCAATGAGCTTACATTCTGTATATGCTGCAACAAATTGTACCCACAGTCTGGGAAATAATATTATTAGTATTAGTATTAATATTCATATTCAATATGAATATGAATACTAATATTCATATTATTATTAATATTAATATTCATATTATTATTCATATTCATAAAATTAATATTAATATTAACATTCATATTAATATTATTAACATTCATAAAATTAATATTATTAAATTTATGAATATGAATAATAATGATATATAATATGAATATTAATATTAATATTCATAATATTAGGGTGTGATTAGCATGAAGTTAACTTTGGTCAATTGATCAATATAATGTACCGACATGCAGGCCGGAAGGTGATCTCTTCCTCAGCATATTAGCACTATATTGGTCAATTGACCAACTTACCATGAGTTTCATGGTAACCGGATTCATAATATTATTTTCTAGCCTGTCGGTACAACTTGTTGCGGGAGATACAGAATGTAAACTCATTGGGACTTAGTTTTTTTTTTCTTTCTATCCTTCCTTAACAGCTTGTTGCAGCAGAGGAAAAAATTATGAGACGGATGACGGGATGAGGGGCATGTTGATCTTTAGCCGTGCCGCAACAGCTTGTTGCGGCAGGGGGGAAATGAGTCCAATCTCGGTCATTCATTATCAAGATCAACGACTAGGATCATAGTTGTTGAAATAATGTCCATATCAACTGGTTGTTGTGAATGGAGAATCATACATATATATATATATATATATATATATATATATATGAATCTCCATTCACGATTCGGTCCGTCGTTATATATAGAACGGTCATTTTAACTTTTAGCGACGGACCGAATCGTCGCCCGGTCCGTCGCTAAAGGGGGGTGAGCAAGGTATATTAGATAATGGGTGAGCTTAAGATCCGGGCCGTATATATATATATATATATATATATATATATATATATATATATATATATATATATATATATATATGCGTGTGTGTGTGTGTGTGTTACTATTCTAAATATAAGAATTATTAAAGCATTTTGAGGCTTAATTTACACACTCCGAAAATGTCGGGTCCATGCACCAATGCGTTCTCCTCCGCAAGGAGTATAACGTGGTATACTTATTTGTTCAAATCCATTAAGAATTGAATGAGAAAATTGACTCCAAAGTCACCTACTTGAAATGTTGTAAATTACAAAAGTCCCACATAGGGCATTAGAGGGAAAAATGAAGAATTTATATATGAGATGTTTGCTCAATGGGAAGGGCCCCAAGGGGCACCCCACCTTTGTGGAAGGGAGATGACCTAGCCAAGGCTTGGTTTAAACCCACACGCGCGCGCCGCCGCCGCTGCCTCCGCCTGTCCAGTCGGACGGACGGGTGGGTGGGTCGAGATATATAATTTTTTAGACAAAATCTGTTTCGTTTTGACGAATGGATTTTGTTTAATTTATTATTGTCATACTACGTCGTTTTGACGAACTGCGCGCCAACGGTCATATCCTAACTGTTAAGTCACGAATTTTTCCTATAAATATTCTATCCGGGAGCGCATTAAGACATAAGTTTTTTCCCGTTTCTGCGGTTTGCTTTGCAATATATATCTCCTTCCAGTTTCTGCAGTTTGCTTGCAGTACATACATTCCAGTGTCCTTCCTTTCATTCCCAGAATCATAACATTATCATATCATAACAATAAGGTTCGAGTACATAACATAAAAATTGTGTTCGACAAATTCTTAATTTTGGCTACCAATTAAGAATTAGAAATACGTTTTATCTTGGGAAGTAATTACTCAATAACCTTTAGTACTAGTGAGGGAATAAATTTGCTTCAAGGAGACTTTGTGAATTCAAATGACTCGGATTTATCTATCTTGTATTTTCAGAATCTGATTTTTTAAAGTAAGTACAACTTACATTCTAAATTCTGTTTTTGTTTAAAACTAAGTTTGATATTGTATATTATATAAACTATATTCACAGAATAACAATCTTGAAGCAAATTTATATGTTCTGTATTTATAGTTTTATTTAATATAATTCTGTAATTTGTATCTCTTTTAAATCCAAAATTACTGTTTATTTATTTGAACAGAAAATTGTTTTATAAAACAAGTTTTCTGTAGAAACAGAATTTGTTGATTGAATTTCTGGAAATTTTATTGAATATTATTACATAGTATTCTGTTGGTTTAAATATATATGAGTAGTACAGTATTGTTAATACATAGTATTGAATGTTAGATATATATGAGTATTGTATTGGATATTAACAAAATCTGTCCAAATATATTATACAAATCTGTTAAGCAAAAGTTTCTACAACATAAATTTTATAAACAAAATTTGTAAACAATTTTTTTTTACAACAGAAATACTGTAAACATAATTTGTTGCTTGAATTCTGTTAAATTTCCTACAACAGAAATTTGTTTCTGTTTGTTTATGATTTTCTTCTTTGTATGACAGAAATGACATCTACTAGCACCATCCCTGCTGTGAGTTTGTCTCGTGGAGAAAAGCCTGAAATGTTCAATGGAACTGATTTAAAATGTTGGAAACAAAAGATACTCTTCTATCTTACAACATTAAACTTGGCAAGGTTTCTTCAAGAGGATTGTCTTACTCTTGTTGAAGGAGAAACTGACAAGGAAAAAGTGGTTGCAGTTGACGCAAGAAAACATGCTGATTTCCTTAGCAGAAATTATGTGTTGAATGGATTAGACAATACACTGTATAATGTGTATTGTACAATTCAAACTATAAAAGAACTTTGGGAATCTTTAGACAAGAAATATAAAACTAAAGATGTTGGCATGAAGAAATTCATAGTCGGTAGATTTCTTGACTATAAGATGGTAAACTCTAAAGCAGTCATCACCCAAGTTCAAGAATTATAAGTAATTCTACACGATATTCATTCTGAAGAAATGTCACTAAGTGACTCATTCCAAGTTGCTGCAATGATTGAGAAACTTCCACCATCATGGAAAGACTTCAAGAATTATCTTAAGCATAAACGCAAAGAGATGAATCTTAAAGAACTGATTGTGCGACTTAGGATTGAAGAGGACAATCAAGGATCTGAGAAGAAGATTGGAAAAAATTTCATTGAAGCAAGGCTAATGTGGTAGAACAAAGGCCAAACAATAACAACAAAAGGAAGCGCGAAGGCAAATATAATTTCAAAGTCAAGAAAAAAATTCAAAGGCAAGTGCTTCAATTGTGGCATTCAAGGACATAAATCAAATGAATTTCGCAGGCTAAAGAAATTCAAGAAAGAACACAAGGCTCAAGCAAATGTGACAGTATTGGAAAAACTTTCTGAAAATGTTTCAGACATTAATCTCTCTGTAGTTGTATTCGAATGCAACTTGGTAGGAAACACCAAAGAATGGTGGGTGGACACTGGCGCTACTCGCCACATTTGCTCCAATAAATGGATGTTCTCTACCTATAAATCAGTAGAAAATGACGAGCAACGCTTCATGGGAAACTCCTCAAGTTCAAAGGTTCAAGGACGTGGAAAGATTGTACTGAAAATGACATCTGGCAAAAGAACTGACTCTGAATGAAGTGCTTCATGTGCCAGATATCCGTAAAAATCTAGTTTTGGGGTCACTACTTAGCAAGAATGGCTTCAAGTTGGTGTTTGTGTCTGATAAATTTGTACTTACCAAAAATGATATGTTTGTAGGAAAGGGCTATATGTCTGATGGGCTCTTTAAGATGAATGTAATGACTGTTGTACCGAAGTCTATTGATAATAATAAAATTAATTCTTCTGCTTACTTGTTAGAATCATCAAATATATAGCATGCTAGATTAGGACATCTTAATTATAATACAATGCGTAGATTAATTAATTTAGAATTCTTGCCTAAGTTTGATATTAATCAAAAGCATAAATGTGAAATTTGTGTGGAATCTAAAATGACAAGATTACCTTTTCATTCTATTAAAATAAAAATTGAACCTCTAGATTTAATTCACACTGATATATGTGATTTAAAGTATGTGCAAACAAGAGGTGGAAAAAAATATTTTATTACCTTTATTGATGATTGCACAAGATATTGTTATGTATATTTGTTGAGAAGCAAAGATGAGGCTATAGAAATGTTTCAACATTATAAAAATGAAGTTAAAAATCAACTTAGCAAAAAGATTAAAGCAATAAAAAGCGATAGAGGTGGTGAATATGAATCACCATATGAAGAGTTATGCTCTACTCATGGTATCATTCACCAAACTACTGTTCCTTATTCACCTCAATCTAATGGTATTGCTGAACGCAAGAACCGAACATTGAAAGAAATATTTGAATGTTATGTTAACTAGTTCTGGAGCACCCTAGAATTTGTGGGGGGGGGGAAGTTTTGCTTTCTGCAAATTATATTCTTCACAATGTGCCTCATAAGAAAGCTCACAAAACACCTTATGAATTATGGAAATGTCATAAACCTTGTTATAAATACTTAATAGTGTGGGGGTGTCTAGCAAAAGCGATGGTCCCTAAACCTAAAAAGGTTAAGATAGGACCAAAAACCATTGACTGTGTATTCATTAGTTATGCAAATAACAGTAGTGTTTATCGCTTTCTTGTTCATAAATCTGAAATTCCTGATATTCATGTTAATACTTTTATTGAATCTACAGATGCATCATTCTTTGAGAATATGTTTCCATATAATAGAAATAAAGAGTCAAATTCATACAAAAGACCTTTGGATGCTACTAGTAAAAATCCTGAAAATATAGACAAAGAGTCTATAGTGGATGAACCTAGACGTAGCAAAAGGGCAAGAACTTCAAAGTCTTTTGGCCCTGATTTTCTAGCATTTTTGTTAGAAAACGATCCTCAAACGTGCGTACAAGGAAGCAATATCCTCTCCAAATGCTTCTCATTAGAAATAAGCAATTAATAGTGAAATTGAATCCATCATGCAAAATCATACATGGAAATTGGTGGACCTTCCACCTGGTTCCAAACCCTTGGGGTATAAATGGATCTTCAAAATGAAGATGAAGGCTGATGCTTCAATTGATAAATATAAAATAAGGCTTGTTGTTAAAGGCTATAGACAAAAGGAAGGATTGGATTATTTCGACACTTATTCACTAGTTACAAGAATTACATCTATTCGTATGCTAATAGCAATAACATCTTTAAATAGACTTGAAATACATCAAATGGATGTGAAAACTGTATTCTTAAATGGTGAATTAGATGAAGAAATATATATGGAACAACCTGAAGGTTTCACTACTCCTGGACAAGAGAGGAAGGTATGCAAACTTGTTAAATCCTTATATGGATTGAAACATGTACCAAAACAATGGCATGAGAAATTTGATAATGTTATGTGATCAAATGGTTTTAAAATCAATGAGTGTGATAAATATGTTTATGTCAAAAGCACTCAAAAATAATATGTCATTATTTGTCTTTATGTGGATGATATGTTAATCATGGGTAGCAATAATGAAGTTATCAACTCTACCAAACGTATGTTGGCAAATAGATTTGATATGAAAGACTTGGGGGTTGCTGATATAATATTAGGAATCAAGATTTTCAGAACATCTGATGGAATTATATTATCTCAAACTCATTACATTGAAAAAATACTTAAAAAATTTAATAAGTATAATATAATTCTAAATAAGATCCCAGTTGATATAAATCTTCATCTAGCCAAAAATGAAGGTGATAGCATATCTCAACTAGAATATTCTCGTATAATAGGCAATTTAATGTATGTTATGAACTGTACTAGACCAGATATAGCTTATTCAGTAAGTAAGCTAAGTCCGTATACGAGTAATCCAGGTAAAGATCACTGGAAAGCTATTTTGAGAGTTTTGGGATATTTAAAACATACTCAAAATTATGGACTGCACTATACAAGATTTCTATTAGTATTAGAATGATATAGTGATGCTAATTGGATATCTAATAATAAAGACTCAAAATCCACAAGTGGATATATTTTTACACTTGGTAGTGCAGCGGTATCTTGAAAATCCTCAAAACAAACATGTATTGTAAAGTCTACAATGGAATCAGAATTCATTGCTTTAGACAAAGATGGAGAAGAGGCAGAGTGACTTCGTAATTTCTTAGAGGATATTCCAAATTGGTCAAAACATGTGCCAACTATATGTATACACTGTGATAGCCAATCAACAATTGGAAGAGCAAAAAGTCATCTATATAACGGTAAGTCACGCCATATGCGATGAAGACATAATACCGTTAGACGATTGCTCTCAAATAGAATTATCTCAATTGATTATGTAAGGTCAAAAGATAATATTGCGGATCCGCTTACGAAAGGTTTAATAAGAGAGCAAGTGGAAGGTTCATCGAAGGGAATGGGTTTAAAGCCTATTGTTTAATTAAGAGTTGTCATAGTGGCAACCCAACTTAGTTGATTGGAGATCCCAAGATCTAGGTTCAATGGACAAACCAAACTATGTAGTATTCAATAAAACACTAAGAAGATATTTACTCCTAACCATTCCTATGATGAGACAGTGCACATCTGCCGCGAGAATCGGGATAAGTTAAGCTTTTAATGACTTTCATATCTTAAAATACGTTCAAGTGGGGTATTGCAGGATACTCTAGATAAAAGTCATCTACGTGAGTACGAAGGGGGACCACTTCTGTGAGAATTTTGAAGGCTGAATTCTCTAATAACTCACGGAACCAAGAGGTGTTTCAAGGCCAAAATGAACACAAACGTGAGAACCAACTATGACTGAAGAGATATTTTATGAATTCTATTGTCTTGGTTTATACGAAAAATTGATAATTCAAAGACATCAAGTCTACTGATTAACTAAGTAAATCCGATGGACTTTACTAGGGCAAGTTCAAAGCCACTAGACTACTTAACCTGATGAAGTATCTTTTCTCATGTACTCGAACTAGTGTCTATATATTCATAACATTTTTTTTTCATGTTGTAAAGTCAATTTTACATTCATGTGAGAGATTGTTGGAAATGGGTTTGACAAAATAAATATTAAAGCATTTTGAGGCTTAATTTACACACTCCGAAAATGTCGGGTTCATGCACAAATGCGTTCTCCTCCGCAAGGAGTATAACGTGGTATACTTATTTATTCAAATCCATTAAGAATTGAATGCGAAAATTGACTCCAAAGTCACCTACTTGAAATGTTATAAATTGTAAAAGTCCCATATAGGACATTAGAGGAAAAAAATGAAGAATTTATATATGGGATGATTGCTCAATGGGAAGGGCCCCAAGGGGCACCCCACTTTTGTGGAAGGAAGAGGACCTAGCCAAGACTTGGTTTGAACCCACACGCGCCCGCCGCCGCCGTTAGTCATGTCGGACGCGGGTCTGGGGGCGGGCGGGTGGGTCGGGTCGGGATATATAATTTTTTGGACAAAATCTGTTTATTTCATTATCATCATACTACGTCGTTTTGACGAATGGATTTTGTTTAATTTATTATTGTCATACTACGTCGTTTTGACGAACTGTGCGCCAACGGTCATATTCTAACTGTTAAGTTACGAATTTTTCCTATAAATATTGTGAAACCCCAGATTTTATGAATAAATATTTAATTTTTCTCGAAATAATTTTTTTTATATTAATGTGTGGATTTGATATAATAGTTATGGGTAGTATTTATAAATTTTGCAAAGTATGCAAGTTGTCATATTATATTCGATTGGTCGGAGAACATTCTTTTTGTCGGGGAATATCCGTACGACGGTACAATTATTGGTGGACCCCACAACGGAATTATTGTCGGATTGAGAAAACGACAAAAATACTTTATGAAAATAACGGCGGAAGTTTTACCGTTGATACTGTTGAACTACTCGGTAGTAAAAGTACAGTAATACGTGTGGTTGCATAGTAGCACACAGTATTAATTATTAATGCTTATGTGAGAAGTCACTCAGTTTGATTCCATTATTGTCAGTTAATAATATGAATTATTTAGCGATAATGACGTTTTGTTTTATTCGTATTATTAACGTAATAAAACAGAAACATCTTTTTATATAAAACAGAATACTTTATTAAAGTTATTCTATAAATAGAATATATTATATTTTATTTAAAAGATTTTTCTTTAAATATGGACCATCAGATTAAAGTAATCAATCTGGACCGTTCATGGATTAGTTACTATGCAATCCATTTTCCTATAAATAGAAGCTCATTCCTTCATTATTTTCTTACGAATTCACTGAACTCTAGAGAGAGAAACTATAGAGAGAGATTATATAGAGATAGAAGAAAAGTTTTCTGCTACTTCACTACTCTTATATCCAGTTCTTTTACGGTAAGGGGTGTTATTCTTTCTTATTCATGAAGAGAACTGTTGTTATTCCATTTCTTATTATTCTGTTGGAATAACCTGTATACGTGGTCTACCCTATACTTGGTGATATTCTTCTATTATTCTGTTGGAACATCCTGTCTGTGTGTTTTACACCGGACCTGGTTCCGTTTTTATTATTATTATTCTGTTGGAACATCCTGTCTGTGTGTTTTACACCGGACCTGGTTCCGTTTTTATTATTATTCTGTTGGAACATCCTGTCTGTGTGTTTTACACCGGACCTGGTTCTATTATTTATTATTCTGTCGGAATATCCTGTCTGTGCGTTTACGCCGGACCTGGTTCCATTATTTATTATTCTGTTGGAATAACCTGTCTGTGCGGTCTATCGCATGCATGGTGATTTCTTTTGTTATTCCATTCTTTATTGTACTCAGTTGGTTAAGTTTTGACTTCTATACTCCATGAAATTTGTGGAATATCCTTGATAATTGCGGTTCATCCAGTATCTTTTCATGAAAATATTCTTCTAAGTATTCTTGAATTTTACTCCACAAAGCAATATCATGTTGACAATTTGGACGTTGTTAATTCTTGGATAAATTAATTCTTGAACTTGTTTTATTGAATTCTTATATCATTGTCATCATCCTCATGTTTATAAAATGTTGAAAGTCATCTGTGGCCTGTAGTGCATAGATGGACTTGGTATGATTATGACCAGGGATTATTCGGTGTAATCATGACCGTAATGTTACAAATGATGTGGTAAAAGTCCTCATTGGCCCGTAGTGCATTGATGGACAGTTGTTGGCATGATCATGACCATTAATGAATATACGAATATCCTTGGCCGTAGTGCAGGGGTGATTCGATGATGTGAATTATTTTATTAAGCTGAGTCTCAGCGATCACAGTGTTGGAAAATCTTTTAAATCATAAAAGATAGTAGAGTTTATTTTCTACTTGACTCTTTTAATGGATTGCTTGTTCCGCTGCAGTTAAACTTGATGTCTATTATATTTTATCAGTTTAACATTGTTGAAGGCTAATGATAATTTATTCTGCATTATCTTAGTCATGATATTTCTTACTGGGCTAGTTGAGCTCACCCTTTCTTTCACTGTTCTCTTCAGGAAATGAGAACGTAGCTGGGCAAGTCGGGGAACGGAGTGATGGTCCGAATGATAATATTAGTTAGTAGTCCTCACTATTCTATGTAATGGTGTGTTAATAAATGTAATGAGGACTCCTTTTGAGTATGAATACTTTCTAGAAGATAATATTTGTATTCAAACTCACAGTTTATGTTTTGTCGTATTGTACACGACAGTTGTATTAGTAAGTTGTATTTGTATTATGTACTATGTATCTGACGACCCAAGATGGGTGATGTATACCTAATTTTGGGGGCGTCACAAATATTCTATCCGGGAGCGCATTAAGACATAAGTTTTTTTCTCGTTTCTGTAGTTTGTTTTGCAGTATATATCTCCTTCCCGTTTCTGTAGTTTACTTGCAGTACATACATTCTAGTGTTTTTCCTTTCATTCTTAGAATCATAACATTATCATATCATCACAGTAAGGTTCGAGTACAGAACATAGAAATTATATTCGACGAATTCTTAATTTTGAAGTGCTGCCAATTAAGAATTGAAAATTCGTTTTATCTTGGAAAATAATTATTCAATAACCTTTAGCACCAGTGAGAGAATAAATTTGCTTCAAGGAGACTTTGTGAATTCAAAGGACTCGAATTTATCTATCTTGTATTTTCAGAATCTGATTTTTTAAAGTAAGTATAACTTACATTCTAAATTCTGTTTTTGTTTAAAACTAATTTTGATATTGTATATTATATAAACTATATTCACAGAATAACAGTAAATTCATAAATATATCATTTTTTTTCTAAATTTTGGGTTTCATTATACAAATATTAAATTTTATATTCTCTTTTTGCTTCATTTTTATGTACTACAAGGGTTTATATATACCATAATATAAAAAAATATATTTCAATTAAAAAGTTTAAAATTATCTACAAAATTTGAACGAATAGCTGTGCTCCTAAATTTTACTCCCTTTGTTTTTTTAATTGACGTCTTAAGAAAAAAAACATAAAAATTAAAAAATATAATTAATATTTTATTTGATTGAGTAAAATAAGTATAAAATTTCAATATTATTTTTAAATTTTGTTGAAAAATATAAAAATAAATAAATTAATATTTAATATAAAGGTAATATAAAAAATTAAATCATTATTATTTTCTTAAAATATACAAACGATCAATAAAATAAATACTCCCCCCGTTCCTAAAAGATTGTTGTTTTAGAAGAAAAAATTTATTCCAAAAATTTTGTCGTTTACAACTTTCGAGGAGAATAAATTATTTACTTTCCTATATTACCCTTACCTTCTCTTATTGTCCCAAGAAATTCTCACCCTTGTATTAATAGTTTTCAACTTCCCATAAAGGGGTAGTGATGAAATTTCAAACAAATTTTACTTGGTAAATGATACTTTTTTAATCCATGTGCCAAAACCTTAAACGATAATTTTTTAGGAACTGAGGTAATATATTTTACACTCTAAACAGACAAATAAGATGGGAAAGGAGTACTACCTCCGTTCCTTAATATAAGTCGTTTTAGAGAAATATTTTTATTCCTTAATATAAGTCGTTTGATAATTTCAAGTAAGTATTAATTGCTTAGTTTTCAATATTACTCCAAGAATTAAACGTAACTTTAGTTCTCTCACTATTTTCTGTCCAATAAATAACAATCTCTTATTCTAATACAAGGGCAATATAGATAATTGATATTATAGTTAATTTTATACAATCATTATCTTAATACTTGTGCACAATCTTAAAATGACCTATATTAAGGAACGAAATGAGTATTAAATTACTCGTAACCTCGGAGTCCTATGTGCTGATTATTCGGGAATTTTTTTTGAAATCTGTTTCTTTCGAGAGACATTTACTCTATTCATATGGTAGCTATCATGGAGTGGTCGAAAAAGTGGGTGACAAAAAAAAATATTAAATAGTTTTTATGAATGGACATATAAATTAGACATGAGTATATTTAAATTTTATTTATTTAAATTTTTATTCATCATTGAAGTTCAAAATATAATTAAATAAAATTCAAATACACTCATATCTCCACGTAGAGTTTTTGAACATTAAAATGCAAAACTGATTCTTTTGTTTGTAGTATTAAGATATTATTCTTCAATTTTTATAAATATTAAATTTCACCTTCAATTATATTTGGTTATTCAAAATACACCCAAACTTTTATAAATATTTATAGTTTTTGGTGCGATTTGGTTTGGTTCGTGGAATAGAAATGTGATGTAATAGTCTACATAATAAAATAGTTACAATGTAATGATAATACGTTTATTACAACATATTTATTTGGTTGGTTCTTAGTATTTGTGTAGTAATTATAATGTTAATATTACATTATATTTAAAATATAATAAATTATAAGTCAAAATATAAAGTCAGTTGTAATCATTAATATTGTCATATTACACCTATTGCATTACATAATGTAATTGGCTAATACATTCAATGGTGAGCGTAATAAAAAACTCAAAAATGGATGTAATAGCATTACCTCCATAATGGGCTAATATATGTAATAGGTGAAGTAAACCAAAAATATGTTAAATCAATGTAATAACCTATTGCATTATGGAGTTATTACATTAATTTGACGCGAACCAAACACTATCTTAATGCATTAAATTATTCTGTGTATGTATATTTTTAATTTTGAGAAATATATTTTCTAGATTAGGATCGATCCCTCAATTAAGTACACATATCCTCTAATTTCTCAAATACGATCATCCAGTGACACAAGTATTGTATTCTTTCTTATAAAAATATCTTTCCTTTCCGTACTAGCAAATTTTCCACATTAAGCATAGTTAAAGCTAAATCGCTTGAAGTCCAGACCCAACATGGTACTCTTTCTACTATTATATTAATAGTAATATAAAGATGCTTTCAAAAATGAATAGTTTATCGATATAGAACACTGATATAGAACACTCGTATGAATAAATTTTTTTGATCCATCTATTATAAAATTAGAAAAATTGTCTCACTTCTTTGCCTTTCATGGAAGAACTCAATATTGATGACACCTCGAGGGCCTTGGGAGCAGCTCCACTCCGCTATCACCGGCTGACTTGAACAAGAAAGAAATTCTCTCGTCTTTGGACTTCTCCTTGAGACAGAATTGACTTCTCCTTAATGGAGGGCCATTATTGACTAGTTTTCAAAAGATTATTTTTTTGGCTTAGCCTAAGAAAACGTATGCGCGGCTCAAAAAAATAAAATTAGGAATAGGGGTATTTTTCTTTGAAGATGGAAAATCCGACTTACCACCAGATTTCTAGGTTATTAATTAGTACTGCACATATTGAAGGCTCCAACGGAACCTTATATTATTTTATACATTGAACTTGGATCAAATTTTGAGTAACTTTAATTTTGGGTGTTATTTAATCTTTTCAACTATATATTGCACACAATTAATATGGTGCAACTTAAGAAACTTATATTTAAGAGAGAGAGAAATATATACTTGCATAGAATTAGAGTGTGTCAACACAAATTAAAGCTTGCAAGTTGCAAACACAAATAACCCATACCTCTCACATGATTTATGGAATAATTAAGTACTAGTTTTTCCTCCAACTCGTAAGTACCAAAAAAACATGGGGTAAATGACACTTTAGCCCCCATGATGTTCACATTGATGGGAAAGGACCCCGTAGTAAAAACCTAAGAGTATCATCTACCGGATTTTGACATTCAGTCTTATTACATAGCTAAGGGCCTATTTGTTTATCATTTAATTGGTCTGAATAGTTCAAAATCTGATTCGGTAAGCAGTTCAGATTGTTTATTTAGATTAAAATAGAATCTGAATAAATCAGAATCTATCTGACCGAATCAGTCCAATTTGTCTGGCTTATTCTTTCAGTTGCTAGCTGAATCAACTTTTACACATATGCCCCTTTCCATTGAAAGGACTGCCTCCACTTTTACTACCACCGAAGGCAAAAGAAGCAGCAGAGCTCGCCATGGCAGAAAAACTCCTCAAAGAAGAAGAAGAGGAAGCGGAAGAAAGTAAAATTGTTGAGTGAATGAAGCTTTCTGTTGAAAATTCTTCGGCCGAGCCGACTTTATGCAAAGCGAGTATTAGAAAAATTGCAGTGGAGGCGAGAGATGAAGAAGTGGTTCGAATTGGGGTTTAGGATTTTGAATACAGTTGTAGATAAAGTGACTCCATTGCAGACACAGAGATAAGCTTCAATTATGGAGAGAGAAAGGACAAAAAATAAATGAATGACACATTGTTATTGCGTAGACTTGTGAAATTTGAAGGGAAAAAAAATTATGGTATTCAAACATTTCTTTTATTAATTTAAAAAGAAACATTTTTCAAAATGAAAGGCAAAAAAAACCAATTATAGATCGGAGGGTAAAATAGTAAAAAATTGGTATTTAAATGTTTCAGACATGTTAATTATCAAACAACTTTTTTTATTCAGATTCAGTTCAATTCAGATTCAGATTCAGATTCAAATTCAGATTTATTCAATTTTTATCAAACAACCCCCAAGTAAAAAGCAAACAAAATTGGGGGGGGCGTCCGGTGCTGTTAACGACCGGTACGTCCGGTGCACCTTTTTTTTTTTAAACCACAATTATGAGAATAAAAACACTGTAAACTATTTACAGTGTTTTTTCAATAAAAAATGTACTTCTTTTTATAATTTTTTATTCAAACTTACTCTATTATTTTTTATTTTTTATTCTCATAATTATGATTAAAAAAAAAATAATAACACAGTACACAAAAATAATAACACAGTACACTGGACGATACCGGTCGTTAAGTGCACCGGACCGCCGCCCCCCCCCCCCCCCCGCCGCCGCCGCCGCCGCCGCCGCCGCCCAAGGAAACAAGGGATTTTTTTATTACATCAAGTGTAAGGCACTATACTGCCGACATTTCTAGTGAGTCCATACCTTATCCATTACTAGTAAAACCTTGAATTTTAAAGTATATCAACACGTAATCACACTATATACAAGATGATAAAAAATGTCACCTTTAAGTTGTTACATCCCGCGGACTTTACTTACTAGTAATGGGTAAGTTATAGACTAAATTACTAGAAATGTCGGCAGTATATTGCCTTACACTTGATAAAAACAATTTAAGATGATAAAAAAATGTGACTTTAAGCCTCTCTTCACCGTATCCATGCTATATACTACTCATTCCGTTTCATAATATATAACATTTTAAATAATTTTATTTTTTCAGATTATTTAACATTTTATATAATATAAGATATATAATTAATCACAATCTTTCCGAATTAAATTATTCCTCATTAAAAAATGTTACGAATGAGAGAGAGTATGAGATAAGTATATGATAAAAGGTATTATAAACAAATAATATTATATTTAATGTTATATAATTATTTTTTTAATTCTTATACACAACTCTAAAACTTTATATATATATATATATATATATATATATATATATATATATATATATATATATATATATATATATTATGGAACGTAGGGAGTACATAACTTAAACAAAAGTAGGAAATATTCAACAACTAAGAATGTCCACTTTAGGCACATGAACCGGAAACTCATCAATCTCATCAAACCAAGGATTCATGCTCTCCATAGCCGGATCAACATTCCTCAAAGCACGCCACACACAACTATTACACTTGAAACCCGACCCAAACGCAATCTGCCAAACCCGATCACCTTTCTTGATCCTCCCCTTGGCCTCAGAATAGGCAAGTTCATACCAAACAGAACAACTAGAATTATTCCCGAACCTATAAAGACTCATTCTTGAAGGCTCCATATGCCATACTGTTAACTTCAAATTCTTCTGTACCTCGTCCAACACTGTCCTTCCTCCTGCATGAACACAAAAATGCTCGAACGTAAGCTTAAAATCCGGAATATAGGCCTTAATTTTCATCTTAAAAATCTCCTTGGCAATAAATGTGGCTAAGAACAAGAATTGCTCAGACATGGGAAGAACCAACGGCCCGAGTGTTGTGATATTTGTTTTTAATGCTTCTCCGGCAACAGCTGTTATGTCTTTTGACAGCTTGATGCCGATGTTCTTTTTGTCGTCTTCTTGTTGGAGCACGGAGTTGTAAGCTTTATCATCGGAGCCCGTGTGGGTCCGTACGGTTTGAATGAGTTGATATTTCGAATGGAAGCGATCAATAGACCGGTTGGATAGTAGGATTGCAGCACCGCCCATGCGAAAGATGCAATTTGAGATGAGCATCGACCGATCATTTCCGTGGTACCAGTTTGGGGTGCTACATTCTAGGCTCATTACAAGGGCATAGCAATTCGGTTGCACCTACATGAGGCATACATACGTTGAAGCTCACACTATATATAACGAGAAATTACCGAAATAATAGTATGGTGTGACAATTTCAGTATATATAACCGGATCTATAATGTTAAATCGTACATAACTAATTATGTTAATGAAATACGCACAACAAAAAAATATTACACGTTAAATAGGTTTAACTGGTTATAATTAAATCATCTGAAACACCCTCTGATGTCTCAAATTTTACTATGAGTGTCCTAAATTGCTACTAGTAAGTTAAAGCAACTACCAAAAAGAAGTGAAGTACCTGTAAAAGACGTTTGGCAAGGTCGATTGAGATCATTCCTGCGCTACAACCCATGCCACCAAGGTTATAACTCAAAATATTTCCCCTAAGCTTGTACCGGTTCACAATTGCAGCCGATAAAGACGGTGTCGGATTGAACATACTGCAATTCAACACAAGAATCCCAATATCCTTAACCTTCACATGATTTTTCACTTTTTCTAGGAGCTGATCAATCGCACCAAACATTACCATCTCCGCCTCTTCCCTAGCCTCGCTCATGCATGGATCCGGGGGAATTCTCAAAAGTGCTTGGGACAAATATGTCTTTTGACCTAATCCCGACCTCTCCAATATTTTCTTTTGAAAGGCCAAATTTTCATCGGTGAAAGTCCCAGCTAGCGTTGAACATTTCATGAAATGCTCTTTGCTACACATTGAAGCTTCGTCTGGCTTATAACATGCAAATTCCAGCATGTAAATATTCCGTGAAGTACTATTCATGAAATAAAATGTTGCCAAAAATATAATTACCACTAGAGCGGGAAATAAATCTTTTTGATGAACGAATATGATAGCAAAAATGGGCATGAGGATTAGATATAAGAAATGAGTGCTTAAATAATGGTAAGCAAGCTTAACATACTTCAATCTCAATGAGACTGATCATTTGATAATTCCTTATCATTGGCCATATTTGTTCTTAAAATCAAGAATTTTTCTCAATTTTAATGCAGACAAGAAAGTATGTGTGAGAGCTAGTGGTGAGTTGAAAAGAGGAATAGTGATCCTAGAATTTATAGGGTCGAATAAAGCTTGAAAAGCCAAAAATAAATAAATAATAAGAGTAACGCAGTACTTGTTTCAAATTTCACATGCAGTTCCAATCGGACAAGTAAAATTTTATAGATAACTTGGAGGGTCTCTGCACTTATTAGTATATTTTAACATGGTCATGTAACAGTTTACAGGTTATGCAGACTATCTGTCAATAAGTACGTACTATTCGAACGGGTATCTGCCAATAAGTACGTTCTCTTTGAACCCTGCCCGATCCTAAAAAATGAATCTCATAACCACCCCGTTTCCCCTGAATACTTCCCCTTCTTTCAAATTAAATTCTTTTAAAAAAATTATATTAATTTTGTATAACTATTTTTAATTTAAAATCAAACATCCAATGTCTAAATACTAACACCACCTTGTATTACAAATACTATAAAATTTTAATTAAATAACCTAATAGTTGCATAATTATATATATACAAAAAGGCTCATTTTGAATATATATATATATATATATATATATATATATATATATATATATATATATATATATATATATAAACAGTCGAGGTAGAGGTGACGGTGTGTATCCCATACCTGACCCTAATAGTGCTATAGGGTTTAAAATTTTCGGTCCTATTAGGGTTGAGATTGGATGAGTCTTGTCGAGATCGAGAAATGTGCATTTTAACACCAAGACAAACTTTAGGAAGCAGGAAGTAGCTAGGGGTGAAAATTATCTCTATTCGAGTCAAACAATCTTACTCAAATTTTATTCGAAACTTTTTAAAGGTGCTTAGATTTGTACTAGTGCACTTTGCTCAAATTTGACTCGTTTTCTTTTTTTAGTCGAGTTATGTATTTGAGACATACGCAAATTCAATTGGGATCAATTATATTATAATAATGTAGATAAAAGATAACTCAGTTAACTATTTAAAATAATGGACAAAGGTCCAAAAATAACCTGACGTTTATCTTGATATCTCACTTGCATCCTATACCTTTTTTTTCTAAAAATATCTTTAACGTTACAAATTTAAAATCAATTGTGTCCCCCCTGTTAAAAAAAATCCTGCTAAACAAACGGACGTGCTAAACGATTGACACGTAAAAAAAATAAAATTTAATAATTACTTTTTATTCTTTTCTCTTTCTTCTCTCTCTTGTCCCTCTTTTATCTCTCTCCTTTCTTTTTCCTCTGTGCCAAAAATAACAAAACTGAAATTGAATAATCCATCGGATAATCCACAACAGCCTCTCCGTCATCTTTTGAGGCACTACTGTTACACGCACAACAAGATTCATTCTTCCCACAATCCATACCATCAGTGCATGTTGAACTCATCTCCAACCCAGACTCTCTCCCACCAACTAGATAGATCCCCAAGAGCAATTTCAGCCTCATGTGTTCAAAAGTGGCTTAGCAAACGCAACACCCCAATCAATTGACAACCTCAGGCACGCAATTTGAATCCAATCCTTGCTAGTGACAATTTTGACATCAACACCATAGTCCAATCTAAACCTTTATCTCTCAAATCGGTCTAATATCCTTGGATTCCCTTGCCTTCCCAGTGTCCGTAGCACAATCCCCCAATTCTTCGCCTCCCTTGCCTTCACTGTTGCATTCCTTCTTGACTCCTTCGTACCCTTGTGATCATGCTCCTCCAAAAACAAATTCCTAATATATAGGCCATATATATCTAAACGCCTTAATCCCCAGATTCGCAATCATAAAAGCTTCCAAATGAAACCTCCCATCCGCCACAAAAATCGTAAACCCTAATATTTCCAATTTTGTCTTTGCAGTTGCGAATTGTATAAGTCCCAGCAAGAACAAGTCTTTTAGTAGAGAAAAATTGGGGATTTTCTTCACTTTTTCTGTCTCATTTTGTTGCAATATTGAGGTAGGTTGAGGGTTTTTGGATGCAATTGATGATCTTGGAGCAGAGATCCGAAGCTCGAGCTAAGATTAAGGCAAGAAAATTGGATGCAATTGGTGATTTCAGTTTTGTTATTTTAGAACAGGAGAAGAAGAAAGGAGAGACAGAGAAAAGAGGGGGAAGAAAAGAAGAGAAAAGAGAGAAGTAAAGAAGAGAAAAGAATAAAATTTTATTATTAAATTTTATTTTACTTTTGTTATTTTTATTATTATTTTTGACCTTAAATTTATAACATTAAAAATATTTTTAAAAAAATAAAAGTATAAAGTGCACGTGATCAGGGTAAACGTCAGGGATATTTTTAAACTTTTGCGTTTAGAATAAATTAAAAAAAGAGATGTGAAACTATTTTTTACAGGTCGGTTAAAACTCAAAATAGGACGAGATTTTTCAAGTTTATAAGAACCCATTTATTTTGTTTTTTAAATATTCGTATCATAAATACGAGTTGGCAATAATTGCAAAATGATACAACCAACCTGATCTCAACTTAATAATACGACCGACTACCAAAACCTAAATCCCTATTCTTCTCAACCAATTTTGACCACATTACGTATCCATGGCCAACTGATCATGTGATTCATGCGAAAGACTCCTTCATAAGATGATTGATTTTGACCACATTACGTATCCATGGCCCACTGATCATGTGATTCATGCGAAAGACTCCTCCGGTTTCATCCAGGATAAGAAAATAATGAAATACGGTTCAGATTCATTCTAATAGATTTGGACAGAAAATCATAAGAACGGTTTAAATTTATTTTAATTTTTAGATTATTGAAACAGAAAAAGTGGAAAGATTTCGTTAAAGCACGAATAATTACTAATAAATAAATATTAGTGATATGATAGATTGTCAACTATATGAATAAATAAATTGACAAAATATTTTCGCAAAAAAATAGATTGATCACGCAACATATAACTTAATGTCGCTTAACTTATAGCTATACCAAGTGAAGCCATCAAGAATAAAGAACAAGACAGATTCGATGGATAGATATTAATAGGATTAATTAAAGAAATTTTGAAAATATAAATTTAGTAAAACAATGAAACAAAATGGTTTTGAGCTTGTTTTAAAAACACTAGTATTGGTGGCACAAGCATTGCATAAATTATGTAAGATAGAAATAAGAATTTTATAAAATTTGAAGGACTAAATAAAAAAATAAATATAAAAGGACAAAATTATAATATAATTAAAAAACTAAGGGCAAAAGAGGAAAAAAATATTATGACACGGTTACACCACTGACGTCAGCGACTCTGGAGAACCACTTTATAATATAGATATAGATAGATAAAAGAAAACAAATGTTTTTGAGTTGTATAGTATATATTTGGTTACTCGACTTTTGCAACGTTTAGCGCATTTAGAGCATTTATAGTCTAAATGTACTTGACAAACTTGCTCGTCTGGTAGTAATTTATTTCAAATGCAACTTATTTTACTCACAAATACAGTTTTTGATACTCAGACTGTGACGCCCCCAAAATTAGGTATACATCACCCATCTTTGGTCGTCAGATACAAAGTACAGAATACAAATACAACTTACTAATACAACTGTACTGTACAATACGACAAAACATAAACTGCGAGTTTGAATATAAATATTATCTTCTAGAGAGTATTCATACTCAAAAGGAGTCCTCATTACATTTATTAACACACTATTACATAGAATAGTGAGGACTACTAACTAATACTATCATTCGAACCATCACTCCGTTCCCCGACTTGTCCCAACTACGTTCTCATTTTCTGAAGAGAACAGTGAAAGAAAGGGTGAGCTCAACTAGCCCAGTAAGAAATATTATGACTAAGATAATGCAGAATAAATTATCATTAGCCTTCAACAATGTTAAACTGATAAAATATAATAGACATCAAGTTTAACTGCAGCAAAATAAGCAATCCATTAAAAGAGTCAAGTAGAAAATAAACTCTACTATCTTTTATGATTTAAAAGGTTTTTCAACACTGTTATCACTGGGACTCAGTTTAATAAAATAATCCACATCATCGAATCACCCCTGCACTACGGCCAAGGATATTCGTGTATTCATTAATGGTCATGATCATACCAACAACTGTCCATCAATGCACTACGGGCCAATGAGGACTTTTACCACATCATTTGTAACATTACGGTCATGATTATACCGAATAATCCCTGGTCATAATCATACCAAATTCATCTATGCACTACAGGTCACAGATGACTTTTAACATTTTATAAACATGAGGATGATGACAATGATATAAGAATTCAATAAAACAAGTTCAAGAATTAATTTATCCAAGAATTAACAACGTCCAAATTGTCAACATGATACTGCTTTGTGGAGTAAAATTCAAGAATACTTAGAAGAATATTTTCATAAAAAGATACTGGATGAATGCAATTATCAAGGATATTCCACAAATTTCATGGAGTATAGAAGTCAAAACTTAACCAACTGAGTACAATAAAGAATGAAATAACAAAAGAAATTATCATGTATGCGATATACCGCACAAACAGGTTATTCCAACAGAATAATAAATAATGGAACCAGGTCCGGCGTAAACGCACAGACAGGATATTCCGACAGAATAATAAATAATGGAATCAGGTCCGGCGTAAACGCACAGACAGGATATTCCGACAGAATAATAAATAATGGAATCAGGTTCGGTGTAAAACACACAGACAGGATGTTCCAACAGAATAATAACAAGACGGAACCAGGTCCGGTGTAAAACACACAAACAGGATGTTCCAACAGAATAATAGAAGAATGTCACCAAGTATAAGGTAGACCGCGTATACAGGTTATTCCAACAGAATAATAAGAAATAGAATAACAACAGTTCTCTTCATGAATAAGAAAGAATAACACCCCTTACCGTTTTAAAGAAGAGCTGAAATAAGGAAGTAGTTAAGTAGCAGAATACTCTTCTTTTCTCTCTCTATAGTTTCTCTCTCTAGAGTTCAATGAATTCGTAAGAAATAATGAAGGAATGAGCTGCTAATTATAGAAAAATAGATTGCATAGTAACTAATCCATGAACGGTCCAGATTGATTACTTTAATCTGACGGTCCATATTTAAAGAAAAATCTTTTAAATAAAATATAATATATTCTATTTATAGAATAACTTTAATAAAGTATTCTGTTTTATATAAAAAGATGTTTCTGTTTTATTACGTTAATAATACGAATAAAACAAAACGTCATTATCGCTAAATAATTCATATTATTAACTGACAATAATTGAATCAAACTGAGTGACTTCTCACATAAGTATTAATAATCAATACCGTGTGCTATTATACAACCACACATATTACTGTACTTTTACTACCGAGTGGTTCAACAGTAACAATGGTAAAACTTCCGCCGTTATTTTTAATAAAATATTTTTGTCGTTTTCTCAATCCGACAATAATTCCGTTGTAGGGTCCACCAATGATTGTGCCGTTGTACGAATATTCCCTGTTAAAACGAATATTCCCCGACCAATCGAATATTATATAACAACTTGCGTACTTTGCAAAATTTATAAATATTACCCACAACTATAACATTATATCAAATTAACTCCATAATATTTAAAAATGATATTTATAGAAAATTCATTTTTATTTATAAAAGTTAGGGTCTTACACAGACACAACACACCAAAATTACAATGTGTGTAGTTTGTCCAAACGCTGTCGTTGGTAGTCGAACAAACCCATAATCCATTAGAAACTAAAAACAGAGGAAAATGTTTCGGCTCAGAAAATTCAGCATGTGCCCGCAAAAACCCAGCCCACAGGCCACCCAAACCGTCCATTGTTGAACGTATTTTGTTTTGTAGAATCTAAAGCCCACGAAAGTAGTATATCAAGCCCACAATTATGTAATCTTGACCCTTTGCTGTTTATTACTAGAACATGTTACAAGCGGCAGTTCAGGTCTCTCTCTCTCTTTCCCTCCACTCCTCCAAATTAGGCCAATCCTCCGCAAAACCATTCTCTGTTATAATAAAACATGAACCAACAAGGGTGGGGTGTTTTTTTCAAGTTCTTGTCAATCTCAACTACTGAACCCCCTTGACCCACCCATCAAGATCATCGGAAAAAATAGAATCTTTCCCTTTGAACAATTTACAATCTTCTTGATTTATAAGTCTGTTACAATATTCTAAATCATTAAACCAGGGTGAACAAGAAGAAAAATGAGATACGAACCATGGATGGGTTCATGAATTCGGAATTGAGAATCGATACAATAATATTCAATCGAGTCAGATCGAAGACGGTGGGTGAGGATGAAGAATGGATGCTGACGGAATTCTTCCTACAGAACGAATCCCCATTGACACCATCTTGGCAAAGATGGCGGATTTTTAATGGGAGATAGCTTCCGCATGACTGTTTGTTAACGTCCTATTAACAATTGTACAGATGTGTTTTTTCTCATAATCGACTGAATTTGAATTGGATGGATGATCTCATCAAGTTTAAATGTAGATCACTCTTCGCGTGTGTGTGTGTATATATAGCAGCATTAACAGAGCTAAGTCCTACGGGCTACGGACATACTAAATACTATGACTAGTACCTCAACAGCGCTAGTCGATCTCCACCGTCCATCGTAAGATTTTACCGCTCAAATTTAACAAACAACAAAAGTTGAAAGTGTATACGTAATAAGTAAATATTATTTTTGAGGGGTAGGGGTAGGGGTGGGGCTGGGCGGGAGTGAGTGTATACATAATAAGTAAATATCATTTTTGAGGAATAAGGGTAAGGGTGAGTGGGGTAAGATTGTATACATAATCAATAAATATTTTTTTTTTTGGTGGTGGTGGCGAAGAGGTTGGAGGTCGGAGGTCGGAGGTCGGAGGTGAAGGGTGGAAGGGGTATATATAATCACTGAATATTATTTTTTTGAAGAGAGTGAGATGGGGGTGGGAGTATATACATAATCACTGAATATTTTTTTTTTTTTGTGGAGGTAAGGGTGGGAGATAAAGGTGGGTAGTATTGGGGGTAGGGTTGAGGGTGGGGGTGTATACATAATTAGTAAATATTATTTTTTTAGGGTGCGCGGTAGGGTGGATTGGGGTGAGGGGTGGGGCTGGGGGTTGGACGTAGAGGCTAGGAGTGTGAGGATGGAGTTGGAATGTATACATAATCAGTAAAAAAAAATTATGTATAAATAAATTTAAAATATGTTATTATTAATAAATATATAATAGTCCAAATAATATTTTTAATCTAATACTTTAATTAATCTTGAAAAAAAAAAACATAACATGAAATTATTTTAAATTATCCCATCAATAACTCTATAAAAAACAAATACTTAACTAGAACTATTTAATCTTAATATTAATAATCTTAAAATTATAATATTTGAAAACAAACGTGGCCTAACAGTATCATCTACCTGATTTTCGCATTCTTATTACACATCTAAGTAAAAGGCAACAAGGTTCACCATATTGATGACATTTTTTGTAAGCCTATACCCTGTTTATTACTAGTCAAACCTAAAATATCAAAGTGTAACAACACGTATTCACAACATACAAGATATATATATATATATAGGAATAGAGTATTATGGTATCATATAAATGTATAGGCTACCATATATAAGCCTAGCCTCACTTCACCATATCCATGCGATATATATATACACTACATACCTTAAACAGAAGTTGAAAATATTCAAAGCGTTAAGCATCTGAATCGAAGCACCCAAACAGCTAATACTTGGACTATTAATTTTTCAAAGGGTAAACAACAAATTGTCAAAAGATTAACGCTAAAACAAGGTTGATCAAGAATGAAGAACAATATATGTGGATAAATACTACTACTGTTGAAAGATAATTTTCACATAAAATTTTAAAAAAACAATGAAAGAAAAGGCTTATTTGAAAGTCTTAAGAACATAAAATGAAGAACAAATGTTTGTCAGTCGTCTAATCCATTAGAGACTAGACACGGGCAGATAAAATGAAGGACTTTTAGAAATCAAAACATTTTTGGCTCGGGTCATTTGCCTTGTGCACGCAAAGATCAACCTGCACTGCAGGCCATTCAAACCGCACATTATGCCAGATCTACTTACATCTGCCAAAGTTTTTATGAAGCGAGATCTACTATCCTAACTCCCGTTTTATCTACCGTCCCATTATATGTATCGGTGTCAAGTAATCTTTAACCTTTACAAAATTAACTATAAAAAGTTAAACAAGTTACGGTTTCCACCAACGCATGGGATGAGATAGGAATGGGAAAGTGAATGAGATACTGGATTTGGACTCGGTTTTTACACTTCATATTTGCAATCTCCTTTAATTTTATAACTCACTCCATCCATCAAAAGATGATATAACACAAACATATATATATACACACACACACACACAATCTCATTTTCTATTTGCACTTGGTAAACAAAAGCTTGTAACAAGAAGGGTGCTTAACTGATAATGTCATATCCATTTTTTATGGTGATCAAATCGGCTAATTTCCCAAGTAAAATGTATTCAGGTGTAAATAAAAATATGGTCATGGTTTAACTTAAATCTCCTTCATTCTTCAAAAATTCATAACTTAATATACAATAACATTCTACATAATTAACACACTGAAAACTCCTACAAGAACTAGCAAAATTATTGAACGTCTCACAAAGCATGTAATATATATTAGGGACATGAAACAGCAGCATTAAACATGCTAAGTCCTAAGGATACAAATACTATGACAAGTACCTCCACAGCGCTGGTCGATCTCTTGATATAAGCAGGACTCGAGAACCCAAGTAATCAAAAGAAGGGGAGTACAAGTCATCCGATCCAATAACCTCTCTAACCTTTTGCATGTTGCCATAACTGGTGCAAGATTGCAGCTGATCATCGAAGGCATCAAAAACAAATAACCCCAAGCCGCATACTCCCATGACAAGGTTTGAATTTCCCCAGACTTGTGTTATTGTTGTGTAGTGAGAGTGAGCGTTGGACTCTGGCAACGCGTAGGTGCTAACAATCCTCTGTTTGCGCAATGAAAATTGTTGGAGCTGGGAGGATGACTGGTTTTTTATTGATGACTTTAAATTGGTACAGCCAAGAAAAATGGAATCTCCACGAGAGAACACTGACTGTGCATTTACACCAAGCTTGGGTATCTTAAGGCCTACACCTGATGGGTGGCGGAAATCTAATACATTAATAGAATCAGGGGTGCAGAAAACACCATCATTTCCTTCTGCTTCAGATGAACTTACCCTGTATTTAATAATATAGACAAACATTAATATAAGTACTGTTTTATCATGAATATCAATGGCTCTTAAAATCATTGAGTTCTGATCTTAGACTCTTAGTAATTATCAGCAGATAATAGAGTTAGAATTTATGTAAAGTATGTAATGCTAAAAAAAAGATAGAACACATTCAATGTAAACAAGAGAATCACTGACCAGGAAAGGAATATGATAATATTAATATCACATATTGTTAAGTCATATTAAAATTTTACATAAATTATCAAAAGTAAATCCATAGTAGTGTCCTGTTAAATATCAAAACTATGCTAGAACAAAAGACTTCAACAAAAGGCAAGAGATAAGTAAACCAGATAATACTGAAGAACATAGGTTATCAAAGAGGATTGTTACCTTTGTCGAACTCCTCCACCCATTTCAGCATCTGTATTATTCACATGAAGCGCAGAAATTTTCCTACAGGATGAAGAAATGGACAGCAAGGGTTGAGGATTGAGAGAGTTCACATCCCATAGAGAAATATTTTCTGCCTCTGCTACAACCACTTTTCCCCTGTTTCTCCACTGCAAAGGGCTTGAATAGTCCATTGCCAACACAGGCTTCTGCACCTCCCACTTCATGATATGCTCCCCATCACGAATATCATAGACTTTGACAACCCTCTGACAACTGGCTGTCGAGATAATTAGTGGGCCAGAAGGTTTATACCACCATTGCCTGTTTTCTGGTGTCATACTGGTAGACAGAGCATTCCTTCTGTATACAGTGTTATTTGGTAAAGGAGCTAGAGCTGTTCTTGTGTTGGTAGTTCCATCCTCTAAATGAATTGCTCGCACGTCTTTCGTATAGAAGTCCCATGAGCAAAAACCCGAATCCATGGTATTCCCAGCAGATCCAGCCACCACATATTTTCCAGAACAACCATCTGGACCAGGGGCACGAATTATCCAACAATCTCTCCAGACATTAGGAGAAATTCCAACAGGGGGCCTGTATTCAGCTTTCTCCTGAATTTATGACATTATATCAGTAAACTGCAAGTCTGCATAAAGACACTAAACTAGTCTCCTGTCATTCCTATGAAATTATTCTTTTACAGTGTATGATAATAGTTGTTAACCAATATAAACATGCTTAAGATATAAAATATAGTGGTTAAATCAAATGTGCAGCTAATTTGCATACCTCACAGTGAGCAATATCATAGAAGGAACATGAGCCGTCATCATGAGCAAGAAGAACTGACTCTCCCTCGGACACAAACCATCCTCCTGTGGTTGTCTTATGGCCAACTTCATTTAACTGATAAAGGCAACTGTCTTCAGACTCTTCTTCAATTACCATTGATGGCATATTCTCTTGATCGTCGAACTCCTCAAGTGTTTCACTTGTTGTGAGAATGAGTTCAATAGACTCTTCCTTGTTGTTGATGTTTGAAGAATCTTGAGCAGCTGAATTCACAGCACCATCCATTTCTTGGACATCACAGTACTCCAAGCCAACATTCTCGCCCCTTCTGGTAACCTTGGATTGCTCCTCCTTCAGTGAAGCTAGAAACTCCAATGCAATGGGATTCTCATCAATGGGACTCAAAAGCTTCTCCAGTATTGAAGTTGATTCACTTGCATTTTCCACCAATTTAGGATCATGACTCTGAGAGCTACTCTGAAGGCCTCCTACTGATGTTTTCAGTGATGTCCTGTCTTTAAGTAACTTGTGATGAGGAAACAACCTCTCTTCTAACTCCTCAGTGTTCAACCCCTTAACCAAACTTTTTGTATGGACCCCTACATCCTTTTGACTCTTCTCAACCATGTTGATCTGTTGATTATCATCACCACCACCATGGTCAGCTACAACCATCTTTGTTTCAGCACCATCAACAACATGACCCATTACCTTCTCAATTCCAGATATCTTTTCATGGATATCCGTAAGTATCACCTTTGATGCATCTGGATTATTCATATCCAAAATTTCCTTAGTCCTCTTGATATCAGAGGCTATCCTCTTAACCTTCCCTTCCAAAAAGGCAAGCTTCTCGTGTAGTCTGCTTGGGTATTTCTTCATAGCAGAGCTACTCACACCTTCACTAGCAACTTTCTCTTTTGAAATTTCTGAACCGCTTGATCTATTCAGAGATTTTCTTCCCAACTCTTTTGCACCCACATTGACACCATTCACACTCTTTTCAGCTGCTTCATTAGACCTCAAACGAACACTACATCTCCCCTTTGATTCCTCTGAACCCCGAGTACCATCCAAAACCAGCTTACTACAATCCAAGTTTGAAATAGAATTACTATTTTCTGAGCTTGATTTTTTTGAAGTTGTACTTAAATCAACTTCCCCATTACGATCACCTAAAACCATTACCCTAGAATCTTTAGTTCCTCCAGATTTGGAATCTAATTCTTTATAAAGTTCGCTACTTTCCTCCAAACCCACAACATTTCTAATCAAACCTTTTGATTCCTTCAAACCCCTAATCCCAATTTCACGTTTTTCATTCGATTTCACATTCAAATCCCTAAAAGCAGCCTTCTTTTCCTGAACTCTCTCTACAGCCCTAGTCCCATTTTCACATCTTGAATCTCTAAAAGCACTCTTCTTTTCTTGAACCCTCTCCAATGCCCTATTACGATCAACCTCTGAAACCCTAGACACCCTTGTTTTACGCAAATCCGATAAATCCCTACTAAATTCAGAAGGACTAGAACTCCTACCTCTCGGCACTGACGACGTGGACCATCGCAGACGCGTCTCCGAATTACCAGCTGCGCAAGCCAACGCCTTGTCTATACGCGGCATCTGCCGAATCACCGGCTTTTCAGCTGCGGCAGCTCGGATTCTGGAAGAAGGCCTAGGGTTTTCTTTTCCGGTTGACCTTTTGAAAGAATCTCCTCCGCCGCTGGTCGATCTATCTGAAACTGGGGTTATCGATCTGGATGATTTTGCTGCGGTGGTCAAGGCTGGGGCGGCGGCCTTGACTATGCCTCCGCCGCCGCCGCGTTCTTTAATCCGGCGAACTGCTGAGGTTGACATTTTTGTATGTGTATTTAATTGATTGATTTGTGGTGTGCCTAAAGGATTTAAAGGGTTTGGAGATTGGAAAGAGAAGAAGCGCAGAGTAGATTGTGGGTTTTGCTTTTGGTATGGAGAGGAGCGGAGTGAGGTTACTTGGGAGGGAAATGATTTTCAGATTTTGAGTTTTGAAATTTTTGAGAACCCGCGTGGCGTTCTTTTACATTTTTTTTTGTTGACAATTTTATTAGTTTTTCATAAAAAGTATTAAAATTAGGGAATTAATATTTGTACAAAGAAAAATAATATTTTCACAAGGTTAAATTTATTCAAATGACTTGAACTCACACCAAAGTCCAAAGATAATAGTTTAGTGATAAGGATTTTTTTTTTTACTCTGTCTATATTACAATGTTAAATGATTATAGTATTTTTTATTTTAAATATAAGGTCATTATTGACTTTTATAAATTAATTTAAAATATTTTTAAATTGAAAATTAAGATGATCATTAAAAATTATGAAACGCTGAGTTTTATATATAAACTAGTATATACCCGTGCCTAAAGGCACGGCGTAAAAATAAATAAATTAAAATTCGAAAAATATTACATTAACTAAAGACACATATCACTACAATTCATTATACTATTATTGAACAATTAATACATATTCAATCATCAACACATGTCCAACTATCAAAACATCGAGCTAGTCGGTACTAATTTCAAAAAAAATCGGTAATTTTTTTTTATAAAAAAATATCTAAAAAATTCCAAACCACCAAAAAAACTATTATTCCATACCAAAAAATCATCATAATCATGTATAATTAGTTAACTTTACAAAAGACGTAAAATACACAAATCAAGGTAGTTGCTACTAATTATAAAAAAAATCGACAAAATTTCCTTTAAAAATAGAGATCCAGACAAATATAAACCTGTATATAAAAGTTACAATCATCCATACATATCCAAACCACAAAAAAAAACAATCATTTCATACCCAAAATCATCATAACCATGTACAATTAGTTAACTTTACAAAATACAGAACAAAAAAAATACATACATGAAGAAATTAATACATAGTCAATCATCAACACATCCAACCACCAAAACATCAAGCTAATCGCTACTAATTTCAAGAAATTTCGACAAAGTTTTCTTTAAAAATAAATATCCACATAAATCTAAACCTGTTTACAAAATTTACAATCATCCATACATATCCAAACCACCAAAAAAACCATCATTTCATACCCAAAATCATCATAACCAAGTATAATTAGCTAACTTTACAAAAACCGGAACACAAAAAATACATACATGCAGAAAATAGAGAAACAACATGTTGAGCATAAGACCCTTTACTTTACAGCTTACACCAAGTATATATATTACAGCTTAAATCATGTATCCTTCAATATATAGCTGAAAATAGTTGAAATTTAAAAATTATCGAAATATGTGAGTCAAAATAAAACAATTGTAAATCCGAAACATAAGACCCCTTACTTTACCCTGAATTATCTAAAAAACAAATGAGCACACATATTTGTATGTAGGGGGAATGAATTATTCTGACGAAGTATTTAAACCTGTAGGCAAAAAAACGTTGAATAGCAAATAAGTTAGTAAAAAGATAAGATAAAAAGTAAGAAAATGAAAAAATTATCATACGGTATTTTCGAGGTCGTCATCCATCTGTCACGACATTAATGGAAATAAATAAGTTATTAAAAAAATCAATAAGATTTGTTTAGAGAGAGTTAATCAGATAATAAACTTACACCACCAAATATAACAACAACATCCATTGGTCGATGATTGTGCAGTTGAAACGGTTGTAGCTACACAGTAAATTTCATAAATTATGGATAATGAATATCAATTACATAATATACATACACAAAAGTACATACACATCCAATTTCCAGAACCAAAATAACCAACTCAACCTAAATTACCCTACAAATTTCACAAAATGAACACTCAATAATAACCAACTCAACATCGATTACATCCTAACATTCATAATAAAAAAAACATATTTCATCATAACCATAAACTTATTTTATAATAAAAATAAAACAGCCAAATTAAAAGACACCCAATTTTAAAAACCCAACATTTGTGTGCAAATGTGTGTTTTGTAGGTTGGTGTGTGTGCGCGCGCTACTGCTGTGAAAGAGAGATACAGAGAGATAGAGTGAGAACACAAATTAAACTCCCATTGTAAAAAAAACAAATTTAAAACACCCAAAGCTAAACTGAAGCTGTCGGAAATAGATAAGAAGACTTATGATGAAATAGATTAGAATTTTTAACTGAAGCTATTCGAAAACTTAAGTTAAAGATTTCAAGGTATAACTGATACTAATGGTTGATTCACTTGATAAAAAAATCATGATAAAAATAATTTTAATTTACACCACAACTCAGTTGATTCGTACAATTAAAAAAGGAAAATTAGACCCCAAGACATGGTTTAATGGTATAGAAAAGTGTCATCCACGCACCCTTAAAGAAGCTCTAGCTAAGTTTAATGGTTTTTAGTTTGGTATTTTTCAACAAATCGGACAATGTCAGAAGTCAGTAAGTTTATGTAATTTAGTTTTCTTTTTTCCTTTCAAAAGTTTTCTTGAAACATAAATGATCATAGAGAAAAATACTAATAGTACTAATAACAAATGAGGGATATGCCTAAATTTTTTCGTAAATGAGGTATTTAGAACAATTTTTCGTTACGTCGTGTCTTACTCCCCTTGAACACATATACTGTCAGCACCAAAATCAAGTCAATATAATGTCAATAAAATAATTTGTAAATAAGGCCAGTAGTGAGAGACAACAATAGTATATGAGTTCAGTTCATTTAAGAGGTAAGGAAAATATCAGTATTGACCATCATTCAACAGTAATAATGACTGCTTTAAGTATCAAGATTATTATTTATGTATAGCAGTCATTAACACCATGTATACACATATCAATCATTCAATCAAAACAATGAGCAGGGCTTACAGAAGCAGAGCAGTAAATACCTTCAAGAATGCCACCAACTTCTAAACACCATTTATTCCTTCAAGAATGCCAATAACTTCAAAACCTTCATTTTTCTGTACCAAATAAATACAAATAACAATCAATTTTGAGCTTAAATAAATGAAAAAATAACAAAGAAAAAGGTTTAGAATGGGTTTGATTCAAGAAAAACTAATGATATTATCATAGCTTAAACAATCTACTGAAATTAAAAAACATCAAAATAAAAAAAATATGAGTACAAATTTGTCCTAACTCCTAATAAAAGATTTAAAAAATACATCCAAAAAGTTCCCATGAATATTGCTACTAATTTCAAGTAACATATTTGCGATTTCTTCAAAAAGAACAACCGAGAAGAAAAATTAATTCCATAATCACGCATTAAACCCCCATAAAAGTTAAACAAAAAACCAAACCCATCCAAATTGGAACCTCGATCAACCGAAATATACAAAACCCAGAGTCACTCAACCTTTAAAAAACCACCATTTTAATAAAAAGAAAACGATAAAAAGCAAAGAATAAGATAAACTATTTTTGCCTTCTCACAAAGGTGTTTGCATCTAAATCTTTTCACAATAACAAATTAAAAAAATCTAACAGTACCACTCAATTTAAAATCCAATTTGAATCTTTTACCACAAACTTTTATGTAAAACATTTAAAAATGTAACATTTAAAGCTTTCTGCACCTCCCCTACAAAAGGCTATTTAAGGTTAGGTATTTATAACAATTTTTGGTTACGTCGTGTGTTACTCTCCTTAAACTATAAAGTATTTTTTCAAAATCTTCCATTCCCAAGCATCACCAAAATCAAGTCGTTTTTTTCTACTTTTTAGTGCTCCAAAGTCAATATAAGTCATCACCAAAATCAAGTCAATAAAATAAATTGCAAATAAGGCCAGGGCAGTAAGTATCGCGTGAGAAGCTAATTGTAAATAGTATATAGACTTTGCAAATAACTCTGTTACAATTGCAAATAAATTGTAATGTGTGTGTAACATGTTGATTTTAATGGAGTGCAATTGATGGAGTGCAATTGTAATGTGTGTGTAACCTATTGCAAATAAATTGTAATGGCCAATTGCACTCTGTTCATCAAACATGCTTTGGAGAATGCCAAATTTAAGGAGAAAGAGCAATCAACCTGTTACAATATAAACTGTTATATTGATGGAGTGCAATTGTGTAACAGGTTGATTTTAATGGAGTGCAATTGTAATGTCTGTAACCTATTGCAAATAAATTATAATGGCCAATTGCACTCTGTTCATCAATATATTGTTACAGGGCGCGTGCTCCAAAGGCAATAAACTGAAAAAAGTGACTTGATTAAATTGCAATAACACCATGTACTCAGTCTTTGACTTAAGTTTTATCTTCTATGATATCTTGAGAAGAAGATATCTATACACCATGGTAAGACTAAAAATTGTTTCTTTTCTTGTTAGAAACCTTCTGATAATCGGACAAAACATATTTTATCAAAATCATTGGACGAAATAAGGATCCTGCCTTGAGCAGTTGACCCTTTTATAACTTTATGAATTCTTCCATGTAAAGGATTTTACATTTCTTTTGCTACCTTAGTTATTATTTATTTAAAAAATTGTAATAAAGAATATTAAATGTTTCCATTGTCAATGCAGATTTCCGCCAGCAACAAAGAATGTTAAGGCAGTATAAATTAAAAAACTCTAGAAAATATCCTCATTTAGACATTTAAACAAAAACCAAACAGGCAAGCTTTAAAAAACTCAATTTTATATAAATTCTAACATATAAATACACAATTTCCTTATGTAATACTCTGGAATCTTTCTGATGTCACCAACAAATCATAACAATTAATAACTATTATTTACGAAAACATAACTTGAATACCAACAGGGTATTGATTATCACTGTTTGTTGACAGATTAATTTGGTCGACTAATAAACATGTAATTGTAATAGTGAAGAAACAGAATCAAACATCATTTATTACCTGGGAAGACGTCAATTTGAATACCAAATTAGGCTAAGAACCGTTGCGACCATTTTCCTTCGGCGGGAGAATAGAAGGGAGAGAGAGATGATGCGACCGTTGCTAGAAGAGAGAGAGACGATGCGACAGTACCACTCAGTTTTTACAAAGGGATATGGAGATGGAGGAGAGTACAAATGAGAAGGGGGTAGAGGCGGGATTTGGAGATGGAGGAGAGTATAAATGAAGGAGAAGGCCAAATGAGAAGGGGGCAGAGGCGGGATTTGGGTAGTGTGTAGAGGAAGATTGATTTGGGCAGGTTTTTTTTTGTAAAATGAAATGTCAGCCTTTGAATTAATGTTAAATCTAAACCGTTGTTTTTCAAATTACACTTTATAAGACCTCAACTCGAAGTTCCTTAATACTGTTCTTTTTTAGCTTTTAGTATCTCATTTTCTGTTAATAGGCCAAACTTTTCTATATTAACTTCTTCCAGATGTTATTGCCTGATGTTTGAAATACACGTATGCTTTCTAGATGATCATAACCTACAATCAAGCGCACCAATTAACAGATTAGGAAAAGTTATGTTACCCCCACCTTTATTGTTTTATCCAAATGTATATCTTTTTTTTTCTTTTTTTCCTTCCAAAAGTTTTCTTGAAACATAAATGATCATAGAGAAAAACACTAATAGTACTAATAACAAATGAGGGATCTGCCTAATTAAGGTTAGATCTTTATAACAATTTTTCGTTACGTCATGTCTTACTCTCCTTGAACACATATACTGTCAGCACCAAAATCACGTCAATATAATGTCACTATAATGCAAATAGTCCAGTAGTGAGACACAACAATAGTATATGAGCAAAAGCAATAATAAAGCAGTCATTATTACTGGAGTCATTAACTCCATGTATACACATAATAATCATTCAATCAAAACAATGAGCAAGGCTTACAGAAGCAGAGCAGTAAATACCTTCAAGAATGTCACTAACTTCTAAACATCATGTATTCCTTCAAGAATGCCACTAACTTCTAAACCTTCATTTTCCTGTACCAAATAAATACAAATAATAATCAATTTTGAGCTTAAATAAATGAAAAAATAACAAAGATATTATCATAGCCTAAACAATATACTGAAATTAAAAAACATCAAGATAAAAAAAAATATGAGTACCAATTTGTCCTAACTCCTAATGAAATATTTAAAAAATACATCCAAAAAGTTCCCATAAATATTGCTACTAATTTCAAGTAACATATTTGCGATTTATTCAAAAAGAACCGAGAAGAAAAATTAAATCTATAATCACGCATTAAACCCCATAAAAGTTGAACAAAAAATCAAACTCATCCAAATTGGAACCTCGATAAACCGAAATATACAAAACCCGGAGTCACTCAACCTTTAAAAAACTACCATTTTAATCAATAGTTCAGCAGTGAAGGAATTCCTTCAAGAATCTCACAGTAATGCGAGATTCTTGGTGAGCCTACACTCTGTACACCCTGTAGGAAGGTCATTCTTAATTCTCTTACCACAGAAAAGAAACTTTACATTTGACCATGTTTACTGTAGTCAAAAAGTTGAATGGCTAGACTTATGCTAGGCCCTGTACCATTCAATTCAGTTTGGCCTTCAATAAAATGCCAAATCTCAATAGCAAACAAAGCTTAAATTACAACAGAAAGGATTACTAATTTCTTCGAAATGCTTATTATTATTCAATTTTTATTATCATGCAGGCTCTTTTTGGATATTAAAATACAAATATCATTACAGTCTGTTAAATTTTCTACTTCAAGAATTCTAGTAGAGTCAATGTATTTATCAGAAGATGTATACTCTTAAGAAACATAACCCAATCAATGGTGTAAAAGAAATAGTTCAACCTTCTTAGTAGTAAGATAAGCAGCTCTTTTCCGACAAAGGACACACCTGCAAGTTTATTAAGTCAAGTTATTAAATCTACTATAAGCTAAAAACTACAGTATCATATTAAGTGAAAAATGATACTAACAACAACAAAAACAAAAAGAACCCACCCAAAATGGCATTATTTTTTATTTCAGCTTAAGAATATATAAGAAATAATTTATCGGACATGATATGTGCATTTATTCTAAAATGTCAACATTACCACAATAACAGTCTCAATTTCGCATAAATCATTCAAAATGTCATGAGACAGAGACCTAAAGTCCCAATTCCGATTTAGACAAAGACCTAAAGTCAAGAATTAGAACTTACCTTGCTACGGGTGATCAGCTATAAAGTCCCAATTCCAATTTCCTCCTCGATCATCTGTGGAAGAACTGGATGAAAAGTTTAAATATTTGATGTTTGATTTCAGGGGGAGAAGTTTTTGGGAAGTCTTGCGGGTATTTTTTCCAAAACTTGGAAGCCTCAATTTCCTCCTCGTTGCTATCCGAAACCAAAGGAAATCGTGGTTTTGAGGATAGCAAGAATGGCGGTGCAGAGGATTTGGAGGAAGGAGAAGACAAAAGAAGGAGCAGAGGTATAAGGCGGGATTTGAGTAGCGTGTATAGGGGGTTTGATTTGGGCGGTTCTTTTATGTGTGAAACGAAAGGCCAACCTTTGGATTAAGTTGGAAAAACTGAGAATCAAAGGTGTTTGCTTCTAAATCTTTTCACAATAAAGCATGGTGGAGACTCAGATCATTTGATTTCAGTCATATAGATACCACTTTAATTTACATGTCCGAAATTTATACAGGATTTAACAAAACAACAAAAAAAATTGAACTGTATATAAGCATAATTGCATATATTCATACATAGTGAAGTTGTTCTGCTTTGTTTATGTTCAAGAAATTAATAAATAAATAGCAAAACAAAAAACATGAAATCAATAAATACATAAGCATTTCTACTTGATTCTACATATGAATATTTCTTGTTAGTTAATTAATTATTAATTTATTTTTTGTTCCTTTGACTCTGTTTTTCACCTTTTACTTATTGTGAATGAACATATTCAAATTGCAAGAAGTGTAAAAAGTATGAAACAACATAAACCTTGTTATCATCTACCCGACCCACTACTTTCAAAAGGGAAAAAAAATTAAAATTGGACAACCTAAACCTTGTTATCATCTACCCCACTGCCCACTATATCTCAACTCAAAAGTGAATGGAGTTGCCGCGAAGAGGTCATAGCAAGAGCTACAATGCGATAAGAGATTGGAGTTGTCATGAAAACCAAGAGAATATGAGGCAATCTATTGCAAAACCCTAACCAAAATCCGCAAAAAATTCTGAGGCAATGAATCATCTTTCTAACACTAAATGGTAAAATATAATAGGCAATGAATCATCTTTCTAACCTGCAACGTGACAACGGCTGGAGCAGCAGCTGCGCAGGCAGAGGAGGAAGCGCCGTCGATGAATGAGAGAAATTCGGATGGGGAAGGAAGCGGGGATGCAACGACGGCGGCGGCGATGAAGCGAGAGCTGGCAGTGGTGGTGATGAAGCGAGAGCTAGAGTCTCTATTAGAGTGGCCTAGTGAGCTTCTGTCTCAGAAGAGAGAAGTGTGGAACCAGAGAGAGCTCTTAAATTTGGGCGGTTCTTTTTTTTGTGAAATGAAATGTTAGCTCTTGGATTAAGTTGTAAAAATTGAGATTCAATCTAAACCGTTATTGTGCTTTAGAATCAAATTTGGTTGTGTTTTATTATATAGATTTTTGTACCAATTTGTGCATTAGCTTTTCCTCCAAATGTTCTTTTAGTTTTTCTTTCCATTCCTTTATTCAGCAAGTGTATAGAGCCTATAAGCCAGTCAAACTTTCAAGTTTTAATGAATGAAAAGAGTTACATATCAGGTGGACTCTCTTTAAATGGAAGCAAGTTAAATTATCATCATTGCAAATTCAATTAATTAAAGAAAACACAAAAACTGAAAACTTGAGATACTTTATGTGGTAAAATACTTTACCATAACAAATTCCTTCAAATCAATATTTCTATTTTCATCCTTCAATTTCCTGTGAATTAAGAATCATTTACTGTTTTCAAATCATGCCCACCTATATATGAATTGAGACTTGAAGGCAAAACCTATTTACTGTACGATAGTCGAAACATGTAATTTTCAGTCAAGCTGAAATCTAAATTACTTTTAAAATTGTTAATTTTCTTTACATGTACAAAATTTTGGAAATGGTGCACCTTTTGAAGGTTATCTTTCATAATTGATTTCCCTTTTCCTTCAACCTGATTATCAGAATATACACACGCGCACATGCGCACGCGCGCACACTCACGCACTTATATATACACTATCCACACAGTTAATACTGCATCTTTTATCTAGATCTTTTTAACTTGGTCTCACCTCGAGTATGAGTGTACTAATTGTTAACATTTAACTCTTGATGGTGATTAGTTTTCTTATCTACTGAGGCCAATTGGAAATAAGCCAATCATTTCCCCTTCAAGACCAATTTCCAGATTGGGCTTGCATCTATTTTCATTTCCAAATTCTATGACTTTTATCATTTTTGTTACTAGTCTTTGGTGATATACTGAATGGAAATTGCTACCATGTATATGTTGACAGAATACTTGAGGGTCAGTCAAACGGCATTATCTAGCTAATTGATATGGGTATTGTTTAAAGTACATATTCAACTATACTTTCAATGAACATTTAGTTCTAAAATTTTATTGATTCCATTTTGAAAAATCTCTTATTAAACATCATTTGATTAGTCATTCCCGACTAAATGTTATATTCCCATTTCCTTTGTAAGCTTTTCTAAGTAATGCTCATTTTACTAATGATAAGCACCATATACCTTAGATACACAGCAGTAGAGCTTAAATACATGCCCCAATGTTCCTTAAATAAACTCAGCCCATTTGATATAAGTGCTTTAACCTTTAGAATCCTTTTCCACCAAATAAATAAATGTATGGTACTCCATAATGCCAGTTGTTTTAGGATAAATAAACAATCAATTGTTGGTTTTTTTATAAATTCAAATAGCCACTCTAGCTAGATAATGGCGATCGGTGATGACAACAATACCCATATCAATCTGCCCAGATTTTATTAGCATCCAAACATGTATTGGTATAGAACAGGAACAGGAACACAAATTTCGCCCAAATAAATGATTAGCAATTGCAAAAAACTAAATGATTAGCAATTGCAAAAAACTAAATGATTTCAGATACAAAATCAGAAGAAATGTTGGGTTGAAGAATGAGAACCCAATACGGGATAAAGCCTATGGAGGTAAAAGAGAAATTGGGTTTTGAGGGACTTTACCATTTCGGGCGAGAAGAGAGTTCATGAATCGTTGAAGCTAGTAGAAGCCATTGATGAAGTTGTTGAGCTTCTTCTTCTCCTTCTTCGAAAGGTTATACAGAGCACTGGGGAGGGAATAGATTGTACTAAGGGATTTGGAGGTGGAGGAGAGTATAAGGGAAGGAAGTCCCGACTTGGATAGAGTGTAGGGCTTTTGATTTGGGCGGTTTTTTTTTTTTTTGTGAAATGAAATCTGAGTCGTTAGATTAAGTTAGATTAAATCTGAGCCGTTATTGTGGTTTGTCAAATTTTAAAGTGAGAATAGATTCAAATTTGGTTGTGTTTTATTAGATAGATAATATTTTGTAAATTGTTCAAGTGATCTTCATCTTTTTCATTTCTAGCTCTAACTTCAAATATGTTTGATGTCTATATATATAGACAGCTATACATACATGATCAATGAAATGTACCGGAGCATGCTGCGGTTTGATACGGTTTCGAACAAAAATCATACTTGAAATCGTTTTGATGCTGTTGCTTAAATCAAAAAGCATAATATGAAACTATTTGTACTTTTTAAATTCCAAATAAATCTCTAATATTGTTGGCTTACTAGTGTAAATAATTCCCAAGTACAAAAAAAAATTAATTCTTGAAAACCAATCACAAATTAATCCAAAACTTTCAATTCCTCAAATTGAAAAATTAAAGTTTAGTACCATTCAAATTCTGACGTTGTATATATTACTATAATACAGCCATTGTTTTCAAACTTAAAATCTTAAACCATGCAAAATTATATAAAATTAATTTTGCAATCATACTTGAATATATAACTTAAAAAACTCCAAAACATACACAAAAACAGAAGAAATATTAAAAAAAGTTTAAAAACTCTAAACGGGTACGGTTTCTGTACTAAAACCGCAACTGCAACAACAACAACAACCACAACCACAACCGTTTGGGATGCAATTTCTACCCAAAAAACCACGAGAAGTAATGGGGTGCGGTTTTGCATGCAATTTCGGTCGGGAAATCAGTTGGTGCTCTCCCTTACCACAAACATTAAAAAATCAGGATAATCTAATAATGAAACTGCCTCGTCCCTCTACTTTTTAAGTTGGAGAATTAATTTGTTTGTGGCATTCGACATGTTTTTTTCTTCACATGCAGCATTAGTGACGAGGTCTTGTTTATCTTCTTCACCCTGTTTGATATATTTAACGTTATGTTTGTTTCTAAGTATTATAATACCGAGATTATAATTCATAAGATTATAATTTTAAGACTATTAATCTTAGGATTATAATATTTTAGAATTATAATTATAATGTTAAGACTATTAAACTATTCTATAATTCTTATACTAATATTCCAAGTCTAAATTTAAAAACAAACAAAACACTTAGCATTAATAGTCTTATTCTAAATATAATTCTTATAAACAAACATAGCCTAAGGAAATATGGCACCCGTGTTGTGTTGCATTGGTTATACAAACTTGCTATCTGTTTTCAGGATCCAGCGAAAACCATATCAGAAATCAAAAATTGATGTTTACTTGATTGATATATGTATGTATGTAGAATTAATACTTGAATTGAAGCAGAGGAAATAAATGAAAAAGGGATGGATTAGTCCTTGTATGCTCATCAATATCAATCAAAATATATTAGGCCATTAAATTCTACTATCATGTAACACCCAGTGCAAAGTACGGGGTCTTATTCTAAAAATATAATATTATATTAAAATTTTATTATATTTTTATAAAATTATTGTTAAACAAAATAGTTTGTTTAATATTTAATTAAACATATGGTTAGACCTCATGCAAAACACGTGGTCTTAATTTAGATTTACAATTTGTTAAAAGTTTTATCGTATTTTATAAATATGCTATTGGATAAATTTAAATATTTTTTACATTTTTATGTAATAATTGGATGATATTATTAGCCAATGCATTATATTTTTACCTCTATTTATTTTAAGATATAGTGATATAGTCTAATATTTGATAAGCTAATTTTCATAAGAAAATAGTTTGTTTCTAAAGTTATATAATTTAAATAATAATAAAATCTTATTAATACACAAAATTATGAATATAATTTTATTTTAATAATAGTAACAAATTTAAGTTAGGTGGATGAATTTTGTTTTCTTCTAAAATTATATGATCTAAGCAGTAATATAATTTTACTTAAATTTATATTATAAAACTAATCCTTGTATTTTTATAAAACTGTGTTGCTAGTTTTATTTTCTGATTTGGAAAGGTGAATGATAAAAGTTAACTTCATATAGGAAAAGTAATAATTTCTAGAATCATGAATTCAACTTTTTTTTTATCTCCCTTATTTCCTTTTTAGGTTATAAAGATGAACCTTTAAATCAATTACTTAGATTTTTAGTTTATAGTTTATTTGCATGTCTTTTCTGTGATGCAGTTAAAATTTGATAATATGACATGTTCTTAGATGTTTGAAAAAATTATACAATATTTATGTTTGAAACAATATTATGTAAGATAACAAAAAACAAATTTATGTGTTTTATTGTAATAAAAAAACATAAAATTGGAGAAACAATTAACAAATCAATAACATAAACTAACAATAAAAGTACAAAATTAATAATATAAATTATCTTTACAGTCAAATTTCTTAGTATTAAGTGACGGACGCCACGGAGAATTGGCCCGAAACCTCCTTTGGTATTGTGCGGAGGGGTGGATTGAGGGAAATTTGTGATTTAATATTTTTTTTGATGGGATATAACCACATGAAAATACTAAGAAACGATACGTACAAAAATTAGGGTTTATACACTTCAATTTGAGTTGTCGTAATACATACTACAAGCACAAATTCTCTTATTTAAAATTATTACAATGTAGTATATAATTTGACAGTATTTGTGACTCCTCAAAATTCGGGTCTACCCACCCAATTTGAGTCGCAAAAATCAATTATTACAATGTCGTGATCAACATATGCCAACACACATATTTTAAGTTTTCAGTACAATTATTATTACACTATTTTATAATGTATTGAGAATTACTACGATTATTAACTCGGACTATCACTCCATTCTTCTGCTAGCTCTCCCCGCTAGACTCAGCCTGAAAGAATCTATGAAACAAAAGTGTGAGCACAAATAGTTCAATAAAGAATATCATAACTAAGATAAATAAGTTCTCATTAATCTTTAACAGTGATAAATCAGATATTTAGAACATACGGTAGATGACATAAATTTTCACAAATTACTATAGCGGAATGAGTCACATCTAAAATACAGCATACTTTTTATTGTTTTGCATTTTCCTCAATGCTTCCCACTAGTTGCATAAAGTACAAGGCTAAATTAAGATTACTGCATTCCTTTCAGAAAATGAGGAAGATATGTTGCTAGTTTCATTACTTATCACCCCCAACCCCAAAATAAAACCCCAAAAAAATTAAATTTTTTTCCTACACCACTCGTGTACTTGAGAAACAAATGTTCTTTAACTAAACTTATGATAGGTAGCATAATTCTCATCCATCAGCAACTGTATATATGCAGCATTAATTACTTATACCAACGTATATAAAACCATCCAACTGAACAGATTGTGTGTTCAAAAATTAGATCAACGCCAATAGCAATGGCCATCTAATGAAAATGAATAGTACTACCAGATATATACGCACATACTTTGAATTCTAGATTAAAGTGTAAATAAACAAGCAAACTAATTAAAGATATATCGATCAAGGTCTGTCTGACCACCTCTTTACCCTTCTCCCTACTTCCTTACTACATTCAAAATCACCGACATTCATATCTGCACATTACCCAACTTATAATATTCTAAAGTGGTTTACTTAAAGATTTCATGAATGAAAAATCTGTGGAGAAAATGTTCCACAACAACAAGCGACTGTAAAGAACATACAAAATAAAGCTACCTAGATGAGATAAAGTTCTCACCATCGGCCATCCCAGTAGAGTGATAAACAGAACAAATTCTCTTGGATATTATCATGGAATTTTGGAAATTGTAAAACAGAAAAACATGCATAGCATTGTGCACTATGATAAGCCTACTGTTCCGCAAGTGTTAAGTCCTTCCATGTCAATTATATATTTAATATTTTTAAGGAAAATGTAATGAAGAGGATACATCTTCCACAATCAAGATTACCCAAGAGCTAGAAGAATAATTTGGAATTCCTCACTGCTCCATATTCAATATCAACTTGAATATGGAGCAGTGAAACTCATCAACCAAAAAACCGAACAACTTCTTTTACGCATATTTTACATTTGTAAGTTATATATAATTAAGTTCGTTCTTGCACCAATCATGACATTTAAACCGTTCTTATGCATTCAGATGAAGATCACAATTGGGAAATGAAGAAAGTAAGAAAATCTTTAATGAGATATAATGTCTGAATACTAACTTTAAGATCACCGTCTCTTGCGCTCAAGTGGCTTCCAGATGTAGTTAATGACTTCCTTCAAAGTTACTTTCCTTTTTGCTATTGCATTCCAGAGCTCAGAAACCACATATCTACCACTTGGATTGTATTCATTCATCTCCAGTAAAGCTTTAGTAACTGCATCATGTATTTCAGTTCCCCGCTCCTCCTTCAGATTTCTGAGCATTTCATCATTTTCGTTGATAATCTCCTGTAATACGCAACATAATTCAAGATTTTAATGCCTGACAAATTCTAATACATGCAGGTTAACAGAATAAGCATATACTTTGATTAATCCTATTAAAGAAACCTTGGAAACATCATTTGAAAGTACCGAGAGGTTTCTAATGACAATAACTAAGAACAACGAAAAGAAAATTTAGCTTCAAACCTAGTGGCATTTCATGCATGCCAGAAATGACAACAAATATAAAGGCAAGGTTTATATTAAAGCCCATAAAAACCCCTTGAAAGTCCCCCTGCATTGGCCATACCTTAGGATTTCCTTCAACCGTGATAATTTTAAATGGATGCCACTTTGGGTTCATCAGTTTATCTTGCCATAGGCTGCACAGCTCCAAGGCCTTGATATCATCGTTTTTAAGTGGAAACCTTTTTTTTGCATGTTTGCTCAAAGACTTTCACATCAATCTCTCCCATTCTCTTAACAGTGATAATAGTGCGGGAACCGCACAACATATCTTTCAACCCCTGTTGATGACTGTGAGCCCAAGTAAAATTTAGGATTCACATGACCTAAATGAATTAAATGAAAAGATGAAAGTAATTAAATGAACAAGATCACAATTAATGAACAGAGCATTAAATGAGTAAAAAGGGGAAAGCCCTAGGGTTCGGCCCCTAGAGATAAATCACTCTCTTTCAGATTAGGTTGGAACTATCAGAATAAAACAAAAAAAATGAACAAAAGATGAACAAAAGAAAGTTAAAGTACCTCCTAAGGTTCGGCCCCCACAGGGTTAGGCTCCATAAAATTCGGCCCCTAAGGGCGCGCAACCTCATTTTCTAGATTTGCGTTCTAGAAGGATTTTGATCGATGAGACCAAACTACATAAAGAAACTAAATCTTGTGAAACTCCAAGAAATGATTAGCCTTAGAATCTCCATGACAATAAGAGCTTCTTACAGGACCAAGAATTATGAGGAAAAGATGAAAAGCAGCCAAGAAAGGCCGAAAAGAACGAAAGAACCGAAGGAAGCTCAAACCTAAGGTTCGGCCCCCTTGGATTCTCCCATCTAGGGTTCGACCTAGAAGGGTTTGACCCCCTAGGATTCGGCCCCCTAATGCGTGGCCTCTCGTGTCTTGTGTTGAGTTCTTCTGAGATTTTCTATTGATGAGATTCTCAAATAAAAAAGGAAGAACAAGAAAACATGGTTTAAATAACAAGAGCTTTGAAACATGAGATCGAAGAGGAGCCTCCATGAGTCCTAAGGCAAAATGCTTATGGAGGCAACTCATTTTGAGAATTAATTGAGGGATTGGATTGGTGGCTAGAATGACAAGATGATCTTGGCATTATTCTGATGACTAAGGGTATTTATGGAATTTTCCCGAGATCATGTGCCTGACATGTGACCACTTTTCAAGAAACTCTATAAATACTCCTTCCATTCTATGAAGAAGGAACTTTTGGAAAATTGGATTGACATATTTTCTCTCAACCTCAGATATTCAAGAAGGCTCTCGGATCCTAAGAGTTCTGCCAAGTGTCATTGGAGTAATTGTTCACCTGTTCTTTTCGATCACCTTTTCAATTCATCAATCAATTATGTATTCTTTATAGATTTCCTCTCCCCAATCAACATGAAACCCTAACTCTAACAAAGTACGATTTCCTTATTCACAATAATCATGTCAGATTCAAGAATAAATGTCACCGACAAGAAGAATATAAGTGATAGGGAAGATAAAGTGAATACTCATCACATGCTGCAATATAGTTGTAGGAGGTTGCTTTCATTGTGTGGATCACAAGATCTAGGTAAAATAACCAACTATTTTGAACTAAGTACTATCTCCGTCGTTAGTTACCTTTCATATATTAGCTACCTTATTTATTTTTTTCTCCATATATACTTGTGTCATTATGTTTTTATACCATTGGAGGAAACATCATTTTAATGATATGATTTACATTAGGCTAACAATAAAATCAGTAACTTAATAATCAATGGAATCCATGGATCATTTAGAGTTTGACAACTAACTCCAACTGATATTAAGCGTTCTCCCATCACATAGCTTATTTATAGGCACTCCATTATATTTCATACTTCTCTCTACTCATTCCATTACCAAAGTGTAACAGTAAAATCACCCTACCAAAGAATGCAATAAGTATGATCGTACATCAATCAATTCTTTACGAGCTTCTTGCAGCTCGTCATTACTCCGGCGATTCTTGATCAGAAGAATTTGATTCAAGTTTTCCAGATCACCCATCTCTTCCATTTTTGCTTCTAATTTGTCATTCATTTCTTTCATCTCGGTCTGGACTGCTGCGTCTTTTCGTCGATGCTTCATCACTTGTAATTTTCCTTTTAATTCTTGAATGTCCATCAACAGTGTCTGTTTTGCATCTTGTTGCCTATCTAACTCTAGTATTTCTTTCTGAGCGTCCTTCTCCCTCTGCAAATTTGAAGGCCCGGTCAACAAAAGCTACAGGATTTATCAAAATTAAACGAAGGAGTGAAAAAGAATAATAAAATATGCTACTGTATTTGTTCAACGCTTGATAAGAATTGTATACCTGCTCCTTCACCAGCCTTAATTAAAATGTTTTCATTTGCCTTTTTCTGCTCTAAGGTAGCCAATTTAAGTGAACTGTTTCTCACGTCATTCTAAAAACCAAATTGGTGATCAGGGTTTTATCATAATAAAAGTAAAAAAAAATCCCGAAGCTTTCTAAGAACTACTGTTGTTACACTTCCTTTTCTGTTTCCAAATATTGATAAATAGTTCACTTCATAGATGAAAAAGGGTTAAAAGGGGAAGGAGATTTATTTACTTGCTAAATCAAACTCTAAACCAATTTGAAGGGAATTTAATACGCATGCTATTCATATTTACACATAATATGGAGAATCAAAGACATACCTTTTGAATTCTGATTGAGCCTTTGATGCGGAAAATCTCCTGCTGTTCCTTTAACCCAACAGCGTCTCCGAACTACGTTCGAGAACGGAGCACTAATTCACAGTACGTAACAATTAGAGTTTGGGTCTCGATATTGGGAGCGGCAATTGGAAGGTCATCGTATTTGATCGATAGAGGTGACTATTTAATAAGGAAGTGGTTGAGCCACTTCCCAACTCTCTTTCCACGTCTAGTCACTCACACGTTCAAAAAAAACACGAACGTCTCTATTGACCTTGTCAATTAGAGAACAGTTATTTAACCCAAATGGGTCGGACCCTCCATGGGCGCCCCAATTGGATATCCATATTCCAACATCTCCCACTCGCCCATGGCGGGGACGATGTAATCCTTATATCTGCCAAAAATAGCTCAAACCAAAACATATAAAACCTCTAACTGTCGAACCGTGCGACCGCTGAGTTCACCTGCAATGCGGGAGCTCTATATCAAACCTGTTAGGGCCAACATAGAGACATCTACCCTTTCAAAGAAATAATACGGGAGCTTTCACGTCGAACTTAATTAGTTCACGTGGAGGCTACAACCCACAAACTCAGAGTACCCCAGACACATTTGAATTTTCACTAGGTTAAGTATCTCTAACCCCTCAGAGAGCCTTACTTAACCACCTTTGGGCCCAAGTCCATTTCGTATCTCACTTATTACTATATCGCTATCAAAACGCTATAGTTGTCGACAATAGGTGCAGAACGAGGTGAAATCAAATTGTCTTCCCTTTGCCCTAATACTACTCAAAAATGAATCAACTGCTTTCCCAGAATCGGTCCTTATAGTCTCATCAATCCTGACCTTAGGAATCGAAACCAAAGTAGCAACATTGATCCATGTCTTTGCAGTATAGTCAAAGATCACAAAGAGCACTTAACATAGGAACAAAACTTGTCCTACAAGACTCACACGGTGAGGAAGCAGGGATTCATTCTCTCACCTCTTTTACATGGTCGCTAAGCACATGTAACTCGCTCACAACATGCTATTCTATAGCCTTGTTGTACGGACCTTAGAACATTTCAAATTGCTCGCTTATCTAAGCGCCATATTTGAAACTTCGCATCCGGTTATTATGTTACGACAGACAATCTCATCTACATGAGCATATGTCCTATAGTCGTGCCGTACGGATCTTAGTTCAGTCGCTTCATAAGCGCCTAACTCGAATTTTTCAGATTGCTCGCTTATCTAAGCGCTAAACCTAAAATTTCGTATCCGGCTATCAGTACAGGTTAATATAGATGGTGGGGGCATACTATAATTGGTTAATCCAAGTTAACCTCATCTTGGCTCATGCCAAGGCGACATCATGTTCATTTTGATCACTACTAAGCGCCAATTGATTGCTGTCAAAAGCATCAATAGCTCGCTACTCAAAGTGCCAATAAATGAACTGTCTCAACCTTGCTCGCTTTTCAAAGCGCCAAGGGTGATTGCTCGTGTGAGTGAGCCAATCAATCTTTTGACATATATTTAATATGTGTGCATATCCAATATGCATAATAAACTGTGTGAACATATAAAATTTATCATATGCGCTAAAATAACCAAACACAAGTGGAAATAAATGAAACTCGCATAAATGATAAATATCTCGAAATAACAATGAATATCTCTAATACAAGCCAAATAATGAGTGATATGCAAAGAAATAATAGAAAGTACATCAAATCCTACGAAGCCCTAATGAACTAACATGCCTATAAAAGGCATCTTTAGGGATTGGCTTCGTCAAAGGATCAGCTTCCATAAGGCCAGTGGGCATGTACTCCAATATCAGCTCATTATTTGCTCTGATACCAATGAAGGGATTTTAATACGCATGCTATTCATATTTACACATAATATGGAGAATCAAAGTCATACCTTTTGAATTCTGATTGAGTCTTTGATGCGAAAAATCTCCTGTTGTTCCTTTAACCCAACAGCGTCTCCGAACTACGTTCGAGAACGGAGCACTAATTCACAGTACGTAACAATTAGAGTTTGGGTCTCGATATTGGGAGCGGCAATTGGAGTGTCATCGTATTTGATCGATAGAGGTGACTATTTAATAAGGAAGTGGTTGAGCCACTTCCCAACTCTCTTCCCACGTCTAGTCACTCCCACGTTCAAAAAAAACACGAACGTCTCTATTGACCTTGTCAATTAGAGAACAGTTATTTAACCCAAATGGGTCGGACCCTCCATGGGCGCCCCAATTGGATATTCATATTCCAACACAATTTAATGATCAATACTCAACAGGAAAGAAAATTGGATTATGTGCAATTATGCATTGTTGTTCAAATAAAAAGAACATTTATTACCTTATTCTTCTTCTCATCAAGCTTTTGTCTCTCATCTTCAATGTAGGCTTCACATTTATTAAGTTTCCTACTCCAAGAATCAAGTTGTTTTTTCCTCTTCTCCAAGTCCAAATTTAATATCTCTTGTTCGGCTAAAACCCTTTGAATGTACTCTCGGGAAACACGCTGCATCTTCCTTGTTTCTGACCGAGAATAGAAAATTTATATCATCAATTCTTATGTATCAATAGAAAACACAAAACTGTATAATTATGTTAGTGGCATGATTTACGCGTTGATTATATTATTTCCAGTAAAACAAACTAGTCCACACCTCAAGTTTAAATTCTGAACACTAAAACCAAATGACAAGATCCAATCCAACAAATGCTTACATAGTACTAACTTTGCACTGTGGATTCATGTGCACAATCTAACAGGAATATATGTGATAGACATATAATTCATACATTTTGTTATTTTTAATTTTGTCCTTTTAATTATAATAGATTATTAAATTAATATGTTTTATTTTATTTTGTAGGATTTAATATTTGTTGCAATAAAGTCAAAATCTTGGTGATCAAGCAATATTTAATACTCTTATTCGTGTAAGGAATATTCAAGAAGAATCCTGCAAGGAGAAGAAAAGAGGTGGAACAATCTTAATGTGCAAGTCAAATCCACAAATCCAACAAGAGAAATGAAAGTCTATCTAGAAGATCTCTTTCATAAGTTGATTGTCACAATGTCACTAGGAAGTTGAAACCAACATAGAAATGGAACAAAAGTGTACAAGTTCAATGAATCTAAATTAGGACACAAATTTATTTTTCCTATAAATAGATCTCTTGTTTTAGAAAGAAAAAATATTAGGTATTGTATTAGTTTAGGTTAGGAGTAGGAGTAGAATACATTACTTCTTTATTGTACGTTTGTTGGATAATTGTTAATTTAAGGGAGTTTTCTTATTTATATTTAATCATCTTCTTTTCTTTATTTTAGTTAGTTTAATTATTTTTCATGTCGAGCTAATTTCTTTAATCTAGGATGAAGATGAAATTAAATAATTATTCTTGATAATATTTTTTATCTCTTCTATTATTTATACTTTTATGTTTAATTGATTTTGCCTTCATGTTTCGTTATTGAAATACCTTCGTTTTATAGTTCTTATGTGATTTTAAATTAATTAAGAGGTTTTGATAGATTATTATTAAGATACGTGTCTTTCATAATCCATGCTTGCTCGAATAAGTTTTGATGGGTTATAGTTAATCCTTAAATTTTCATAGTCTATGCTTGCCCACATTAATTGTAAAATTACTAAATTAAATGGAAGGGAGATCAAAATCATAGTTGAGCTATAAAAATAGAAGAGATTGAATTATATGTTATGTTTATTATTTAGTGAATTTAGATTCCTAAATTGTTTTCTCATTATTAGTTTTCATATTCTAGTTAATTCATTTTTTAATCTTTATTTCTAATTCGCCTAAAATAGATATTAAGGAAACATTAAAATTAATCTAGTCTATGTGGGTTCGACCTGTACTTGTCAGTTCTTCAATTCGACACTGTGCACTTGTAGTACATAAATTTAACACATCAAGTTTTTGGCGCCGTTGTCGGGGACTAAACTTAATTTTATATTCCTTAATTTTTATTTATTCAAATTAGTTATTTTTTTCTTCTAATAATAATTTTTTTTTATTTTTCAAGATTATCGAAGCGGATCAACAGTGCGGAAAGACAAGATTATTGTTGCGCTTTTCCTGGTATTTTGTATCTTAACTAAAAAACAAAAAAATAAGTAACTTAGTTTTTTTTTTGTTAGTTAGAAAATTAATTGTTGCATTCATGCATTCACCCACGTAGAACACATTTTGTTAGGTTTGTATTTATTTATTTTATTTTATTGTCAAATATAAACTGTAGTGATTGATGGAGGATTGAGATACGTCAGAATTTCTCCTTTCGTAATTCGCATAGTTTTAGGACATTTTATTTGTTTATAATTTTTTTTGTGCATTTTCATATTTAATCTAACATCAAAGGCACAACCTGTAACAAGATAACGTAGGGATTTCATCACCCTTCCTTAGCCCACAAACCACTAATTCATTTTGCATAACATTGCCTTAATAAAATTAAGTAGAAGTTGGCCTCTATGACTCTCGACTAGAAGTTTGCCCCTAGGACTCTCGAGCTCAATTAGGACAAGGCTAAATTTTAAATTAATCAAATTACTAGTGTCTAGGTAAGTGGTTCAAAAGGCAAACGCCTAAAGGATGTGTGGTTATTCAATTAGTCACCGTACTCACAGAGAGACCTCTACCTTTCTAACACTAACCTGGCTAGTGGTGTGATTAATTTTGAATTTTGTGGACCTTAAGGTGTAACTTGGAACTGTTAGGAGCCGTCTAGATTTTATTTAGGTTAATTAACCGTAGAATTAGGATTTTTATTTTATTTTTTTATTATATTTTTTGTGTGACTTTCGTGGTTAGTTGTCTATTTGTTTTTTGATTTGTGAAAAAATGGATTCTTATTATAGTTAGAATAATAATTTTACTTGGAATCAAGAACCCTATGAAAATTTTAATGCACATCAAGTAAATCATTTTTTTTTCAAGTTATGAAAATTCTTATCTAAGTTCATATCCACATCCATATCCATATCCATATACATATTCGGATCCAGAACCTCAATATCCACAAGAATTATCAAATAAAGAAGAGGAAAGACTTAGTGCCTTAGAGAAAACTATGGAAGTTTTAACGAAAAATCAATTTAGCATGAATCAAGCTATATCTCGTCTAGAAATTCAACTGAGTCGATTAGCCACCATAATAAATGAACAAGAGGTGAGTGAATTTTCTAGTAACTTTGAGGTTAATTTTGAAAGTTTTGATGGTTGTGGAAATGATGAGGAAAATGAAAATCTTATATTCAATTCTACACAGTTTGAGTAAAGCCAATTTGAGGAGTCTAAAAATTATGAGTCTATGCCTAAAATTAATCGTGTTGCATTTGATGAGTCTGTTAAAAAGTTTATAAGCATAAAGCTCCATACCCTGAAAGACTTATTCCTAAAAAATCACTTAGTGATCTTTTGGACCAACCCATTAAAGTAAACATGGTCCAAGAGTTGTCAATGACCCAAGAAATAATTGAAAATAGACTCTTAATTGAAAAAGATTCAATTAATTTTTTTTAAAATAACCTTGACCAAAATTGGAATGAATTCGAATATTTAGATAAGATCAATGAGCTGTTGAGATCCACTACAAATAAGTCAACTAAATTAGAACATGTATTTGAACCAATTCTTCCATCATTTGAACATGTTAATGAAAGTTTTCTTGAGGTAAATTTTAAGCATAACTGTGATGAAAATTCTGACTATTTTTAATTTTCTAGACCTCCTGAAAATAATAAAAAGTTCACACTCACATACCCATTTGTATCATTCATTTTTAATCGCATAATTTTTAGGATTTATGAAATTTGTAGATATATGTACATTTATTTTTTTTCTCACCGCATTTTCTTACAGAATAAAAATCCCACGTACAAGGTATAATTCCTTCATATCTTTATTCTCTATTTTTCATTTGTATACATCGAGTACAATGCATGATTTAGGTATGGGAGAGTTTGTTTGTATTGTTGTATTAGATCTTGTTTTTTCTTTTTTTTAGGAAAACAGAGTTAAAAAAATAAAAAAAAACTAAAAAATTTATTTGACTTTTTATGGATCGAATTAATTCTAATAAGTGTTTGTGGAGCAAAATTCATGAGTAAGATTAAAAGATTTAGAACTCTTAAACCTTTGATAAGATACGAAATCTTAGTTCGAAACACCATCAGGATTAAAATTCATTCCACGAGCATTTTGCACTTCACGTTTGCACTAATTCTTAGTTGTGGGGTATAAACTATGATTCGAGTAATTTCAAAAAAAGAAAAGAAAAGAGAAGTTGAAAAAAAATTAAAAAAAAAGAAATAAATAACTGCTTCAATGTCCATTAAACGAAATAACTGGGTATCCAAGCCTCGGGAAGCATCGATATTCACGCTGAAAAGTGTGATGGATAAAAGTAACTTGACAAGTCTAATTTTGCGGCCTTTGTTACTAGAGTTAGTAAGCCCTTAGGGGTGTCTCTACACCTAGTACCCTAAAACCAATTAGTTTGGGAGCCATTAGTTCAACGCTCGATTCATGAGTAACTCTGAAAAGCCTAAGAAAACGAGACATTACACAAGTCAAGAATCAAAATTGAAAAAAAAAATTGGAAAAAAAATGAAAAAGAAAAAAATGAGTTTGCTTGATTTTCATGGTAAAAATTCCTACTAAGAGTTACATCGCATACACATGCATGCATAACAAGAAATTAATTTAATGAAGGATGGTGTCTAAAATGAAGATCGAGTATTTTTGATATGGTAAAAGTGTGATTTTGAATTAAATCTTACTTATGTATAATGCCCAAGGATATTTAGAAGTTTTCTTTCAATTTCATAATTTGTTAAACCCAAAAATATTTTTTGAATTTATAGGTATATTCACTGCAAACCCTCACGAGACACAACTCGTCCACTTGGGGTAACCTTGGAGTTTAAAGGCTTGTTGCACATGCTAAGTGCAATCGTGTTTTCTACGAAAATGGGGTAGTATAATTTTTATTTTCTTTTTATTTTAATCGAGGATGAGCAAAAGGTAGGTATGGGGGTATTTGATAGACACATAATTCATACATTTTATTATCCATAATTTTGTCCTTTTAATTATATTAGTTTAATAAATTAATATGTTTTATTTTATTTTGTAGGATTTAATATTTGTTGCAATAAAGTCAAAATCTTGGTGATCAAGCGATATTTAATACTCTTATTCATGTAAGGAATATCCAAGAAGAATCTTGTAGGTGGAACAATCTTGGTGTGCAAGTTAAATCCAACAAGAGAAAAGAAAGTCTATCTAAAACATCTCTTTGAGAAGTTGATTGGCACTAGAAAGTTGAAACCTACATGAAAAGGGAACAAAAATGTTCAAGTTCAATGAATCTAAATTAGGGCACAAATTTATTTTTCCTATTAATAGATCTCTTGTTTTGTAGAGAAAAAGTATTAGGTATTGTATTAGCTTAGGTTAGGAGTAGGAGTAGATTAAATTACTTTTTTATTGTACGTTCGTTGGATGGTCGTTAATTTTAGGATGTTTTTTTTATTTATTTTTAATCTTCTTCTTTTCTTTATTTTAGTTAGTTTAATTATTTTTCATGTCGAGCTAATTTCTTTAATCTAGGATGAAGATGAAATTAAATAATTATTCTTGATAGTATTTTTCATCTCTTCTATTATTTATACTTTTATGTTTAATTGATTTAGCCTTTATGTTTCGTTATTGAAATACCTTTATTTTATAGTTCTTATGTGATTTTAAATTAATTAAGAGGTTTTGATATATTATTGTTAAGATATGAGTATTTTATAATTCATGCTTGCTCGAAGAAGTTTTGATGGGTTATAGTTAATCATTAAATTTTTACAGTCTATGTTTGCCCACGTTAATTATAAAATTACTAAATTAAAGGGAAGGGAGATCAAAATCATAGTTGAGTTATAAAAATAGAAGAGATTAAATTATAGGTTATGTTTATTATTTAATGGATTCTGATTCTAAGATTGTTTCCTCATTATTAGTTTTATATTCTAGTTAATTAATTTTCAATCTTTATTTCTAATTCGCCTAAAATAGATATTAAGAAAACATTAAAATTAATCTAGTCTCTGTGGGTTCGACCTGTACTTGCTAGTTCTTCAATTCGACACTGTGCACTTGAAGTACATAATTTTAACACATCAATAGGTAAGGAAGTTCATGTAAAACACATGCAGATAGAATGAGATGAAAAGGAAGAGAAACAAATCTTCGCAGAAATTAAGGTGCAACCTATCTTTTTCCTCAAGAATCCTACTAAGAGACATGGTCTTCTCTTTGTACTTGATTTACAGATCATCCAAATTATCATTTTCTTGTCTATCCCATTGGCTAGGTTAGCTTCAATGCTGTTTCTCCCCAATGTTGCTTCCTTAACGAGATTAGAGATTGTTTTTAGCTCTCCTTTATTGTGAAGCTAACCTCCAATCAGCCCTTCCAACTTATAATCATCAGTGTCCACACGTTGGGGTTGCTCTGCCTTGTTTCCTATGTCAGCACCAAGTAGTGAGATAATGCCAGATGATTTGCCTTCTGCTTTGCACTTTTGTTGGCTGACCCTTCACCCACTCCAGATACATGTTGAAGGAAGTCGTTGAAGTTATAATCATGTTTCTACTTCCTTGCATAGAAGGGGCACCTTTGGCTGCCACTGAGGCCCTTTACTTTGAACTTCCCACTCCTTAACCTCTCAAGAGGTTTCTCTTTGTATTCAAGGATCTCAGAATCACTAGCATTCGACTCTTCAGCGGAGTTGTAATCCATCTAAACAGAAAACACACAAAATTGTTATAAGTAACACATATTTTCTTAGATGCGTTGCATTAAACATACTTAATAATCAGAGCAAGTCAAGCTGCTTAATGTTGGTCAAAGTTCCTTACCCATTTTGCATTCCCTTTTTTCCATGCTCATGCTCTTTGTATTTTGGCCTTCATTTTATTCCTTGCTCCCACCCCTCCGATTTTCCTATAAAGGCATGCAAATGAAATGGAAATACACACCTCAACCGAGAGAGGAAAAAGAAAAGGGTGGATGAGAGAAATCCCATCTGGGAGAAGGATGGAAGAGAGAGAAATCCTATCTAGAAGAGGATGACAGAAATAATAATCCCATCCGGGAGAAAGGGTAGAAGGGAGAAAAAAAGATAGTTCAAATAAATAGGTATTTTATTTAGGTTTCATCACATAGTTATTGTGGAGAAGTAATTTGAGTTTATACTTAAATTAAGATATCTTTGTATTCTCTCATATTATTCTAATGAATTTTTCGGAGTTTGCCCCGTGATTTTTATCTCTTAGTTTTAGAGGATTTTTCACGTAAAATCTTGGTATCTTGTGCTTAGATATTTTCTACTCATCATTTCCTGCAGTGGTTATTATTTTGGTGGAACTTCGGATTTAATATATTTGACCTATACTGATATTTATCTGTTTAATTTATCAAAGACAACATTATTTGGGAGGTAATTTTTGAAGGTGGCATGCACACAAACCAACCATGTTTGATGATAAAGCATATACTTTGTAATAATCTTATTCATTTATTAATAAAAATTATTAATTTATTAAAGGCTTTTAATTATCTAGATGATGCTGCTTTATAATATGTAATAAATTCATAGTTTTAAGCAATGCTTTTAGAATAATGATGATGATCATTCTAACGAGATCTAAATTCTTAGAAAGCTTAAAACTAAAATAGTTCCCAATCGTTGGATTACTAAATTGGGGATTAATGAATCCGAATAGTTTGGTGCATACGTTGCTTGCTCATTGGATGAGGATGATTGATCTCATGATCATTTATGTAGAGACACTAAAGCAAGTATGTAGGTGCTTATTAGAGAATAAGTTCATTGAACGTGGTTCGCTAAGAAATACCTAATGAAGTTTTACTTGCCTGTCAATAAGAATTCCTGTAGTGATAGTAATATACAAGTGATCCTTGGACTTGAGATCATCATAGTATCTTGTGTATTATGAGTTATAGTTTGACTTATTCCTTAAAACTCTTAGGGTTTATCAAAGGGTATGCTTGAGTATAATAAGTCGTACATGGAGATAATGTATGATCAATAAAGAATCTACCGCTTCTAATAAAATAAGAGAAATGTCCTATGTGATTCGATAAATGACAACCCAGTAGTCCTTGGACAAGACAGAATGAAATTAGAAAGGAGTTTCTAATTTGTATTATTTAGAGTTGTGCATTTAAGAGTCGAAATACATATAATTAAATAAAATAAAATATGACAGTAATTCCATGTCTTATATTTAATTGGGACATTGTATGGTGAAAGGATTGAATTGTACGGTAACTATTAACTCAAATATTTTTTTATGATTAATGTTGAAATCTATATTATCTGGAAAGTCGTTAATCGTTAGGGAGGCTTATCCCTATTGTAGAATAAATATTATTTATTTAAATAAATTAATAGTTTAATTTATTTATTTAAATAAAATTAGAATTATTCTAATTGATTTATTCATAACCGGTTTAATATGGAGAACCTAAAGGGTCACACCATAAAAGGAAGAATAATTATTGAAGAAGAAAATGACATAATCGTAATAATAAGTTAAGTATATTTAATTTATTCTATGGTGATAGAATAAATTAAATAGCTTAATATTTATTATTTAATATTTTGAAAATATTAAATATAAATTAATAAGAGGAGTCTTATTATTATAATTATTATTTAATTCCTAAAGGAGTTTGAGAATTAATTAATAAAAGTACTCTCATATATCCTAATAAGATTAGGAGGCTAATTAATTAAAAGAGTTTAATTAATTATTCCTAATAAGATTGGGAGCCTAATTAATTAAAGAAGCTTAATTAATTAAAATAAAACTCATTTCCTTAATTATTAAGGAGGGTTGTGTGACGCCCCCAAAATAGGTATACATCACCCATTTTGAGTCGCCAAATACATGGTAAAAAATTCAAATACAACTTAATAATACAATTGTCATGTAAAATATGATAAAACGTAAACTGAGAGTGTTAAAACGAATATTGTCTTTTAGACATTATTTAACTCAAATGGTGTCTTTAATACAATTATTATCACACTATTTCATAGAATAGTGAGGACTACTAATGATATCATCTGGACCGTCACTCCGTTCTTCGACTAGTCCCGGCTACGTTCTCATTTCCTGAAGAGGACAATGAAAACAAAAGGGTGAGCTCAACTAGCCTAGTAAGAAATATTATGACTAATATAATGCAAAAAAATTTATCGTTAGCCTTCAACAGTGTTAAACTGATAAAATATAACAAACATTAAGTTTAACTGCAGCGGAACAAGCAATCCATTAGAAGAGTTAAGTAGAGAATAAAATCTACTATTTTCTATGATTTAAAAGATTTTTCATCACTTTTATCGCTGAGATCCGGCTTAATAAATAATCCACATCATCCCTGCACTACGGCCAAGGATATTCATTAGTATCACGACCACAAATTATCCATGCACCACGGGCCAAGGATATTAGTGTATTCATCAATGGTCATGATCATGCCAACAACTGTCCACCAAGGCACTACGGGCCAATGAAGACTTTTACCACATCATTTGTAACATTACGGTCATGATTATACCAAATAATTTCTGGTCATAATCATACCAAGTCCATCTATGCACTACAAGCCACAGATGACTTTCAACAGAATATAAACATGAGGATGATGACAATGATATAAGAATTCAATAAAATAAATTCAAGGATAAATTTTTAAAGATTTATAATTTAATTTATCCAGAAATTAATAACGTCCAAATTTTCAACATGATACTGCTTTGTGGAGTAAAATTCAAGAATAATATTGTACCAAAAATAATTTGGACTGAAAACGAATCACTTTTTATCATGAATAGTACCTCGGGAGAATAGTACACGGGTGAATAGTACTTCGAGAATAGTAATCCCGTGAATAGTACTCCGGCATGAAAAAATTAAAACTTATCAAGAATGCTCAGAATAATATTTTCATGAAAAGATACTGGATGAAGCGCAAATATCAAGGATATTCTACTAATTTCATGGAGTATAGAAGCCAAACTTTTAACAAAACGAGTATAGAATTCAAAATCTGAAATCAAATAATATTACTTACATACTACAGAGTATGGAAGAAAATATTATTTCAAGCGAATATTAAACAAAAATAACATCTCTTACCTCAAAATAACAGTAGTTCTGATCGAAATATCGGATGTAAAGCCAAAGGAAACTTGCACTGAATAACAACTCTCAAAGTATCTAAATACTAACAAAAATACACTCGATAATATAGAGAGAAAGAAAATTTATTTCTGGTGTGATTTTCAATTCTAACTTAAGCGCTTATTTATAGAAAAATGTTAGAACGTCATAGGAGACTAAATAATAAAATAATATTATTATTTATACAAAATTTCTACGCATGCTTTATTGAATTGTTGGGCAGCCATTTCTGAAAATTTTTGGCTGCCCACATGTTAAAAACAAAAGTGGGTCCCACCTAATTTTAATAAAAATTATTTTATTTTCTGAAACTTCAGTAATTCATATAAAATAGTCTTTTTATCATAAAAATATGAATTTTATGTCCATTCCACACGAAATCGATTTCTCTACAACTTTGTAGCTTTAAGTTTTTCTAAATTCCAATTAGAAAATATCCGAAATCCAGAAACGAATGATTTTTAACACCTTTTAAAATTTATAACAAATCATGCGTTAATTTTTAACGGTTCAAAATTTGTGGACATATACTCAACTTATATATGCATAACATATCTAAAAATCACAACGATCCAACGGTCAGATTAAAATTATAACTCACGCAATAGAACTTTAAGAACACTGATTTGATTTTTTAATACTTTCAATCCGACAAAATACTAATAAAACACCTCAACATTAATTCCTTCATTTATAACCACATAAAATAAATATTTTTCTATCCATCATTTATGTCCACATAAAATAAATATTTCCATATCATATAAATCAATAATTAATTATTCACAAATAATATTACAGAATCACAATAATGACAGCCAGGCCGTTCCCAGGAAAGATGGGGCTTTCCAATAAGGATTTCTCCTTACTGGCGCGCAATTAGGTGACCAAACCTCTCCTTGACAGAACTTTCTAGGCATTGCCAATAATACTATCTAATAATATTATTCAAATAATATGAATTATTAATTTGATAATGGGAAATATTGTGCAGTGACAATTATTGAAATAACAATAATATAAAACATCAACGTAGCAATTATTGAATTAATAAAGTATTGAACAGTAATTACTGTAACAATTATTGGGTAGTGCCTTCTTACGTAAGAATCAATAATTCAAAAATACTGTGCAATACCGCGTGCTACTGTGCAACAACTCATATTACTGTATTTTAACCACCGGGTATTCTAACAGTTAACGGTAAAACTTTCGCCGTTATTTTATAAAAAGATATTTTTATCGTTTTCTCAATCCTACAATAATTCTGTTGTGGGGTCCACCAATGATTGTGCCGTCGTACGAATATTCACTGTTAAAACGAATATTTCCCGACCAATCGAATATTATATCACAACTTGCGTACTTTGCAAAATTTATAAATATTACCCACAACTATAACATTATATCAAATTCACTCCATAATATTTAAAAATGATATTTATAGAAAATTTATCTTTATTCATAAAAGTTGGGGTCTTACAACCTCCCCTTCTTATGAAATTTCGCCCTCGAAATTAGGGTACGTACCTAATATGTCGAAGAGGTAATGATACCTTGATTTGATTTCAGACTAGGTCATTTTCTCAACATCGTGGTTTCTCCACAAAAACTTTGACTTGAGGTATAACCTTAGAGCGTAAAATATGCTCCTTCTTATCCAAGATTTTAACAGGAACCTCTTCATACGTTAAATCTTCCGCTATTTTGTCCGATTCTAACTCAATAATGTGTTTCGGGTCTTTCACATATTTACGTAACATAGATATGTGAAAAATGTTATGAACATGAGACATACTTGGCGGTAAGGCGAGTCTATAGGCCACAATTCCTACTCGATCGAGGATTAAAAATGGGCCAATGAATCGAGGATTGAGCTTTTCTCTCTTTCCAAATCTCGTAACTCCTTTCCATGGAGCAACACGTAACAACACATGATCTCCAATATCGAATTCCATGTCCTTTCGATAAAGATCAGCATAACTCTTTTGTCGATCTTATGAGGTTTTTATACGTTGTTGGATCGTTTGAATCTTTTTCGTAGTTATACGTATCAACTCTGGTCCCAACAACGTTGCTTCACCCTCCTCATCCCAGCATACTGGAGAACGACACTTTCTTCCATACAACGCCTCAAATAGAGCCATGCCAATACTTGTTTGATAACTGTTGTTGTAGGAAAACTCCACCAATGGTAAGAACGTGTCCCAACTTCCCTTGAAGTCAAGGACACAGAGTCTTAATAGATCTTCAAGAGTTTGAATAGTCCTCTCTGACTGCTCGTCCGTCTGAGGATGATATGCCGAGCTAAATCGTAAATTCATGCCCATAGCTTTTTGTAAACTAACCCAAAATCTTAAAGTGAATCTTGGGTCTCGATCAGAAACTATGGATACTGGCATACTATGCAATCTTACAATCTCGTTTATGTACATATGAGCAAGACGTTCAAGTGTATAAGTTTCTCGTATAGGTAAGAAATGAGCCGATTTGGTCAATCTATCAACAATGACCCAAATCGCATTTATGCCTTGAGAAACCTTGAGAATACCGGTAACGAAATTCATGGTAATGTGCTCCCACATCTATTCTGGAATTTCAAGTTGTTGCAATGGACCTTTTGGCACTTAATGCTCCGCCTTGACTCGTTGACAAGTTAGACACCTTGAGATAAACTCCGCGATCTCTTTCTTCATATTGCTCCACCAAAATGTATGTCGAAGATCATGATACATTTTGGTACTTCCAAGATGGATTGCAAATGGTGTGTTGTGTGCCTCCATCATGATTTTATACTTTAAATTAGGGTCGTTAGGAACACAAAGTCTGGAGTTGACTCGAAGTATTCCTTCTTGATCGATTCTTACTTCCGGCATAGCACCTTCTTGCACTTTCTTCCTCATACGCATCAGCTCCAGGTCTGTAGCTTAAGCAGCTTTAACTTTATCGATTAAAGTCGATTCTACTCGTATATTCGCTATTATCACATGGGTCCATGGAGTCTTTAACTCTATCTCCATCATTTGCAAGTCATATAAAATGCGCCTTTGCGTTGACAATATATATCGCACTCGTACCCGCATATGATCTTCTACTCAATGCGTCAGCTACTAAGTTCACTTTACCAGGATGGTATTGAATGGTATGATCATAATCTTTCAACAGTTCATGCCAACGTCGTTCCGCATGTTGAGTTCCTTTTGGGTGAAAAAATATTTGAGGCTTTTATGATCCGTAAAGATCTCCACTTTCTCCCCATACAAGTAATGCCTCTAAATTTTAAGTGCGAAGACAACAACTGCCAACTCTAGATTATGAGTAGGATAATTTCTCTCATATTCTTTGAGTTACCGAGAGGCATAGGCTATGACTTTCTCATGTTGCATGAGAACACATCCTAACCCTTTACCCGAAGCATCACCGCAGATGACAAATCCCTCCGAGCCAGATGGTATTGTCAGAACATGTACTGAAATGAGTCTCCTCTTGAGTTCTTGAAAACTCTTCTCACATTCTACGCTCCAACCGAATTTTGTATCTTTCCGAGTCAGCTGAGTTAATGGAGTAGCGATTCGAGAAAACTTTTCTACGAATCTCCGATAATAACCAGCTAAGCCGAGAAAGCTACGTACTTCGGTCACTGATTTAGGTTGCTCCCAGCTTTGAATAGCTTCAATCTTTGCCGGGTCAACAGATATTTCATGACTTGATACTACGTGCTCAAGGAATGCTACTTCCTCCAGCCAGAACTCGTATTTCTTTAACTTGGCATAAAACTTGTTTTCACGAAGCTTTTGGAGTATCAGCCTCAAGTGTTGCTCATGATCTTCACGGCTTTTGGAATATATGAGGATGTCATCAATAAAGACGACCACAAAGTGATCTAAATATTTCTTGAATACTCGATTCATCATATCCATGAAGGCAGTAGGAGCATTAGTCAATCCAAAAGACATGACTAGGAATTCATAATGTCCGTACTGAGTTCTGAAAGCCGTCTTTGGAATGTCATCGGTTCTAATCTTTAACTGATGATATTCGGAATGAAGATCGATCTTTGAAAAGAATTTGGCGCCTTGCAATTGGTCAAATAGGTCATCAATACGTGGCAATGGGTACCTATTCTTGATGGTGACATGATTCAACTCCCGATAATCAATACAAAGTCGCATACTCTCATCTTTTTTCTTCACGAATAGAACAGGAGCACCCCAAGGAGACGTACTAGGACGAATGAAACCGATGTCTAATAATTCCTGTAATTAGATCTTTAACTCCTGAAGTTCAATAGGGGTCATTCGATATGGGGTTTTGGAAATGGGTTTTGTACCAGGTTCAATGTCGATACAAAATTCAATTTCTCACTCTGGGGTAGGCCAGAAAGTTCTTCAGGGAATGCGTTAGCAAATTTATTAACAATAGAAATATCATTCAAAACTGAAGTATTTTTGTTTAAATCCGTGACATGAGCTAAGAAAGCTTGGCATCCGTTTTTCAATAAACGAATAGCTTTATAACTTGAGATGATAGTGATTAATTTTAATGGTTTGGTTGCTTGAATTCGCATAATAGGTTGGTTAAGAATATGAAAGCTAACAACCTTACGAAAATAATCAATTTTTGCATGATGAGTAGTTAACCAATCAATCCCTAGAATTACGTCAAATGCAAGTATTTTTAATGAAATAAGATTGACAGGTAATGTGAGGGTACCGATTTGAACCAAACAAGACTTATAAACAGTGGATGTAATGAAGGTTTCTCAAAACGGAGTTTCAACAGATAAGTCAAAGTCTAATTTTTTCGAAGTCAAATTTAAACGTTGAGCGTAAGTAAGAGAAATAAAAGAATGGGTAGAACCTGTATCAAATAAGGTATAGACTTCGCTAGAGTTTATGATAAGTTTACTCACGATGACCTCGTTTCGGGTTCCTTACTTTCTGGGAGGTCATGGCAAACGCTCTCCCTTGAACTACCGGTTTTGATTTTTTTGGGACGGCCTTTGGTGCCTCCATTCCAGCTGGACTTGTCTTCGGTGCACGACAAAATTGGGCTAGGTGACCTTCTCTTCCACAATTATAACATGCTTTGGACTATATCGCGCAGTTTGGACTGATATGTCCCTCCCCTCCGCATTTGAAGCATATGATAGGTGGTCGTTCTTCTTCCTTAACAACGGGTGCTGGTGCTGACATCTTTTCATCATTGTTGAATCTCTTCTTCTTGAAATGTCCACTCTTATTGTCTTGGCCATGATTACCACCGAAGTGGTTACCATTTCTGGCATGTTGATTCCCTCCACGTTTTTTGTCACCGCTTCGATGACTGCTATCACTGGTATTATCATTTTGCCGGCTGCTCTCTCTTGGTTGGGTTGACTCATTATCACGTTCCAATAACTGAGCTCTATTCACAATATCTGAATACGAGCAAAGTTTGTGAGAGATAAGGTATTGACGTATCTCAGGTTTCAAATCTCTTAGAAACATCCGCGTCATTCTCTCCTCATTATCAACTAAGTAGGACGCAAACCGGGACAACTCAGCAATTTGGCTTCGTACTGTGGCACGATCATGCTGTTTTGCTCCAATTTAATGAACTCTACCTCTTTCATGTGACGAATACTTTCGGAAAAGTAATTGTCGTTGAACAGTTCTTGGAACTTCTCCCAAGACATCTTCAGTGTGGCAGGTTGAGTACGCTTTACAGATTCGTACCAGTAATCTGCTTCTGCCCGTAACATAAAGGTGGCAAAGGGAACCTTTTGCTCCTCGGAGCATCCCAAGACATAAAATATCTTGTTGATCTGCTTTATCCACGTCTCCGCCTTAAGTGGTTTTAGCTCTCCAAAAAACTCCGGTGGTCCCAGCTCCTTGAACTGTTTAGCAGTGACCGTCCGAGAGTTGCCAGTGTTTCCACCCGTATTTCGGACAAGAGTCTCTCTTACCTGATGTTTCATGAATTATAGAAAACCTCTGAACATTCCATCGTTCATCATTTGGTCAGTGTTGTTGTTTGCATGAGGATTGTTGCCTTCCTGATGCACATTATCCTGATTGTTGATCTGTGGAGACTCAACAGTCTCCTGTGCTCCATTGCTATTCTCAACATTCTCAGATGTCATTTTCAAATACTACCACAAAATAAGGGTTAATTAACATGCAACATATTATTCCTATACTCTGACCGACCAATTAAATACCAAATAAACTTAGGTAGGTCATACTAGAGAAGGAATTACTCGTCTCTCCCGTCCTATTTCTTGTCTCACATCTCAGCTAGGGATCATATACCTAAGCTTTGATACCAACTGTGACGCCCCCAAAATAGGTATACATCACCCATCTTGAGTCGCCAAATACATGGTACAAAATTCAAATAAAACTTAATAATACAATTGTGGTGTAAAATACGACAAAACATAAACTGAGAGTTTTAAAATAAATATTGTCCTCTAGACAGTATTCAACTCAAATGGTGTCCTCAATACAATTATTATCACACTATTTCATAGAATAGTGAGGACTACTAATGCTATCATCTGGACCGTCACTCCGTTCCCCGACTAGTCCCGGCTACGTTCTCATTTCCTGAAGAGGACAATGAAAGCAAAAGGGTGAGCTCAACTAGCCAGTAAGAAATATTATGACTAAGATAATGCAGAATAATTTATCGTTAGCCTTCAACAGTGTTAAACTGTTAAAATATAATAAATATCAAGTTTAACTGCAGCGGAACAAGCAATCCAATAGAAGAGTCAAGCAGAGAATAAAATCTACTATCTACTATGATTTAAAAGATTTTTCATCACTTTTATCGCTGAGACTCAACTTAATAAATAATCCACATCATCCCTGCACTATGGCCAAGGATATTCATTAGTATCACGACCACAAATTATCCATGCACCACGGGCCAAGGATATTCGTGTATTCATCAATGGTCATGATCATGCCAACAACTGTCCACCAAGGCACTACGGGCCAATTAGAATTTTTACCACATCATTTGTAACATTACGGTCATGATTATGCCGAGTAATCCCTGGTCATAATCATACCAAGTCCATTTATGCACTACAGGCCACAGATGACTTTCAACAGAATATAAACATGAGGATGATGATAATGATATAAGAATTCAATAAAACAAGTTCAAGGATAAATTTTTAAAGATTTATAATTTAATTTATCCAGAAATCAATAACGTCCAAATTGTCAACATGATACTGCTTTGTGAAGTAAAATTCAAGAATAATATTGTACCAAAAATAATTTGGACCGAAAATGAATCATTTTTTATCATGAATAGTACCCCGGGTGAATAGTACTCGAGTGAATAGTACTTCAAGAATAGTAATCCCGTGAATAGTACTCCGGCATGAAAAAGTTAAAACTTATCAAGAATGCTCAGAATAATATTTCCATTAAAAGATACTGGATGAAGCGCAAATATCAAGGATATTCTACTAATTTCATGGAGTATAGAAGCCAAACTTTTAACAAAATGAGTGTAGAATTCGAAATCTAAAACGAAATAATATTACTTACATACTACAGAGTATGGAAGAAAATATTATTTCAAGCGAATATTGAACAAAAATAGTATCTCTTACCTCAAAATAACAGTAGTTCTGATCGAAATATCGGATGTAAAGTCGAAGGAAACTTGCACTGAATAACAACTCTCAAAGTATCTAAATACTCACAAAAATACGCTCGATAATATAGAGAGAAAGAAAACTTGTTTCTGGTGTGATTTTCAATTCTAACTTAAGCGCTTATTTATAGAAAAATGCTAGAACGTCATAGGAGACTAAATAATAAAATAATATTATTATTTATACAAAATTTCTGCGCATGCTTTGTTGAATTGTTGGGGAGCCATTTCTGAAAATTTTTGGCAGCCCACATGTTAAAAACAAAAGTGGGTCCTACCTAATTTTAATAAAAATTATTTTATTTTTTGAAACTTCAGTAATTCATATAAAATAGTCCTTTTATCAGAAAAATACGAATTTTATGTCCATTCCACATGAAATTAAATTTTCTACAACTTTGTAGCTTTAACTTTTTCCAAATTCCAAACAAAAAATATCTGAAATCCACAAACGGATGATTTTTAACACCTTTTAAATTTCATAATAAATCATGCGTTAATTTTTAACTTTTTAAAATTTGTGGACATATACTCAACTTATATATGCATAACATATCCAAAATTTACAACGATCCAACGGTCAGATTAAAATTATAACTCACGTAATAGAGCTTTAAGAACACCGATTTAATTTTTTAATACTTCCAATCCGACAAAATACTGATAAAATACCTCAACATTAATTCCTTCATTTATAACCACATAAAATAAATATTTTTTTATCCATCATTTATTTCCACATAAAATAAATATTTCCTTATCATATAAATTAATAATTAATTATTCACAAATAATATTACAAAATCACAATAATGACAACCAGGTCGTTCCCAGGAAAGAGGGGGCTTTTCAATAAGGATTTCTCCTTACTGGCGCGCAATTAGGTGACCAAACCTCTCATTGACAGAACTTTCTAGACATTGCCAATAATGCTATCTAATAATATTATTTAAATAATATGAATTATTGATTTTATAATGAGAAATACTGTGCAGTGACAATTATTGAAACAACAATAATATAAAACGTCAACGTAGCAATTATTGAATCAATAAAATATTGAACAATAATTACTGTAACAATTATTGGGTAGTGCCTTCTTACGTAAGAATTAATAATTCAAAAATACTGTGCAATACCGTATGCTACTGTGCAACAACGCATATTACTGTATTTTAACCACCGGGTATTCTAACAGTTAACGGTAAACCTTTCGTAGTTATTTTATAAAAATATATTTTTATCTTTTTCTCAATCCGATAATAATTCTGTTGTGGGGCCCAAATAATGATTGTGCCGTCGTACGAATATTTCCTGTTAAAACGAATATTCCCCGACCAATCGAATATTATATCACAACTTGCGTACTTTATAAAATTTATAAATATTACCCAAAACTATAACATTATATCAAATTCACTCCATAATATTTAAAAGTGATATTTATAGAAAATTCATCTTTATTCATAAAAGTTGGGGTCTTACATGTTGTCCACATCTATAAATAAGAGGAGTCTTATTATGGGTGAGGGTGGTTGATGTGACGCCCCCAAAATAGGTATACAACACCCATTCTGAGTCGCCAAATACATGGTACAAAAAGCAAACTACAACTTTAATAATACAATTATCGTGTAAAATACGACAACGCATACTGTGAGTTTAAATACAAATACTGTCTTCTAGACAATATCCACACTCAAATAAGTCCTCATTACAATTATTCAAATAATATTTTACAGAAATAGTGAGGACTGTTCAAACATCTTTTTAGAACCATCACTCCATACCCCGACTAGATCCTGCTATGTTCTCACCTCCTGAGAAGAAAAATGGAACAAAAAGGAAAAGGGTGAGCTCAACTAGCCCAGTAAAGAATATTATGACTAAGATAATATACAACAAATTATCGTTAGTCTTCAACAGGGAAAAATCTGATAGAATATAATCGACAACAAGTTTTAGATCAACAACTGCAGCGAAAACAGCAAACCATTAGAAGAGTCAAGTAGAGAAAGAATTCTACTATCTTCTAAGATTTAAAAGTCCATCATCAATATTTTATCCCTGTAACATCAATTAATAATCATCTTTATCCAAATATTCATCTTTGCACTACAGGCCAAAGATATTCATTTGTATCACCTGTCAGTCATGTTCATCTCAACACCTGTTCATCTTTGCACTACAGGCTAAAGATATTCATCAAGTAATCATACATCTTTGTACTACAGGCCAAAGATATTCAGTAATATCATCATTTAGGACTGAGGATGATGAAAATATCTTAAAGAGAACGAATCCAGTGAGACAGAAGGACAAATATTAAGGATTCATATAACAGTTTATCCAAGATCAATAATACTTCATAATAATTAATTGTGAAGCAGAATTCAAAAATAAAGATCAAAACATGGATACAATCAAAGATAGTAACCATAATAGACATCTTGGATAAAAAGGGAAAATTTTATTTTTCGGTGAATAGTGCCGTATTCGTGAATAGTGCCGTATACGTGAATAATAACTCCGACACAAAAAGTTCCAAATTTGATAAAAAAACTCATATCAATATTTCAACATAATGATATTGAAGAAAATAATATCATTTAAGAAGAAAATAATATCCCTTACCTCAAAATATCAGTACTTCTGGTCGGAATACCGGTATAAGGCTGAAAGAAACTTGTACTGATGAATAGAAACTCTCAAAGTATCTAAATACTCACAAAATACACTCAATAATCTAGAGAGAGAAAGAGAGAAAACTTGTTTCAGGTGTGATTCTCAATTCTAACTTAGCCCTCTATTTATAGGAAAATTTTAGTAGGCTTGACCTGCAACCTGATGACTTTACATGTTACTATTCCCACCCACCACATTTAAAATATAATTCAGCACATTTCTTCACCAACCAAGAGTGGGGCCCACCAATTCTAGAATTTTCTATCAAAATGATAAACTCCGAAAATTCAACAATTTCTGAACCAGTCATCTCGTAAAATTCATAATAAATCATACATTCATTTTTAACGGTTCAAAATTTGTGGACATATACTCAACTTATATATGTATAACATATCTAAAAATTACCACGATCCAACGGTCGGATTAAAAATTATAACCCCCGTAAAATATCTCAAAAATCCTGATTTTTAATACCTCCATTCCGACAAAAATACTGATAAAAACCTCAACATTAATCCCTTCATTTTTAACCACAAAAATATATCCCTCATTTATATCCACATAAAATAAATATTTCCTTATCATATGAATCAATAATTAATTATTCACAAATAATATTACATAATCACATTTATGACAACCAAGCCGTTCCCAAGAAAGAGGGGGCTTTCCAATAAGGATTTCTCCTTATTGGCGCGCAATTAGATGACCAAACCTCTCTTTAGACAGAACTTTCTAGACATTGCCAATAATGTTATCTAATAATATTATTCAAATAATATGAATTATTGATCTGATAATGGAAAATACTGTGCAGCAACAATTATTGAAATAACAATAATATAAAATATCAACGCAACAATTATTGAATCAATAAAATAAAATATTGAACAATAACTACTGTAACAATTATTGAGTAGTGCCTTCTTATGTAAGAATCAATAATTGGTGCAATACCGTATGCTACTGTATTTTAACCACCGGGTATTCCAACAGTATTAACGGTAACAACTACGCTGTTATTTATAAATAACTTATACTTGTCGTTTTCTTCATCCAATCGCTTTCCGTTATGGGGCCCACACAAGGCTGCGTCGTCGTACGAATATTCCCCGACTGCAAGAATATTCCACGACCAAACGAATATTCCCCGACAAAATGAATATTTTATAACCACTTGCTTTTTTTGCAAAATTTGCACATTTCACCCATAACCAAATTATTATATCAAATTAACCCCTTATTATTCACAATAATATTTAGAGAAAATTTGATTTTATTCATTAATAAGTTGGGGTCTTACAACCTCCCCTGCTTATGAAATTTCGTCCTCGAAATTGACGTACGTACCTGATATTTCGAAAAGGTGAGGATACCTCGCTTTCATTTCTGATTCTAACTCCCAGGTCATTTCTTCAATAGCATGGTTTCTCCACAAAACCTTAACTTGTGGTATAACCTTCGTGCGTAGGACATGCTCTTTCCTATCCAAGATCTTAACAGGTACCTCCTCGTACGTTAAATCTTCAGCTATCTCGTCTGGTTCTAACTCAATAATGTGGTTCGAGTCTTTAACATATTTACGAAGCATAGATATGTGAAAAACATTATGAACACGAGACATGCTTGGAGGTAATGCGAGTCTATACGCCACATTTCCTATTCGCTCAAGAATCTCAAATGGACCAACAAATCTTAGATTGAGCTTTCCTCTCTTCCCAAATCTTGTAACTCCCTTCCATGGTGCAACACGTAATAATACATGATCCCCAATATTAAATTCCACGTCCTTCCGATGAAGATCCGCATAACTCTTTTGTCGATCCTGTGCCGTTTGTATACGTTATCGAATCGTTTGGATCTTCTCTGTAGTAATGCGTACCAACTCTGGTCCCAACAATGTTGCTTCACCCACCTCATCCCAGCATACTGGAGAACGACATTTTCTTCCATACAACGCCTCGAATGGAGCAATACCTATGCTCGCCTGATAACTGTTGTTGTAGGAGAATTCCACCAATGGTAGGTACTTATCCCAACTCCCTTTGAGATCTAGGACACAAAGTCTTAATAGATCTTCAAGAGTTTGAATAGTCCTCTCTGATTGTCCGTCCGTTTGAGGATGGTATGCCGAACTGAATCGTAAATCTGTGCCCATAGCTTTCTGCAAGCTAACCCAAAATCGTGCAGTGAATCTTGGGTCACGATCCGAAACTATGGATACTGGCATGCCATGCAATCTCACAATCTCATTCACGTACATACTAGCAAGACGTTCAAGGGAATAAGTCTCACGTATCAGCAAGAAATGAGCGGACTTGGTTAATCTATCAATAATAACCCAAATAGCATATACGCCTTGAGAAACCTTGGGAAGACCCGTAACAAAATCCATAGAAATGTGTTCCCACTTCCATTTCGGAATCTCAAGTGGTTGCAATGGACCCTTTGGTACTTGATGCTCCGCTTTTACACGTTGACAAGTTAAACACCTCGAGATAAACTCCGCGATCTCTCTTTTCATATTGCTCCATCAAAATGTATGTCGAAGATCGTGATACATTTTGGTACTCCCAGGATGGATTGCAAACGGTGTGTTGTGTGCCTCCATCATTATTCTATGCTTCAAGTCAAAATCGTTAGGGACACAAAGTCTGGAGTTGACTCGAAGTATTCCTTCTTCATCGATTCTTGCTTCTGGAATAGCACCTTCTTGCACTTTCTTCTTCATACGCATCAGCTCCATGTCCGCAGCTTGAGCAGCTTTAACTTTATCGATTAAAGTCGGTTCTACTCGTATATTTGATATCATCATGTGAGTACTTGGAGCCTTCATCTCTATCTCCATCCTTTGCAAGTCATACAAAATGGGCCTTTGTGTTAACAACATTGCACTCGTACCCGCATATGATCTTCTACTCAATGCGTCAGCTACTACGTTTACTTTTCCAGGATGATATTGGATGGTATGATCGTAATCTTTCAACAGCTCGAGTCAACGTCACTGCCGCATGTTGAGTTCCTTTTGGGTGAAGAAATATTTGAGGCTTTTATGATCTGTATAAATCTCCACTTTCTCCCCATACAGGTAGTGTCTCCAGATCTTCAACGCAAAAACGACTGCTGCCAACTCCAAATCATGAGTAGGATAATTCCTCTCATATTCTTTGAGTTGTCGTGAGGCATAGGCTATGACTTTCCCATGTTACATGAGAACACATCCTAACCCTTTGCCTGAAGCATCGCTGTAGATAACAAATCCATCCGAACCAGATGGTATTGTCAGAACAGGTGCCGAAATGAGTCTCTTCTTGAGTTCTTGGAAACTCTTCTCGCATTCCTCACTCCATACGAATTTTGTATCTTTCCGAGTCAGTTGAGTTAACAGAGTAGCGATTCGAGAAAATTCTTCCAAAAATCTCTGATAATAACCAGCTAAGCCCAGAAAACTACGTACTTTGGTCACCGAGTTCGGTTGCTCTCAATTGTGATTCATATCCCAATCTTAGATAGCACGTCACAATGGCACCTATTGTTTTACCACCACACAAATATAGAGTCCCTTACGGAGAGTCTGGTTTTGGTGCATTCTACAAAGGAAGTCACCAGATAGAGGCTCGGGTACTAACTTCTATAGTTGGGTTTTTAACTCCTGAAGTTCAATAAGAGCTATTCAATATGAGATTTTAGAAATAGATTTTGTATCGGGTAGAAGATCAATACAAAAATTCAATATCACGCTCTGGGTTAGGCCAGAAAATTCTTCAGGAAATACGTCAGGAAATTCACTAACAACAGAAATATCATTCAAATCAGACGTATTTTTGTTCAAGTCCATGACATGGGCTAAGAAAGCTTGACATCCGTTTTTCAATAAACGAATGGCTTTATGGCTTGGTATGACAGCGATTAATTTTAGTGGTTTGGTTGCTTGAATTCGCATAACAGGTTGGTTAAGAATATAAAAACTAACAACCTTACGAAAACAATCAATTTTGGCATGATGAGTAGTTAACCAATCAATTCCTAAAATCACATCAAAAGCAAGTATCTTTAAAGAGACAACGTCAACAGGTAATGTGATTGTGTCAACTTGGATTAAGCAAGATTTATAAACTGTTGATGTAATGAAAGTTTCACCCAACGGAGTTTCAACAAATAAGTTAAAGTCCAATTTCTCCGGAGTCAAGTTTAAACGTTGAGCACAAGCAGGAGAGATAAAAGAATGGGTAGAACCGGTATCTAGTAAAGTATAAACTTCACAAGAATTCAAGATTAGCTTACCCGTGATCACCTCGTTCGGGTTTCTCGCGTTTTGGCCAGTCACGACAAACGCCCTTCCAGGAACCGCTGATTTCGACTTATCCGGGACAACTTTTGGAGTCACCATCCCCGCTGAACTTGGTTTTGCTACAGAATACTCTCGAGCTATATGACCCTCCTTTCCACAGTTATAACATACCTTAGATTGTTGTGGGCAGTTTAGGCTGATATGTCCCTCTTTTCCACATTTGTAACATACGACCGGTGGTCGTTCTCCTCCCCTAGAAACAGTTGATGTTTGTGCTGACGTCTTTACGTTATCATTGTTGTACCTTCTCTTCTTAAAATCTCCTCCCGACTCGCTCCTTCTATTATCACGACCACGATTACCACCAGAGTGGTTACCGCTTTTGTCCGAATGTTTTCCTCCCTGCTGGTTTTCATTGCTTCGATGACTGCCGCCACCGGTATGACCCTGGTTGTGGTCCCTCGGTTGCACATACTCATTATCTCGCTCTAATAATTGAGCCCTGTTTACAACATCTGAATATAAAGAAAATTTATGAGAGATAAGATATTGTCGAATCTCGGGTTTTAGACCTCTCAGAAACATCCTTGTCATTCGTTCCTCATTTTCGACCAAATGAGGTACAAACCTGGATAACTCTGCAAACTTCGTCTCGTACTGGGACACCGTCATGTTATTTTGTTCCAGTCTTATAAACTCCACCTCCTTCATATGACGAATACTTTCAGGAAAGTACTTGTCATTGAACAGTTTTTGAAATATTTCCCAGGACATGTTGAGTGCGTCAGGCTGGGTACGCTTCACAGACTCCCACCAGTAGTCTGCCTCACCGCGGAACATAAAAGTGGCGAATGGAACCTTCTGTTCCTCCGTGCATCCCAAGACATCGAACCTTCTATTTGTGGGCCCCATAACGAATAACTGTCGGGTGAAGAAAATGACAAATTTGAGTTTTTACAAATAACGGCGTAGTTGTTACCGTTAACACTGTTGGAATACCTGGTGGTTAAAATACAGTAATACGCGTTATTGCACAGTAGCACACGGTATTTCATAGTATTTTTGAAATTATTGATTCTTACGTAAGAAGGCACTACTCAATAATTGTTACAGTATTTACTGTTCAATATTTTATTTTATTGATTCAATAATTGCTACGTTGAAATTTTGTATTATTGTTGTTCAATAATTGTTGCTGCACAGTATTTCCCATTATCAGATCAATAATTCATATTATTTGAATAATATTATTAGATAACATTATTGGCAATGACTAGAAAGTTCTGTCTAAGGAGAGGTTTGGTCACCTAATTGCGCACCAGTAAGGAGAAATTCTTACTGGAAAGCCCCCTCTTTCCTGGGAACGGCCTGGTTGTCATAAATGTGATTCTGTAATATTATTTGTGAATAATTAATTATTGATTCATATGATAAGAAAATATTTATTTTATGTGGATATAAATGAGGGATATATTTTTGTGGTTAAAAAATGAAGGAGTTAATGTTGAGGTTTTTATCCGTATTTTTGTCGGAATGAAGGTATTAAAAATCAGGATTTTTGAGATATTTTGCGAGGGTTATAATTTTTAATCCGACCGTTGGATCGTGGTAATTTTTGGATATGTTATACATATATAAGTTGAGTATATGTCCACAAATTTTGAACCGTTAAAAATGAACGTATGATTTGTTATGAATTTTACGATATTACTGGTTCAGAAATTGTTGAATTTTTGGAGTTTATCATTTTGGTAGAAAATTCTAGAATTGGTGGGCCCCACTTGTGGTTGGTGAAGAAATGTGCTGAATTATATTTCAAATGTGGTGGGTGGGAATAGTAGCAGGTAAAGCCTTCAGGTTGCAGGTAAAACCTACCAAAATTTTCCTATAAATAGAGGGCTAAGTTAGAATTGAAAATCACACCAGAAACATAAGCTTTCTCTCTTTCTCTCTCTATATTATGAAGCATATTTTATGAGTTTTTAGATACTTGGTGAGTTGCTATTCATCAGTGCAAGTTTCCTTCAGCATCATATCCGATATCCAGTCAGAAGTACTGCTCTTTTGAGGTAAGGGATGGTAAGGGATAGTAATAGATTTTAAGGGTTGTTATGATTTTCAGTTTCGTAATTTTTCTGATCTTCAAAAATTCTGAAAAAATTTAAAATGATATTTTGATGAGTTTTCTTGATTGTGTCCAAAAATGGTGATTTTTGGATGTATAGATTGAGAGTTATGAATTTTATGAGAAAAGACTATTTTAAAAGTAACCGCTTATAATTCCTTGTGGTTAACTCCAAAATTGATGAATTTTTTATTAGGAGTGCATGTGTATGATAGAAGTATACTCTGTAAATTTCAGAATTTTTGGACAAAAGTATAATTTTTGATAAATGTCTAAATATTCGGCGGTTTTGGCCATATGAAAAATAGTAAATGAGTTTTAAAAATTCTGAGAAAAATATATGTTCAATATTGGACTATATTATGCTAAATCCCAGAAAAGAAATATTTTTGGAACTGATTTGATATTTTTCATGAAAATAGACTAGTTATGAGTAAATGAATTAAATATGTTTTGTGAAGAAAGAAAATTGGAAAATAGGATTTTATGGCTTGAGAATCCTATATGAGGTATATGCAGATTTTTGATGAGGGTTTTGGTTATTGATGATGAAATTATAAGAGTTGGCATTTTATGATGATTAAATGCATTAATTAGTAAAGTGTAAACAATTAAAATAAATTGTTTATAAATTTAAGTAATGTTATTCTTTCAATATCATTATACCGAAATATTGGTATGAATTTTATTGTAGAATTTCTATCTTTTGTGTCAGGGTTACTATTCATGAGTTACGAATATTACTCTTGAGATTAAATCTATATGTTGATCATATTATTTTTATTATCATATATAACATTTTTATAACCCTAATGATGATATTTCTCTTTGACTTGAGTGTAAAGATGGGTAGATTTCTGGTATGATCATGACTGTGGGTTCTCTTTGGCCAGTAGTGCAAAGTTGAATTGTTGACTAGTATGATCATGACCATTGAATTTATAATTGAATATCTTTAGCTTAAGTGCAAAGGTGAAATGATCAACATGGTTATAATTATTGTTTATATAAATTCTTAAATGATTATATATTTCTTTGAGATATTAATATCTTTGGCCTGTAGTGCAAAGATGAAATATTGATGAATATCTTTGGCCTGTAGTGCAAAGATGAATTGTTGATGAATATCTTTGGCCCGTAGTGCAAAGATGATATGTTGTTGAATATCTTTGGCCAGTAGTGCAAAGATGAACAGATGTTGAGATAAACATGACCAACTGGTGATACAAATGAATATCTTTGGCTGTAGTACAAAGATGAAATTATTAGTATGATTATGAACAGAAAATGTGATTTGGTATAACCATGATCTTTGATGTTTCAGGTAAAGACAAGTGATGAAAATTATCTTTGTCCTGGATGAGAAGAGGAATTTAGAATCATAATTATGATTATGAGTTATTTATATGATTGTGGACCAGAACTGTTGATTGATGTTATAGGGATAAAACATTGTTGGTGGATTTTTAACATGGAGAAGATAATAGACTTTATAGTCTATTTGACTCTTCTAATGGATTGTTCGTTCCGCTGCAACTATGGTTGAAATTTTTACCATTTACCATATGTTCTAAATCTCTGATTTATTATTGATGAAGGCTATTGATAATTTAATTATCTTTAGTCATGATATTCTTTACTGAGCTAGTTGTGCTCACCCTTTTGCTTCACAATTCCTTTCAGGTAATAAGAGTGTAGCTGGGTCGAGCGAGGGTAATGGGAAAATAGAACGGTGGTCTCTAGCTGTGGATGTTCTCCCGAAGCAGTATAGAAAAGTTCATTTAGTAGTTTTATTTGGTAAATCCAATAGGGTAAGGTGTACCCAACGTTGGAAGGGTGTTTGCCACTATCATACAAGATGTCTAACGACATACAACCTCGTGTCATTATAAGATAGGGATGTGCTCATCCACTTGCTGAGTATATATACGAGCACTACCTATATAATCTTGGTATTTGTTTAAAGTATAATTCTCAATTAGAGACAGTAGAGATAATGATATGTCAAGAGAAGACTCACCATTGGGAAGAATATGATAGTAATCTTCTCGTTTTTCTTTGGGGTCTATTGGGTAAACCAAGGATAATTCTATGGCCATATGATATCTATCATAACCTAGACGCATGGCCTCCCATGTACGAAGGTTTTCTTGAGCACTTCCCAAAGATTCTAATTTCTAAAACAGTTTTTGACTATACCTTTATGTAAGGTGTCATTGTGAGGTGATGTCCACGATTGGAACATGAGTCACATTTGGTATATATTTGTATCCAAACTCACAACATATGTGTTGTTGTATTTTGCACGACAATTGTTGTAATAAAGTTGTAGTTGTTTTCTGTACCATGTATTTGGCGACTCAGAATGGGTTAGATGGAATGGACCTATTTTGGGGTCGTTACATAAACACCAAATAAACTTAGTCAGGTCATACTAGCGAAGGAATTCCCCGTCTCTCCCCTCCTAGTTCTTGTCTCACATCTCAGCCAGGGATCATATCCCTAAGCTCTGATACCAACTGTGACGCCCCCAAAATAGGTATACAACACCCATTCTGAGTCGCCAAATACATGGTACAGAAAGTAAACTACAACTTTAATAATACAATTGTCGTGCAAAATACGACAACACATACTGTGAGTTTAAATACAAATATTATCTTCTAGACAATATCCACACTCAAATAAGTCCTCATTACAATTATTCAAACACTATTTTACAGAAATAGTGAGGACTGTTAAAACATTTTTCTAGAATCATCACTCCATACCCCGACTAGATCCTGCTATGTTCTCACCTCCTGAGAAGAAAAATGGAACAAAAAGGAAAAGGGTGAGCTCAACTAGCCCAGTAAAGAATATTATGACTAAGATAATATACAACAAATTATCGTTAGTCTTCAACAGGGAAAAATCTGATAGAATATAATCGACAACAAGTTTTAGATCAACAACTGCAGCGGAAACAGCAAACCATTAGAAGAGTCAAGTAGAGAAAGAATTCTACTATCTTCTAAGATTTAAAAGTCCATCATCAATACTTTATCCCTGTAACATCAATTAATAATCATCTTTATCCAAATATTCATCTTTGCACTACAGGCCAAAGATATTCATTTGTATCACCTGTCAGTCATGTTTATCTCAACACCTGTTCATCTTTGCACTACAGGCCAAAGATATTCATCAAGTAATCATACATCTTTGTACTACAGGCCAAAGATATTCAGTAATATCATCATTTAGGACTGAGGATGATGAAAATATCTTAAAGAGAACGAATCCAGTGAAACAGAAGGACAAATATTAAGGATTCATATAACAGTTTATCCAAGATCAATAATACTTCATAATAATTAATTGTGAAGCAGAATTCAAAAATAAAGATCAAAACATGGATACAATCAAAGATAGTAACCATAATAGACATCTTGGACAAAAAGGGAAAATTTTATTTTTCGGTGAATAGTGCCGTATTCGTGAATAGTGCCGTATACGTGAATAGTAACTCCGACACAAAAAGTTCCAAATTTGATAAAAAAACTCATATCAATATTTCAACATAATGATATTGAAGAAAATAATATCATTTAAGAAGAAAATAATATCCCTTACCTCAAAATATCAGTACTTCTGGTCGGAATACCGGTATAAGGCTGAAAGAAACTTGCACTGATGAATAGAAACTCTCAAAGTATCTAAATACTCACAAAATACACTCAATAATCTAGAGAGAGAAAGAGAGAAAACTTGTTTCAGGTGTGATTTTCAATTCTAACTTAGCCCTCTATTTATAGGAAAATTTTAGTAGGCTTGACCTGCAACCTGATGGCTTTACCTGCAACTATTCCCACCCACCACATTTGAAATATAATTCAGCACATTTCTTCACCAACCAAGAGTGGGGCCCACCAATTCTAGAATTTTCCATCAAAATGATAAACTCCAAAAATTCAACAATTTCTGAACCAGTCATCTCGTAAAATTCATAATAAATCATACGTTCATTTCTAACGGTTCAAAATTTGTGGACATATACTCAACTTATATATGTATAACATATCCAAAAATTACCACGATCCAACGGTCGGATTAAAAATTATAACCCCGCAAAATATCTCAAAAATCCTGATTTTTAATACCTCCATTCCGACAAAAATACTGATAAAAACCTCAACATTAACTCCTTCATTTTTAACCACAAAAATATATCCCTCATTTATATCCACATAAAATAAATATTTCCTTATCATATGAATCAATAATTAATTATTCACAAATAATATTACAGAATCACATTTATGACAACCAGGCCGTTCCCAGGAAAGAGGGGGCTTTCCAATAAGGATTTCTCCTTATTGGCGCGCAATTAGATGACCAAACCACTCCTTAGACAGAACTTTCTAGACATTGCCAATAATATTATCTAATAATATTATTCAAATAATATGAATTATTGATCTGATAATAGAAAATACTGTGCAGCAACAATTATTGAAACAACAATAATATAAAATATCAACGCAACAATTATTGAATCAATAAAATAAAATATTGAACAATAACTACTGTAACAATTATTGAGTAGTGCCTTCTTACGTAAGAATCAATAATTGGTGCAATACCGTGTGCTACTGTATTTTAACCACCGGGTATTCCAACAGTATTAACGGTAACAACTACGCTGTTATTTATAAATAACTTATACTTGTTGTTTTCTTCATCCAATCGCTTTCCGTTATGGGGCCCACACAAGGCTGCGCCGTCGTACGAATATTCCCCGACAGCAAGAATATTCCACGACCAAACGAATATTCCCCGACAAAATGAATATTTTATAACCACTTGCTTTTTTTGCAAAATTTGCACATTTCACCCATAACCAAATTATTATATCAAATTAACCCCTTATTATTCACAATAATATTTAGAGAAAATTTGATTTTATTCATTAATAAGTTGGGGTCTTACAGTTGACGTTTTCATAGAATACGTAATTCCAATAGTTGGGAGAGTACACCATTTTCTATAAGAGATAGAAAAACTAGGGTTTTACCAAACACCATTCTTCTTGAATATTTCTTCTTCTTTGGTGGATCATGTGACGCCCCCAAAACAGGTATACAACACCTATTCTGAGTCGTCAATAACATGGTACAGAAACAACTACAACTTTATTAATACAATTGTCGTGCAAAATACGACAACACTTATACTGTGAGTTTAAATACAAATATTATCATCTAGACAATATCCACACTCAAATAAGTCCTCATTACAATTATTGGAACAATATTTTACAAAAAAAATGGTGAGGACTACTAAAACAACTTCCTAGAACCTTCATTCCATACCCCGACTAGTACCTGCTACATTCTCGCCTCCTGAGAAGAAAATGGAACAACAAGGAAAAGGGTGAGCTCAACTAGCCCAGTAGAGAATATTATGACTAACATAATATAAAACAAATTATCGTTAGTCTTCAACAGGGAAAAATTTAATAGAATACAATAGACAACAAGTTTTAATTCAATATTCGCAGCGGAAAATAATAATTCATAGAGAAGTTACGTAGAGAATGAAATCTACGATTATCTATGAATTTAAAAGCCCATCATCAATATTTTATCCCTGTAACATCAATCAATAAATCTCTTGAATTAAATAGTCATCTTTGCACTACAGGCCAAAGATATCCATCAGTTGGTCATGTTCACCTCAACACCTGTTCATCTTTGCACTACGGGCCAAAGATATTCATCAGAAATCATTCATCTTTGCACTACAGGCCAAAGATATTCAGTTATATCATCATTTAAAACTGAGGATGGTGAAAAATATTTTAAAGAAAACGAATCCAGTGAAGCAAAATAACAAATATTAAGGATTCGTATTTCGATTTATCCATGTCCAAAAATACCTTATCATAGTGAAGTAAAATTCAAGAATGATCAAAACATGGATACAATCAAAGCTAGTATCCAGAATAGATATTTGGACGAAAAGAAGGAAATTTCATTTTTCGGTGAAAAGTAACTCGTGAATAGTAACTCATGAATAGTAACTCATAAATAGTAACTCATGAATAGTAACCCCGACATGAAAAGTTTCAAATTTGATAAAAAGTTCAGATCAATACTTCGGCATAATGATATTGAAAAAAATAATATCATTTAAGAAAAAATAACATCCCTTACTTTGGAAAGACGGTACTTCTGACTGAAATACTAGATATAGTGCTGAAGGAAACTTGCACCGTATAGCAACACTCAAAGTATCAAATACTCACAAGAATACGCTCGATATAGAGAGAGAAAGAGAGAAAAGATCTCAGTTTCTAGTGTGATTTTCAATTCTAACCTAAGCACCCTATTTATAGGAAAATGCTTAGAACACCAAAGCAGAAAATTAAATATAATATTAATATAATTATACAAATTTTCCTTAGCCCACCTTTGGTCAAATACACCAGCCACACATGTTAATGATGTCCAACAAAATACAAAAACGTTTTTCTCCAAACTAATAAATAAAACTTCCAAAAATTAATTATTTCGGAACTTCAGAACTTCAATAATTCATAATAAATAGCCCTTTTATCAGAAAATTCGAATCTCGCAACTTTTTATAGGAAATTCAATTCTCTACAACTTTACAGAATAAAGTTTTTCCAAATTCCAAACAGAAATTGACCGAAATCCACAAACGGGCGATTTTACAGTTAATAATAAATTTTCGGTCAAGAATTGTGTCCACCAACACACAAAACATGTGTTAATCATTTAATCCAACAAAAATACTCTTCCTCCTCATATGCTCATATATCCCACATTCATTGTAAAAATACCACCATCAATATATTATTAAAATAATATATTTAAATGAATTATTTTATCAGAAAAAGATAAAATATTAATTTTCAACAATTGTCACATTAAAAATTTTCTCCATCTATATCCACATAAAATCAATATTTTCCTCATCATATAAATCAATAATTAATTATACACAAATAATATTACAGAATCACAGTACTGGCAACCAGATCGTTCCCAGGAAAGAGGGGGCTTTCCAATAAGGATCTCTCCTTACTGGCGCGCAATTAGATGACCAAACCTCTCCTTAGACAGAACTTTCTAGACATTGCCAATAATGTTATCTAATAATATTATTCAGATAATATGAATTATTATTCCGATAATAGAAAATACTGTGTAGTGACAATTATTAAAACAACAGTAATATAAAATATCAACGCAGTAATTATTGAATCAATAAAATACAATATTGAACAGTAATTACTGTAACAATTATTGAGTAGTGCCTTCTTACGTAAGAATCAATAATTGGTGCAATACCGTATGCTACGCGTATTACCGTGTTTTAACCACCGGGTATTCCAGCAGTATTAACGGTAACAACTACGCCGTTATTTATAAACAACTTATTTTTGTCGTTTTCTTCATCCAATCACTTTCTGTTATGGGGCCCACACAAGGCTGCGCCGTCGTACGAATATTTCCCGACAACAAGAATATTCCACGACCAAACAAATATTCCCCGACAACAATGAATATTTTATAACCACTTGCTTATTTAAAATATTTGAGCATTTTACCCATAACTAACCACATTAATCAACTCTTACTATTTCAGAATAATAAATAGAGGAAATTAAATTTTATTTATTAATAATTTGGGATCTTACAGATCACCTCTAGAGGCCAAACACTTTGGTGGCTAACGTTGATCAAAGGAAGGAATCAAACTAGGTGGATTCAACTTGAACGCGAAAAAGATTGGAGGTGAACTTGTACATGAGGAAGCTCGAATCTTCAAGGGTATGATCGAATCTTCAAGGGTATGATTCTTGTTCTTCATATTTTCGTTTAATTAACAATTGTGCATAAAGGATGATACGGGTATATAGTTTGTAAAATTTTAAAACTCTGATTTTCCATGCTTCCGCTTATTTTGTGCAATATGATTGCGTTCATGAATATTACAAACCTAACAGCCAACACTCAAACCATAATCATGGGATGTTGACTTGGTCATATTCCAACATTAAGTTTTGATGATGACTTTCTTATTGTACTAAAATGTTTAAATAATAAATTAAAGTGATTAATTAATTGTGGAAATATTTAATTAAGATTTCAAAATTAATAAGGATTAAAATTAATTGAAGGTAAATTTTGAAAAGCTAATTTTGAAACATTCCCATAATTAAAAGAATTAATTTGAAAACATATTTTAATTTGGCTCCTTAAAATATGTTACCACATATCTTGGGATTGAGTTATTCATTATGTTTTCCATGATTTATTAATTGATTAAGTAAATCAAATTTTATTTATTTAGAATCAATTAGCGTGGATCAAATAATTGAAGTAATTTTTGAAAAGCTAATTAGTGATGGCAAATATAAATAAATTGGGATTTCTAAATAAATATGGAAATATTTTTTAAATATTGATACTTCCCATAATTGATGGAGTTGGTTAGTAAATGAATTTAAAAAAAATCATTATCTTTCATATCTCTAACCAAGATTGTTTCCATAAATATTAGGATATGGATTATCTATTATTAGGTTTTTCATAATCATGAAAGTAATATATAAATTAATTGGGCTTTCAAAATTAATATGGAAAGATATGCATTAAATGAAAATAATTATGAAAATGATTAATTTATTATGGAACAAATTAATTGGGCATATAAAATTAATATGGAAGTATTTTTAAATGATAAAATCTTAAATGTAAATCTAATTGATATCTTTATTTCATATTTTTACAGTAAAACCATACATACATTCAAACTCTCTCTCTCTCTCTCTCTATATATATATATATATATATATATATATATATATATATATATATATATATATATATATATATATATATGTCTCATATTCCATTTCTACATTAACCCATCAATCCCAGTTTTCTTTTACCAACAATTATGAGCTCTCTAATTTTCTTTGGTTGTTGTTCTACTTCAATCCATCAACAATACATCCAAATAGATCTACAGATCTACATAGTTCACATGAAGCACCACCAAAAGTCTGAATCTTACACCACTCATCAACTACTCCGCCAACGTCCAATCTCACTCCTCTCCTGATTCCCTACTCTACACCTACACCTACACCCCCGGCTACCACGGCTTCGCCGCCGCTCTCAGCCCGAAGAAGTCGAATCCCTCCGTCAATCCGACTCAGTCATCGGCGTTTATGAAGAACCCGTTTACAACCTTCATACCACTTAAACCCCCCGAATTCCTTGGCCTAGAGAAAGAAGAAGGTTTGTGGGCTGGTCGTTCTCCGTTCGTCGGAATGAAAAATACAATCATCGACATCGTTGGGTGGCGGGTCGGCTTCTTATTATTTGGATATAATAGCTATCGGCGCCTTTACCACCATAGAGAAGGGGATTTTGGTGCCTTTACCTTCGGTGCCAGAACATTCACACAACTTCCGATGAAATCAAGCAAAGATGGAGAACGCCCAAGCTTTTCATCAAAGCTTCTGATGATCGACGATGGAAATCTGTTCTCGTTGAAAAAATTTTGAATTTGAGACCTAGGGTTTTTTTTTAGGATCGAAGTTGGGCTTTGCAGTGAATCTTTTGATCGAAGTTTTAGCTTTTGATGTTTTTGATAAGTTTTAATGTTTAATATAAAACGGAATGACAATTTTGCCCTTTAAAATATATCATAAATGTTTAATCAAAAATTTAAAAATTATTTTTTTACACATCAGCTAAACCATGTCCTACCCAGATAGCCACGTTAGCAATTTCTGACGTGGCAGACCCAATTGAATGGAATCAGAAAAAATTAATAGTTCAATCATCTAATTGACAAAATTAAAAAGTGGATCACCGAAGTGGAATATGGTCTATAGTTTAGGGTACTAAATTATATTTAAGCTAAAGAAATAATAAGGCAACTAAATATCCATCGAATCATAAAATCTATATTTTTATTTCATTTCTCACAAGTAACCCAAAAATTTCCATAATGTTCCATAAACAAAATGCTTAATTTCATATCAGTGAATAGAAAGAATTTTTTTTTAATCTACCAGGATGAGAGAGGGAGAGAGAAACTGTAAAAACAGAAATAATTCAAAAATAATAAAGACATTTCTTCATGCATAAACTAGTAACAACAAACAACACTGACTTTTAAATCTCTAACTTCTTATAAGTGCAGTTCTGCTTATACCCATATGCTAAATATTGACATGAAAGTGTGATGTTGAACAAAGACATAAAATTTAAAAATGCATAGGACTGCACTGAAGAATGTAAAATCCTAAATACCCACTGTAAAACCCCAACTTATTAATGAATAAAATCAAATTTTCTCTAAATATTATTGTGAATAATAAGGGGTTAATTTGATATAATACTTTGGTTATGGGTGAAATGTGCAAATTTTGCAAAATAAGCAAGTGGTTATAAAATATTCATTTTGTCGGGGAATATTCGTTTGGTCGTAGAATATTCTTGCTGTCGGGGGATATTCGTACGACGGCGCAGCTTTGTGTGGGCCCCATAACAGAAAGCGATTGGATGAAGAAAACGACAAGTATAAGTTATTTATAAATAACAGCGTAGTTGTTACCGTTAATACTGTTGGAATACCCGGTGGTTAAAATACAGTAGCACACGGTATTGCACCAATTATTGATTCTTACGTAAGAAGGCACTACTCAATAATTGTTACAGTAGTTATTGTTCAATATTTTATTTTATTGATTCAATAATTGTTGCGTTGATATTTTATATTATTGTTGTTTTAATAATTGTTACTGCACAGTATTTTCCATTATCAGATCAATAATTCATATTATTTGAATAATATTATTAGATAACATTATTGGCAATGTCTAGAAAGTTCTGTCTAAGGAGAGGTTTGGTCATCTAATTGCGCGCCAATAAGGAGAAATCCTTATTGGAAAGCCCCCTCTTTCCTGGGAACGGCCTGGTTGTCATAAATGTGATTCTGTAATATTATTTGTGAATAATTAATTATTGATTCATATGATAAGGAAATATTTATTTTATGTGGATATAAATGAGGGATATATTTTTGTGGTTAAAAATGAAGGAGTTAATGTTGAGGTTTTTATCAGTATTTTTGTCGGAATGGAGGTATTAAAAATTAGGGTTTTTGAGATATTTTGCGAGGGTTATAATTTTTAATCCGACCGTTGGATCGTGGTAATTTTTGGATATGTTATACATATATAAGTTGAGTATATGTCCACAAATTTTGAACCGTTAAAAATGAACGTATGATTTATTATGAATTTTACGAGATGGCTGGTTCAGAAATTGTTGAATTTTCGGAGTTTATCATTTTGATAGAAAAATCTAGAATTGGTGGGCCCCACTCTTGGTTGGTGAAGAAATGTGCTGAATTATATTTTAAATGTGGTGGGTGGGAATAGTAGCAGGTAAAGCCATCAGGTTGCAGGTCAAGCCTACTAAAATTTTCCTATAAATAGAGGGCTAAGTTAGAATTAAAAATCACACCTGAAACAAGTTTTCTCTCTTTCTCTCTCTAGATTATTGAATGTATTTTGTGAGTATTTAGATACTTTGAGAGTTTCTATTCATCAGTACAAGTTTCTTTCAGCCTTATACCGGTATTCCAACCAGAAGTACTGATATTTTGAGGTAAGGGATATTATTTTCTTCTTAAATGATATTATTTTCTTCAATATCATTATGTTGAAATATTGATATGAGTTTTTTTTTATCAAATTTGGAACTTTTTGTGTTGGAGTGACTATTCACGTATACGGCACTATTCACGAATACGACACTATTCACCGAAAAATAAAATTTTCCTTTTTTTGTCCAAGATGTCTATTATGGTTACTATCTTTGATTGTATCCATGTTTTGATCTTTATTTTTGAATTCTGCTTCACAATTGATTATTATGAAGTATTATTGATCTTGGATAAACTGTTATACGAATCCTTAATATTTGTCCTTCTGTCTCACTGGATTCGTTCTCTTTAAGATATTTTTCATCATCCTCAGTCCTAAATGATGATATTACTGAATATCTTTGGCCTGTAGTGCAAAGATGTATGATTACTTGATGAATATCTTTGGCCTGTAGTGCAAAGATGAACAGGTGTTGAGATGAACATGACTGACAGGTGATACAAATGAATATCTTTGGCCTGTAGTGCAAAGATGAATATTTGGATAAAGATGATTATTAATTGATGTTACAGGGATAAAATATTGATGATGGACTTTTAAATCTTAGAAGATAGTAGAATTCTTTCTCTACTTGACTCTTCTAATGGTTTGCTGTTTCCGCTGCAGTTGTTGATCTAAAACTTGTTGTCGATTATATTCTATCAGATTTTTCCCTGTTGAAGACTAACGATAATTTGTTGTATATTATCTTAGTCATAATATTCTTTACTGGGCTAGTTGAGCTCACCCTTTTCCTTTTTGTTCTATTTTTCTTCTCAGGAGGTGAGAACATAGCAGGATCTAGTCGGGGTATGGAGTGATAGTTCTAGAAAGATGTTTTAATAGTCCTCACTATTTCTGTAAAATAGTGTTTGAATAATTGTAATGAGGACTTATTTGAGTGTGGATATTGTCTAGAAGATAATATTTGCATTTAAACTCACAGTATGTGTTGTCGTATTTTGCACGACAATTGTATTATTAAAGTTGTAGTTTGCTTTCTGTACCATGTATTTGGCGACTCAGAATGGGTGTTGTATACCTATTTTGGGGGCGTCACACCCACGGTGAATGTGACCTTCTTAATTAGGAAAATATCAATTTTATATAAATTCAAACAAACTAGAAATCCTCCTCACCCAACCTCATCTAGTCTAGTACCAATTTAACACCCATTTTTTTGAATAATTTTTTTGTTAGAATTATCAAACTACATGATAAAGGGGTAAAAGACATAAATTTAAACAGTTAGGTCCTAGAATAACTTATATATGTATATTTAAAAATAAAGAAGAAATTGAATGTCCATGTGAGTCAACATGGTGCAATTAAGCCAATTCGGCTCGACTGAGTCAGCTCGGTTCACTTGAGCCAATTCGTCTATACTTTTCTTTTACACGGATCACAAAATACTCCTTCTGTCCCAAGAAAAAAAAAATTGTTCTAAGAAAGTTCTTACCTCAAGGAAGGATGGTAGAATCCGCCATCGGCATTGTTGGTGGTCTAAACGGTGGATAAGCTGATCAGACACTGTTTCCCAGAGTTTAGACTTTACAAAGGTCCGATAATCTAGAAGCTTCTCTCTCACACAACTTTTTTAGACCGCACACGAAATCGTTTAGGTGCAGTTTGACAAATCTAAAATCGCACATGAAACCACTTGTAATTGGTGTGGTGTGATGATGAACCGTGAGGTGGGATTTCATTTGGTACGGTTTCGGTTCCAAAACTAATTGAAACAACAAAATTTTATACAATTTAAATTAACAATTTAGCATCACACAATATTAAATATCACTTTGATAAAATACACAACCTTACTTATAATACTTAATTGTCTAAACAAAAGCTAAATATAATAGAGTAATATTATATAAATTATTATAGTAGAATATAGTAGAGTAAACAAAAGCTAAATACATTCTTTGCTACTCTACTCTTAGTAACAATATGCAGTAATATTCCTAGTAACAATATGTTGTAATAATTTACAGGCTACTTTATCATATTACAGTATATTGTTATTAAGAGTAGCTCAATCATATTACATCATATTGTTAACAAAGATCATATTACAGTAATATTACAATCATAATACAAAGATTCAGAAACATTATAGACTACTCTACTAACATAGTACGGTTTCGATTTTATGTGTGCGGTTTTGGCTAATAACCAAACCGGAACTGTAAATTTAATTTTTCATCCCACCTAAAACTGCCACATACGCCGGAACCGTTGATGCGATTTTAATTGGTGCGATTTTTGATGCTGTTTCGGTTCCAATTTGGTTCCTTGCTCAACCATAACCGACATGGCCATCTGGGAAATGAGGGGTTTTGACCTTTTGGACAGATAAAAGTTTACTTAGATTGATATCATAGGCTTGTCCGAGAATTACTTATTTTAAATCCCTTATAAGTTAAAATATAAGTTAACTTATAAATTGTTTTAAGTTATGATTTATAAATAAAAGTGTTCAGCATCAATTTAATTTATAAGTCAAAAATTAAGTTAAAACAAGTTATGAAAGTGTTCGACTCATAATGACTTATAAGTTAAAATAAATGAAATTACTAAAAATGTTATTAATAAAAAGTGGCAAAATAGACAGTACATTTGGTCAATTAACTTATTTTAAAATGACTTATAAGTTATTTTAAAATAAGTTATAAATATTTACTTATTTTTTAACTTTAAACTCAACTTATAAGTAGAAAAATAAGTTATTTTCGAATAGGTGATCAATACTAACAAATAACTTATAAGTCATTTTCGAACAAGCTCTTATAATTCATTCTCAAACAACTTATAACCGACTTAACAGGCTCTTATATTAGCGTGGACTTATATGGGTTAATGTTTCATAATCGGACCGGTAATCGAACCAAAAAAAGTATTAAGTGGATGGGTCATTGTTTTAACTAGTGGTCGAACTGTTATTAACCCAATAATGTCATTAATATGTAATAAGTAATAAATAATTAAATATATTACTTATTATTATTTGTTATATATAATATTTAGTAAATATGTAAAATTAATTAATTTATCTACAAAAAAATTAAACCTATCTGTACAATGTTTATTTTATACAATTCAAATAAATATTAAATCTATATAAAAAGAAAAATATTAAATCATGATCATAACTTAAAACTCAAGACTGATAAAATCAAACACAAATAAACATAAATATCTTTAGGATACATTCAATTAAATTTGATAAAAAAAAACTATATCTATTTGTACAATGTTTACTCTAAGACCCCGAATTTTATGAAATAAAAGTATTTAATTTTTCTATTTAGTAAATAGTTAAATTGATAAAAGTTTAAAGTTAAGGGTAATATATATAAATTTTTTAAAATAAGCAAGTGGTTATAAAATATTCATTGTTGTCAAAGAATATTCGTTTGGTCGTGAAATATTATTGTTGTCAGAGAATATTCGTACGACGGCGCAGCTATTTGTGGGCCTCGTAACGAAAAATTGTCGGATGAAAAAAATGACAATAATGAGTTTTTTTAAAAATAACGGTGTAGTTGTTACCGTTAACACTGTTGGAATACCCAGTGGGTAAAGTAAAATAATACGCGTTGTTGCACAGTAACACACAGTATTGTAAAGTATTTTTATATTATTGTTAAATCAATAATTGTCACTGCACAGTATTTTCCATTATCAGATCAATAATTTATATTATTTGAATAATATTATTAAATAGCATTATTGGCAATGTCTAAGGAAGTTTTGTTTAGGAAAGGGGTTTGGTCACCTAATTGCGTGCAAGTAAGGAGAAATCCTTATCGGAAAGCCCCATCTTTCCTGGGAACGACCTGGTTTTCAATATTGTAGTTCTGTAATATTATTTGTGAATAATTAATTGCTGATTTATATGATAAGGAAATATTTATTTTATGTGGATTTAAATGGAGTAATTTTTAGAAAAGTAATAATTGTTAAAAATTGATATTTTATCTTTTCTGATAAAATAATTCATTCAAATATATTATTATAATATTACATTATAAGTGTATGATGTAATAATATAATAATATAATAACGGTGATATTTTTACAATGAATACATGATATATGAATAAATGAGGTGGAAGAGAGTAAATTGTGTTCGGAGTATTTTTGTTACAAAAAATATGTTAAATATGTTGGTGGGCCCCATTTTTGACTGAAATTTGATTATAGCTTGCAAGATCATCCGTATTTGGATTTCGGTCATTTTTCGTTTAGAATTTGGAAAAACTTTCTTCTACAAAGTTGTAGAGAATTAAATTTCCTATAGAATGAACATAAAATTCGTATTTTTCTGATAAAAGAGCTATTTATTATGAATTATTGAAGTTTCTGAATTTATAAAATATTTTTTGTGGAGATTTCTATAAGGTGGGCCCCACACTTGTCATTTTACTTGTGGTAAATGCTGAAATATGATTTTCAAGGTGGGCATGAATTTTTTTTAAAAATAATATTATTTTATTAAATTTTCTACATTGGTGTTCTAAGCATTTTCCTATAAATATGATGCTTTAGGTTAGAATTAAAAATCACACCAGAATCAGAAGTTTTCTCTCTCTATAATATCGAGCGTATTTTTGTGAGTATTTAGATATCTTGAGTGTTGCTATTTAGTGCAAGTTTTTTTCAGCATTATATTCGATATTTCAGCTAGAAGTACTATTCTTTTGAGGTAAGGAATGTTATTTTTTTCGTAAATGATGTTATTTCTTTCAATATTATTATACCAAAATATTGGTATGAATTTTATTATCGAATTCTTACCTTTTCATGTCGAGGTTACTATTAACGTATACGACATTATTCACGAATACGGTACTATTAATAAATACGGTACTATTCATAAATATGGTACTATTCACGAAGTACTATTCACGGAGTACTATTCACAAAGTATTATTCACGAATACTATTCACGAAGTATGATTTTTCTTATGAAATTTTTACCTTTTTGTGTCGGGGTTACTATTCACGTATACGACACTATTCACATATACGTCACTATTCATGTATATGACACTTTACGTATACGGTACTATTTATGAATACGGGATACTATTCATGGGTTACTATTCACGGGGTATTTATGACAAAATTGGTTTCTTTTTCTAACCAAATTATCGTTGATTTATGAATTGTACTCTTGAAATTTAATCTATGTTTTGATCATATTATTTTTATTATCATATATAATATTTTTATAATTCTGGATGAAATTTCTCTTTGACTTGAGTGTAAAGATGAGTAGATTATTGTATGATCGTGATTATGAGTTCTCTTTAGCCAGTAGTGTAAAGTTTAATTGTTGACTGGTATGATCATGACCATTAAATATATTTACAATTGAATATCTTTAGCTTAAGTGCAAAGGTGAATTGATCAACATGATTATAATTATTGTTTATATAAATTCTAAAATGATTATATATTTCTTTGTGATATTAATATATTTGGCCTGTAGTGCAAAGATGACATGTTGTTGAATATCTTTGGCCTGTAGTGCAAAGATGACCTGTTGTTGAATATCTTTGGCCCGTATTATAAAGATGAACTGTTGATGAATATCTTTGGCCGGTAGTGTAAAGATAAATTTATTAGTATGATTATGAATATGAACTGTGATTTAGTATAACCATGATCTTTGATGTTTTAGGTAAAGACAGGTGATAAAAATTATCTTCATCCTGGGTGCGAAGAGAAATTTAGAACCACAATTATGATTATGAGTTATTCACATGATTGTGGACAAGAACAGTTGATTGATATTACAGGGATAAAATATTGTTGGTAGACTTTTAACATGGAGAAGATAATAGACTTTATGGTCAATTTGACTCTTCTAATGGATTGCTCGTTCCGCTGCAACTATGGTTGAAAAGTTTTATCATCTACCATATATTCTAAATCTCTGATTTATTACTGACGAAGGCTATTGATAATTTAATTATCTTTAGTCATGATATTATTTACTGGGCTATTTGTGCTTACCCTTTTGCTTCACAATTCCTTTCAGGTAATAAGAGTATAGATGGGTCGAGCGGGGGTAACAGAAAAATAGAACGGTAGTTTATAGTTGTTAAGGTTTCCCCTAAAATAGTATGAAACTAATTTTATTGAGAATTTTAGAAAAGTGTGTCGTATTTTATACGTCATTTAACCGTTGATTTTGGTAAACCGAATAGGGTCAGGTGAACCCAACTTTGAAATAGTATTTTGCCACTATCATATAAGATGTCTAATAACATACGACTTCGTGTTATCATAAAACAAAGTTGTGCACATCCACTTACGAGCACAACCTATATAATCTTGGAGTTTGGTTGAAATATAATTCTCAATTGGAGATAATGTAGATAATTATATAGCAAGAGGAGACTCACCATCGGAAAGAATATGATAACAATCTTCTCGTTTTTTTTTGGGTCTACTGGGTCAACCAAGGATGATTCTCAAGTCATATGATATCAATTATAACTTAGATGCATGGCCTCCCATGTACGAAGGTTTCCTTGAGCATTTTCTAAATATTTTAATTTCTAAAACAGTTATTAACTGTACCTTTATGTAAGATACCATTATGAGGTGTTATCCAGGTAAAGGGATGAGAGTCACAGTTGGTATATGTGTTGTCGTATTTTGCACGACAATTGTAATAATGAAGTTTGTACTTATTTTTTGTACCATGTATTTGACGACTCAGAATGAGTTGGGTGGATTGGACCTATTTTGGGGGCGTCACATTTACTTTATATAATTTAAATAAATACTAAATCTATATTAAAAGAAAGATATTAAATCATGATCATAACTCAAAACTCAATCAAAGATACATTCATTAAAATTCAAAGGCTTAAATTAGCAAAAAAAGAAAAAGAAAAAAGTAGGGAACCCAGTAAAATCATTGACCCGGTTACCAGGTCACTGGGTCGGTTCAATCGCCGAGTCGCCGGCTTTGATCGGGTTTTGACCAAAACTATTTTTTTTTTTCAAATCGGACCAGAGTGCCGACCATTTCCGATTTTTTTCGATCAAACCGACAGTCCATTACGTCCAAGTCTAATTACCTTAATCTGGGTTGAACATAAATGGGTCTATTGAAAATATATAATATTTAAATATTTTTTTTTCATATTATTTGATCATTATTGAAATTAAAAAAAAAATTAAACTCAAAATTGACAAAAATTCTTTTAATTTTGATTAATACAATGATAAATATTATAAACTATCTAAAAAATATTACTCATTTTTAGTTTTATTGTTTCATAAATTTTAGCGAGTAATCTTAGTTTTGAGTTTGAAAATATCTCATATTAACTTTCAAAAGTCAATAATAATGATAATAAAAATTGGCATGAAGGGAATATAAACTAATTAAATATTCATTATAATATTATACTTAATGATAATAATGAAAGAATATATATATATTTAAAGTTTATATGTTATTTTAAAAAAAGTAGAGTTTAATGTTCATGCAAGCCTAATTAATTCGGGACGTACGGCTCTGATCGATTCTTAATATTTACAGATTTACGCTCGATTAAATCTCACACCCTGATTTTCTCAATACTTTGAACTGTTATATAGGAATTGATATTTTCAAATATATTTTTGATACTTTTATATAATTTTTTCTAACATAAATATATAATGAGTCTCATTTTTACGTAAAAAAGAATCATATAAAAATATTAAAAATAGATATAAAAATATTTTTTCTCTCTCTATATATTATTGTTATTGTGCAAGTGATCTTCTAACTTTCCTTCATATTAACAACACTTGAAACTGGACTTACATCGATATGACGTAAAACCAATCTACATGCATGCATATATAATGACCTGATTGACTATTGAAAAAAATATGCTAACAATAAGACAACTCTTATTGATAAAATAACTTGAAAATTGATCTTTTTGATTTTCACAAATGAAAATACTGTTATTTTTATAAAATTCTCTCATGATGAATTTTATTTAATATTCATATGAATAAGAGTTTATGGAATTATTATTTCCTAATAGACAGTAACTTACTAATTATCCTAAAATATAAAGACAAGACCACAATTAGAATTTATAATTTCATCCCTATTTAACATTTTTTTCCTCCTCAATTTTCAAGTTCCAACTAAGGACAGATGTCTCAATGGTGTCTACAAGATTTATATTTACCTAATTTTTGTACAAATACTCTTGACCATTTTCTCCCATACCATTTATCTATCGAGTTGCTCTATTTTAAAATTAGGTATACATTTTTCAAAGTAACGACCTTTAAATATAATTTTATATTTTTAAATATATCTCTAATATTTAGTTAAGAATTAAAAGTAAAAATAGTGATAAAAAAGAAAATATTTAAATATAAAGAATTAATATTTTCGTAAGAGACTATCTTCACATTAATAGTAAGTGAAGTCCAATTTCATGTGAATGAGATCTTATAAAAATTAAATATAAATGTGTCTTCATTAATATATATATATATATATATATATATATATATATATATATATAACTTTAAACCTCTACATTTGGGCTCCTAGTTTTGAAAATCTCCTACCCCAAAATTCAAAATTTTCTTCATTCTTATCCCTATTTCTTCTCCCCACTCACCTTACCTGTTACTCCAAATTCTCTCACTCTCTAAATATATATATTTTCTATTTTCTTAATTTGGAAATACAAAATATGTGCCACCTAATTGGTAAGTTTAAACAAATTATTAATGTATATTACGTCATCTATAATTAATTACCTTTAATTTTTCCCAAACAAACCAGAGAAACTACTGGCTCTTCTCTCCATAAAAATCATAGGGGCAGTGAAACCGTCACTTCCAAACGTGTTCTCTCTTTCTTCTTTTTCATTTTTCTCTTTCCTCTCGAACAAATTACAAATTCTAGGTTTTGAGTTGATTCCAAAGGTTTGATCCATCATGTCTCCTGCTACCGGATCATCCTGCAGCCCAAATCCTTCAGAATCATCTGATCAAGAGGTTAATTACTGAAATATTCGTACATTTCTATATGTATAATTGTGTATTTGCATGTATATAAGTTGAAAAATAAAAATGATTTAATGATCTTGGAATTTATTTGCCTGGACATTATTTTACTGGAAAACAAATGGGAAATGAAAAAACTTTCATTTTCAATAATAAGAAATGCTGTTTTTTCATGCCAAAATAAGTAAATTGCATGGGTTCTTCACTGATCCTACTTCCAAATCATTATTAGAGAGAAGTCTGGTAGTTTTATCATTTTATTAGTAATAGATCAAGGGTTTGCTCAAATTTGTGAATTGATTAGTATATATCTGGTTTAAAACTTTGTTATGATGGTAGTATTTAATTTTCTATGGATGATGGAGTTGCTTGTGGCCTATTTTTGTCATGAATGAAGAAAGTTGGATTTTTTTATGAATTTTTCATTTCTAGATCCCTTGTGATTTGGAAACAAACATGGATTGTTTTCCCCCAAAAGGATTCTACATTATTTTTTCCTTTTGGGTGGACTTCAAGATTTTACTTATTATATATACCTTGAGGTTCCCCCCCCCACCCCACCCCACCCCTACCCCTACCCCTACCCCTAAAAAAAAAATCAAGTACAAACGTACAAAAGTAAAAAGAAGGAAAGAAAAAGGTTTAAACTTTAAACTACAACTTTCCACCAGCCGAAAATATTCCATAGAAATGATTAGTGGTGTAATGTCTTGGTAGTAGTTGGTCTCTGCATATCGAATATCTAATCAATTATATGGTTTAGCAAATACTTTAATATATCTAGATTATGGAACTTCACATTGTTTGATCGTTAGTGTTGGAGTTGTTCTTACTTTGTTAGCTTCCCGTTTCTTCCATTTTGAGCAGCCCATTTTGTGGTCTGATCTTGTGGCTTTGGTATACATAATCTGAATTTCCGTGTTTAAATTTTAGAGGTCTTTCCACATTATAATTTGGTTTTTGCTACTATACTTTTATGGGTTGACAGAATCACACATTTGACAAAATCGCACACCTTCAAACATATGATATCAGAAATAAAAATCATATTGAGTTTTTAGGTATCATTTAAATTTGATTTGGAAGAAAATCAGGTATATTTGGTATGTACTGTGAATATAGTTTCTGCACAGCTAGATACTGAAATGAATTATATGAATACTGAAAAAACTTGACAAAAAAAAAAAAGAAAAAACCCTTGGGACCTGAAAATTACAATTTTTAATTGAAAAGCTAATTTGTTGTCCGTGTTTTTCATACTTCGACTTTTATTGGCTTATGTAAATATGATCATATATATGTGTAAGTGATGGAACTCTATAATTTTAGTTGATTTCACATCTTATATACTCCAATTAGCAGTTAAAGTTTGTTGAACTTTTATATGCAAATTCATTTCATTCAAAATTTTAAAGTTTCTATCCAGTGCTGGTGTCTGAGCTCCAATTTACGTACTTCTGATACTTCTTCTAAATTCTTGTTTCGCCACCGGTTCTATTTCAGATGAACATATTTTTGAAAGTCAGCAAAACAGTTGCCTTTAATGTGAAAAAGTCGGAGACAATTAAAAATCTAAAAGCAATGTTGTGCAAGAAAGAAGGCATTTCAGAATATTTTCCGGAGCTTTTTTTTAGTGGTGAGCGGCTCAAGGATGACTGCAAACTACTGGATTGTGGCATACAAAAGAACTCCACTCTTCATCTTGTTCTTCAAAACTCTGGGATAATAAAACTTTTTATCTGTATACCGTCAATGACGAAAACTTCTGAGGTGGAAGCCAAGGTTCATGATACCATCCAAAACATCAAATCTTTGATTCAGGTGAGAGAGAGGATACACACAGATCGATTCACTCTTTTTCATGCTGGAATACTGCTTGAAGATTTCAGGACTTTGGATTCTCTTGGAATAAAGGGGGAGTCAACCCTTCATTTGATCTTTGATCCTAAAGATGAAGTATCAATATCTGTGAAGTTGGTAACTGGAGGGGTTGTTAAAACGAAAGTAAAGCTCTTGTATACTGTGCATGATGTGAAAGCGATAGTTGGGAGTATTGCTGGTGTTGCGGTAGATGATCAGACTCTAATTTATTCGGAAAAGCGACTTGAGGATTCGAAGACCTTAGCTTTCTATAAAATCATAGAAGAATCCGTCTTAGAGATGGTATTTGCTGATATTCGGATATTTGTCAAGCATCATAATGGCAAAACCATATCAGTTGACGTGTGCCAACATGACACTATCACGGATGCTAAAAACAAGATTTTTATGAATCTGGGAATTCCTGTTGATTCTGATTTCGAGTATCTCATATTTGCTGGAAAACAGCTCGAGAGTGGTCGAGATTTGGCTAGTTATGGCATCGAGAAGAACTGCACTCTTTCTGTCTGTATTCGAGCCTTGAAAGTATGCATCAGTATACCGTCGATGAAGAATACTATGGTGTTTGATGTGACTGTTTTTGATGCCATCCAAAAAATCAAGGCCTTGATGCGGGTGAGAGAGGGAATCGACCCAGATCATTACATTTTTCATTATGATGGAATTCTACTTGAGGATCACAGCAGCAGTTTTGCCTCTCTTGGAATCAAGAAAACCGAAGCTACCCTAGTTGTTACTGCAAAACCAAACTTGGGTGTTCACTCAATATACGTGGAAACAGCAACTGGGATGATTGTGAAAACTGAAGTAAGTTCCTTGTATACTGTTAGTCTTGTGAAATCACTAGTTGGGACTATAGCTGGTGTTCCTGCAGTTGGCGATCATGATCTAATTTATGAAGGAGTGACACTTCAGGACTGGAGAATCTTTGGTTCCTACAACATTAAAGAAACATCTGTGGTTAAGATGAAAATGACTGCTAGTGAGAATCAAAATACGAGTTTTTCGTGGAATATCTCAATATTCGTCAAGCCTTGGAGCGGGAAAACTATCACCCTTTATGTTGGCCGATATGACACAGTCAGGGCGGTAAAAACAAAGATTTTTGGTAAGCTGGGAATTCCTTGTACTGAATTCCATTATCTGAGTTTTTGCGGAAAAGCGCTAGATGATGATAAAAATTTGGCTACTTATGGCATTAAGAAGGACAATACTATTCATGTGAACTGCAGATTTACGTCAGGCTAAGGTAAAGTGTTGAGAATGTCACTGTAGTATATCTACGCTTTGCAAGAAGAATATCTGGAACCGTGTGTAATGAAGCCCGCCAGCTCTTGGCCAAATCTTTTGAGTAGCGAACCTTTTTGGAAGTCTTGTAATGGTACTGAAAAAACTTGAAATAATTTAATGATTTCATTTTCTCTTATGATCTTCCAAGATCAACTATGATTTGGTTGGTATTTATTTTTCAATATAAGCAAGAACATGTTTAGATGTTACACCCATATATATATGATCATATGTTTTACTTTTTAAACTGAACCTATAATAATTAAATTATTACACTAAATATGAAGATGTGTTTGTATTTTTTTTTTCTTTAGTAATTACATCATATTAGTGAACTTTTTCCAAAAATGTTTAATTAATGTTTTTGATATCAAAGTTATTTAAATGACTTGTGAAACAATAATATTTATACAATTACTATGTGTAATATTAACTTATTAAATATTTACCATTAAATAATCCAGGTACTTGTTTGGGCTAAGTTTATCTATGGCTATATTTTAGTCTAATAGTCTGTCCATAAATATTAAATGACCTGCATCTTTATAGATTCTTATTGAGTTGATTTTTCTTTGTTGCACCTCGAAATGCTTGTACGAGAAACCAGGGCATTTTGGTACAAATAGTGATGAACAAACAGTTAATTTAATTTTTAACTGCAGTAGAGTTCAAAGGAATATACATAAACATTTCGGTTAAATGTTTTCTAGGTCACTGTACTATAGGTCGACTTATAAATGGGTCATTAAACTTATATTTCGGTTAAATGTTTTCTAGGTCACTGTACTATAGGTCGACTTACAAATGGGTCATTAAACTTTTTTTTCTTACAGTCAACTCATTGAACTTTAGTTTACTAACAAAACGTTACAAAAACCGTTAAGTCAAGGTTGACTTAACGGAAGTGATGATGTGGCAGCTGACTTGTCTAAAAAAAAGCCTATGTGGGAGTTAGTATGCGACGTGGCAGTGCGATGATGTGGATTTGGAGGAAAATTTTGATTAAAAAATGAAAAAAATATTTTAAAGTATAATATAAATTATAAAAATTAGCCAAAAAAAAAAGAAAATAAATAAATAAATAAAATTATTTTTAATAAAAATTAAAAAACGCAGTTTTTTTTATTTTTTATTAAAAAAATTAAAACGCATTTTTTTTAATAAAAATAAATTTTTTTTTATTAAAAAAAAATTAAAACGCAGTTTTTTTAATAAAAATAAATATTTTTAATAAAAATAAAAAAAATGCTGTTTTTTTTTAATAAAAAACAGCGTTTTTTAATAAAAGAAATTTTTTTTTTATAAAATGCAGTTTTTTTAATCTCTTAAACAGTTTTTTTTAATTAAAAATAATGCAGTTTTTTAAAAAAACAGCGTTTTTTATTAAAAGAAAAAAAAATTTATTAATTTTTTTTAAAATGCAGTTTTTTTAATAAAAATAAATATTTTTAATAAAAATAAAAAAGAGCAGTTTTTTTAATAAAAATAAAAAAAATGTAGTTTTTTTTAATAAAAATAATTTAAAATGCAGTTTTTTTTAATAAAAAAAATAACAGATTAATTTTAAAATATTTTTAATTTTATTAAAAAAAACTGCGTTTTTAATTATTTTTATTAAAAAAACTACATTTTTTTAATTTTTATTTAAAAAAACTGCATTTTATAAAAAAAAAATTTCTTTTATTAAAAAAACGCTGTTTTTTAAAAAAACTGCATTTTTTAAAAAAAACTGCATTATTTTTAATTAAAAAAAATTTGTTTAAAAGATTAAAAAAACTGCATTTTATAAAAAAAATAATAATAAAAAAATTCTTTTATTAAAAAACGCTGTTTTTTAAAAAACTGCATTATTTTTATTAAAAAAAACTGCATTTTTTTTATTTTTATTTTAAAAAACTGCGTTTTAATTTTTTTTTAATAAAAAAAAAAGCAATTATTTTTATTAAAAAAATGCGTTTTAATTTTTTTTAATAAAAAATAAAAAAAACTCCGTTTTTTAATTTTTATTAAAAATAATTTTATTTATTTATTTATTTATTTTCTTATTTTTTTGGCTAATTTTTATAATTTATATTATACTTTAAAATATTTTTTCCATTTTTTCATCAAAAATTTCCTCCAAATCCACATCATCATTGTCACGTCGCATACTAACTGCCATATAAGTTGTTTTTTAAACAAGTCAGCTGCCACATCATCACTACCGTTAAGTCAACTTTGACTTAACGATTTTTGTAACGTTTTGTTAGTAAACTAAAGTTCAGTGAATTGACTGTAAAAAAAAAAAATTTAATAACTCATTTGTAAGTCGACCTATAGTACAGTAACCTAGAAAACATTTAACCCATACGGATTTTAGTACAAATAGTGATGAACATTGAACAAGTAGTTAATTTAATTTTTAACTGCAGTAGAGTTCAAAGGAATATACATACACATGTTGTATGGTTCTGGCCCAACGATTCTTTGGGTATGTAAGTATTTTTTAGATGTGTGTAGAATTGAGCAAAAATGGATATAAACAAAAAATCTAATCGAATCGAAATAATTTAACCGAAATTTTTTTATAATTAGGGTATTTTTCACAATTCGGTTATATCCGAATTTTTTTCGATTTACGAGTTCGAATTTGGGTTTTGATTTTGTGTTCTTCGGTTAACCGAATAACCGAACAAGATGTTTAAAAAAATTAAGGCTTAAAGTTAAAACACTAATATTAACTCTTCACTCTCCATCTCTTATCTTATCTCAATTCTCAGTCTTCAGATCTCGATTATCAACTCTCATCACTCATCAGTCTCTCATCTTTAATCTCTCGATCTCTCATCTCTACTCTATCAGATCTCGATCTCTAATCTCTCAGATCTCAGATCTCGATCACTCATCAGTCTCTCATCTCGATCTCGATAACAAGAGTTGCGATTCCGCTTGACCTCCGAACGATGGACCAAACTAAGGACGAAACCTCATCTCCGAGCCTCCGACGGTATTTATTGACGCCGAGTACCATGGATAGCATTTCAAGATGGAGCAACAGCGTCTGGATCCATTTCTTTTCTCTCTCCTCTGGTCGGTCGTCACACTTCTTTGGAGTAATTGAGGGGATTGGACTTTGGAGTAATTAGTACACTACACTGAAGGGGCTATAACCTACAGTTACTTGGTTTATTTGGGTAAAAAAAAAATCGTTGATTTTTAGTACACGTATCTGCTGTAAGCTATATATCCCTAGTCATCTGTTATTTTCCTAGCTATTTAACTTTATCTTCCTTAAATCTTCATTCAGGATAGATGTTTTTTTATTAGGCTAGTGATTCCCTCTCTCTCTAGTATCTAATTTCAAGTTTTTTTTCTCCATTTGAAGCAATATTTGTAATGGATTTTGTTTTGTTCGAGAAATAAGAAATATATTTCTTAATTTCAATTTTTACCCGAACAACCGAATAGTAAATTCGGTTATTCGGTAATTCGGTTATTGAGTAATTCGGTTATTTGTTCGGATACTAAAATTGTACAAATTTCAATTTTTGGTTATAACCGAATATCATATTCGGTTCGGTTATAACCGAATGATCAGTCCTAGATGTGTGTGTGCAAAAATTAGTAAAAAAAAAATACATACACATGGCACGCTGACACACATATCTATCTAATAGTATATAAAGTGGGAGAGAAAATTGAAGTTAGTTTGATATAAACAAAATAGTGAAATTTTTTTACTTTTCAAATTTACGAAAATTAGGTAAGTGCCCGATGCGAAGTACGAGTTTATTCTTAAATAAATTATTTTTAATTTCTTATTTATTCTATATATATAATGATTATAAAATATTTTTCTCAATTTTAATTTAATTTATTATAAAATGACTACAAATTTTGTTCAAACAAACAATTATCAAAGACTTGCAATTCAATGTTTAATAATATGCTTCTTTTTTTTTTAATTTAATATTCAATTTATATAGTTTTTAAATTTAATATTTAGTTTTTATTTTCAATCATTTGACATAAAATTGTTGTACATCAATAAATTACCATCATGATTTTTTGTTTTTAATGGTAACTTAAATTTTAATAACTATATATAAGTGAGAGTTTTTTTCTAAGGTGGTGTTTGATAAAATTGAGTAATTAAGATCTGAATGGTTAATACATCTTAATAAATTAGATCATTTGAATGAAATAACATCTGAATTTAAAAAACTGTTTGATAACTAAAAAGTGTAGAAAATCTGAATAACACTATTTTATCATTTTAACCATATGAGTTATTTAAAAAAATTATTTGAATGATCTTAAAATTAATTTGAAATTAAAGGAGTACAATATTTATTGAGGCTATTTTTGTCCATAAAATTTAAATAAACTATTAAGAGACATCTCTTAATAGTTAAGATTTGAGTTTCTGTCTTTAACCGTTGACTTGATCGTATTCCAACTTTAGGCTTTGATGATGACTTTCTTATTGTACTAAAATATTTACTCATGCATTTACAGGATATTAAAAGAATTCTTAAAGCGTTAGTTTATCAAATGATTGAAGATATGAAGACTTGAAGATTTGATCGGGTCATTAGGAAAAAATGTAAGGTTCTAGCTTTAATTATTTCTCAATCAAGCTCTAGGATTTGCATTGCATTGCATCATTAATTAATTGCGAAATAAATTAAAATGGTTAATTAATTAAAGATTAATTTTGGAAATATTTAATTAAGCTTTCAAAATTAATAAGGATCGAATTGGAATTAAATTTTGAAAAGATGATTTTGAAGTCTTCCCATAATTAAATGAATTAATTTGAAAACACATTTTGATTCTTTATAAAATATGTTACCATACATCTTGGGATTGAGTTATTCATTATTTGAGTTTTTCATACTTTATTAACTAATTGAGTTTTCCATAAATTGATTAAGCAAATCAAATTTTATATCTTTAGAATCAATTAGCATGGATCAAATAATTGGAGTAATTTTTGGAAAGCTAATTAGTGAGGGCAAATCTAAATAAATTGGGATTTCAAAATAAATATGCAAATGTTTTTTAAATATTGATACTTCCAAAATTGATGGAGTTCGTTAGTAAATAAGTTTAAAAAAGATCATTATCTTTTATATCTCTAACCAAGATTGTTTCCATAAATATAAGGATATGGATTATCTATTATTAGGTTTTCCATAATCATGGAAGTAATATATAAATAGATTGAGATTTCAAAATTAATATGGAAAGATATGCATTGCATGAAAATAATTATGAAAGTGTTTAATTTATTATGGATCAAATTTATTGAGCATCTAAAATTAATACGGAAGAATGTTAAATGTTGAAATCTTAATATTCATAATTTAAATAAGTTGCTCATTCCTGTGATAAAATATAAATTTAATTGATATCCTTATTCCATAATTAAAGCTGATTGGATTTGATTAAGATATTTTTCGTAAAGTCTAAAGCTATTAATTGATTATACCTTAAATTAAGCTTAATTCCTATTACCTTTTCGGTAGAAATCAATGTGGATTTAATGACCTAGTCATTCCATATTCAATAAAGATTTGTAACGAAAATTCCTAATTGGTGATATAAAATATCTTGTAATGATTAACAAGCTAGTATCATGGAAATTCCTTTAGTGAGCTCTGTTAGTGGAGATTATATAATATTTTAAAGGTATGATATCCTTATCAATTCATAGCACTTAACTTCATGCTTATCATGTAATTGATTATATTATATATTTGTTAAAGCATGATATCCTCCTAAAGCAATGATAACAACGACTAGATGCTTAATATTTGGGATATTCTATTATTTACAACGGACACGCTATATTAATGTTATAAAAAGGGTTACCTTGACAAAACTTGATAGAGACAAGGAAATCAGAATACTCTCTAAAAAGAAATATTCTATACACTCTGATTTTAATCTTTTTTTCACATATACTTCAAAATGTTGTTAATCTATTTCATGGTGAAGAATTGTTTAAAGTTGTTGTGCATTAAAAGTCCTTTGATAAATTTTCAGCTCTTTTCTTCCTTGTGCTTAAATCGGTGATATCTTTATCTTTCATATTGATCATTACATATTAGTTGAGCCTTGCATTGTGAATTGATTATTGCTTTGATCATAGTTTATTTTGTTGTCATATCTTTGATCAATTCTCTAAGTGTGTGGTAGACTAAGTTGTTAGCCTAAGGTTTTTAATCTGGGTTGGATTAGGGGTTTTATGTGACGCCCCCAGAATAGGTATACAACACCCATTCTGAGTCGCCAAATACATGGTACAGAAAGCAAACTACAACTTCAATAATACAATTGTCGTGCAAAATACGACAACACATACTGTGAGTTTAAATACAAATATTGTGACGCCCCCAAAATAGGTATACAACACCCATTCTGAGTCGCCAAAATACATGGTACAGAAACAACTACATCTTTATTATTACAACACAAGAACTGTGAGTTTAAATACAAATATTGTCATTTAGACAATATTCACACTCAAATAAGCCCTCATTACAATTATTGATACATTATTTCACAAAAATAGTGAGGACTACTAAAGTAACTTCTAGAACCATCATTCCATACCCCGACTAGTACTCGCTACATTCTCGCCTCTTGAGAAAAATGGAACAAAAAGGAAAAGGGTGAGCTCAACTAGCCCAGTAAAGAACATTATGACTAAGATAATACAGAACAAATTATCGTTAGTCTTCAACAGGGAAAAATCTAATAGAATACAATAGACAACAAGTTTTAAATCAATAACTGCAGCGGAAACAACAAATCATTAGAAGAGTCAAGTAGAGAATGAGTTCTACTATCTTCTAAGATTTAAAAGTCCATCATCAATATTTTATCCCTGTAACAACAATCAATAACCATCTTTAATCAAATATTCATCTTTGCACTACAGGCCAAAGATATTCATTTGTATCACCAGTCGGTCATGTTCATCTCAACACCTGTTCATCTTTGCACTACGGGCCAAAGATATTCATCAGTTAATCATTCATCTTTGCACTACGGCCAAAGATATTCAGTAATATCATCATTTAGGACTGAGGATGATGAAAAATATATTAAAGAAAACGAATCCAGTGAAACAAAATAACAAATATTAAGGATTCGTATTTCGATTTATTCATGTCCAAAAATACCTTATAATTATTCATAGTGAAGTAGAATTCAAGAATGATCAAAACATAGATACAATCAAAGCTAGTACCCAGAATAGATATTTTGGACGAAAAGAAGAAAATTTTATTTTTCGGTGAATAGTAACTCGTGAATAGTAACTCATGAATAGTAACCCCGACGTGAAAAGTTCCAAATTTGATAAAAATTTCCAACCAATATTTCGGCATAATGATATTGAAGAAATAATATCATTTTTGAATAAAATAATATCCCTTACCTCGTACAGACAGTACTTCTGGTCGGAATACCGGTATAAGGCTGAAAGACACTTGCTCTGATGAATAGAAACTCTCAAAGTATCTAAATACTCACAAAATACACTCAATAATCTAGAGAGAGAAAGAGAGAAAACTTGTTTCTGGTGTGATTTTCAATTCTAACTTAGCCCTCTATTTATAGGAAAATGTTAGCACGCCGAAGCAGACTTAACCTGCAACCTGATGGCTTTACCTGCTACTATTTCCACCCACCACATTTGAATAAAAATCTCAGCACATTTCTTCACCAACCAAGAGTGGGGCCCACTAATTCTAGAATTTTCTACCAAAATGATTAACTCCGAAAATTCAACAATTTCTGAACCAGTCATCTCGTAAAATTCATAATAAATCATACGTTCATTTTTAACGGTTCAAAATTTGTGGACATATACTCAACTTATATATGTATAACATATCCAAAAATTACCACGATCCAACGGTCGGATTAAAAATTATAACTCCCGCAAAATATCTCAAAAATCCTGATTTTTAATACCTCCATTCCGACAAAAATACTGATAAAAACCTCAACATTAACTCCTTCATTTTTAACCACAAAAATATATCCCTCATTTATATCCACAAAAATAAATATTTCCTTATCATATGAATCAATAATTAATTATTTACAAATAATATTACAGAATCACATTTATGACAACCAGGCCATTCCCAGGAAAGAGGGGGCTTTCCAATAAGGATTTCTCCTTACTGGCGCGCAATTAGATGACCAAACCTCTCCTTAGACAGAACTTTCTAGACATTGCCAATAATGTTATCTAATAATATTATTCAAATAATATGAATTATTGATCTGATAATGGGAAATACTGTGTAGTGACAATTATTGAAACAACAGTAATATAAAATATCAACGCAGCAATTACTGAATCAATAAAATAAAATACTGAACAGTAATTACTGTAACCATTATTGAGTAGTGCCTTCTTACGTAAGAATCAATAATTGGTGCAATACAGTGTGCTACTGTGTAACAACGCGTATTACTGTGTTTTAACCACCGGGTATTCCAACAGTATTAACGGTAACAACTACGCCGTTATTAAAAAAAACATATACTTGTCGTTTTCTTCATCCAATCGCTTTCCGTTATGGGGCCCACAAAAGACTGCGCCGTCGTACGAATATTCCCCGACAGGAAGAATATTCCACGACCAAACGAATATTCCCCGACAACAATGAATATTTTATAACCACTTGCTTATTAAAAATATTTACGCATTTTACCCATAACTAACCTCATTAATCAATTTAACACTTACTATTTCAAAATAATAAATAGAGGGAATTTAAATTTCATTTATTAATAATTTGGGGTCTTACAACCTCCCCTCCTTATGAAATTTCGTCCTCGAAATTGACGTACGTACCTGGCGTTTCGAAAAGATGAGGATACCTCGCTTTCATTTCCGTTTCCAACTCCCAGGTCATTTCCTCAATAGCATGGTTTCTCCACAAAACTTTAACTTGTGGTATGACCTTCGTGCGTAGGACATGCTCCTTTCTATCCAAGATCTTGACAGGTACCTCTTCGTACGTTAAGTCTTCAGCTATCTCGTCCGGTTCTAACTCAATAACGTGGTCTGGGTCTTTCACATATTTACGTAACACAGATATATGAAAAACATTATGAACACGAGACATACTTGGAGGTAACGCAAGTCTATAGGCCACATTTCCTACTCGGTCAAGAATCTGAAATGGACCAATAAATCGTGGATTGAGCTTTCCTCTCTTCCCAAATCTTGTAACTCCTTTCCATGGAGCCACACGCAACAATACATGATCCCCAATGTCAAATTCCACGTCCTTCCGATGAAGATCCGCATAACTCTTTTGTCGATCCTGTGCCGTTTGTATACGTTGTCGAATCGTTTGGATCTTCTCTGTAGTCATGCGTACCAACTCTGGTCCCAACAATGTTGCTTCACCCACCTCGTCCCAGCATACTGGAGAGCGACACTTTCGTCCATATAATGCTTCAAATGGGGCCACACCTATACTTGCCTGATAACTGTTATTGTAAGAGAATTCCACCAATGGTAGGTACTTATCCCAACTCCCTTTGAGATCTAAGACACAAAGTCTTAATAGATCTTCAAGAGTTTGAATAGTCCTCTCTGATTGTCCGTCCGTTTGAGGATGGTATGCTGAACTGAATCGTAAATCTGTGCCCATAGCTTTTCGCAAGCTAACCCAAAATCTTGAAGTGAATCTTGGGTCACAATCCGAAACTATGGATACTGGCATGCCATGCAGTCTCACAATCTCATCTACGTATATACGAGCAAGACGTTCAAGGGAATAAGTCTCCCGTATCGGCAAGAAATGAGCAGACTTGGTTAATCTATCAACAATAACCCAAATAGCATTTATGCCTTGAGAAACCGTGGGAAGACCCGTAACGAAATCCATGGTAATGTGTTCCCACTTCCATTTCGGAATCTCAAGTGGTTGCAATGGACCCTTTGGTACTTGATGTTCCGCCTTTACACGTTGACAAGTTAAACACCTCGAGATAAACTTTGCAATCTCTCTCTTCATATTATTCCACCAAAATGTATGTCGTAGATCACGATACATTTTGGTACTTCCAGGATGGATTGCAAATGGTGTATTGTGTGCTTCCATCATGATCTTGTACTTCAAATCAGAATTGTTAGGAACACAGAGTCTAGAGTGAACTCGAAGTATTCCTTCTTCATCGATTCTTGCTTCTGGAATAGAACCTTCTTGCACTTTCTTCTTCATACGCATCAGCTCTATGTCCGTAGCTTGAGCAGCTTTAACTTTATCGATTAAAGTCGGTTCTACTCGTATATTTGATATCATCATGTGGGTACTTGGAGCCTTCATCTCTATCTCCATCCTTTGCAAGTCATACAAAATGAGCCTTTGTGTTAACAACATTGCACTCGTACCCGCATATGATCTTCTACTCAATGCGTCAGCTACTACGTTTGCTTTTCCAGGATGATATTGGATGGTATGATCGTAATCTTTAACAGCTCGAGCCAACGTCGCTGCCGCATGTTGAGTTCCTTTTGGGTGAAGAAATATTTAAGGCTTTTATGATCTGTATAGATCTCCACTTTCTCCCCATACAGGTAGTGTCTCCAGATCTTCAACGCGAAAACTACTGCTGCCAACTCCAAATCATGAGTAGGATAATTCCTCTCATATTCTTTGAGTTGTCGCGAGGCATAGGCTATGACTTTCCCATGTTGCATGAGAACACATCCTAACCCTTTGCCTGAAGCATCACTGTAGATAACAAATCCATCCGAACCAGATGGTATTGTCAGAACAGGTGCCGAAATGAGTCTCCTCTTAAGCTCTTGAAAACTCTTCTCGCATTCCTCGCTCCATACGAATTTGATATCTTTCCGAGTCAGCTGAGTTAACGGGGTAGCGATTCGAGAAAACCCTTCCACGAATCTTCGATAATAACCAGCTAAGCCTAGAAAGCTACGTACTTCGGTCACCGTCTTTGGTTGCTCCCAACTTTGTATTGCTTCAATCTTCGCCGGGTCAACAGATACTCCATGTTTTGACACCACGTGCCCTAGGAAAGCTACTTCCTCAAGCCAGAACTCGCATTTCTTCAACTTGGCATATAACTTATTTTCACGCAGCCTTTGGAGTACCAGCTTCAAATGATGCTCATGATCTTCACGGCTTTTGGAATATATGAGGATGTCATCAATAAAGACAACAACGAACTGATCCAAATAATCTTTAAATACTCGGTTCATCATATCCATGAAAGCCGCAGGAGCATTAGTCAATCCAAAAGACATAACTAGGAACTCATAATGCCCGTACCGAGTTCTGAAGGCAGTCTTTGGAATATCCTTAGTTTTAACCTTCAGCTGATGATATCCAGAACGAAGATCGATCTTTGAAAAGAATTGTGCTCCTTGCAACTGGTCAAACAGGTCATCAATGCGAGGTAGCGGATACCTATTCTTGATGGTGACATGGTTCAATTCCCGGTAATCAATACAAAGTCGCATACTCCCGTCTTTCTTCTTTACGAATAAAACAGGAGCACCCCAAGGAGACGTACTAGGACGAATAAAACCGATGTCCAACAACTCCTGTAGTTGGACTTTTAACTCCTGAAGTTCAATAGGAGCCATTCGATATGGGGTTTTAGAAATGGGCTTTGTACCGGGTTCAAGGTCAATAAAGAATTCAATTTCTCGTTCCGGGGGTAGACCGGGAAGTTCTTCAGGAAATACGTCAGGAAAGTCAATAACAACAGGAATATTATTCAAATTTGACGTGTCTTTATTCAAATCCATAACATGGGCTAAGAAAGCTTGACATCCGTTTTTAATAAACGAATGGCTTTATGGCTTGATATAACAGTGATTGATTTTAATGGCTTAGTTGTTTGAATTCGTACAACAGGTTGGTTAGGAATATGAAAACTAACAACCTTACGAAAACAATCAATTTTGGCATGATGAGTAGTTAGCCAATCAATCCCTAAAATCACATCAAAAGCAAGTATCTTTAAAGAGATAAGGTCAACAGGTAAGGTGATGGTACCAACTTGGATCACACAAGATTTATAAACAGTGGATGTGATGAAAGTTTCTCCTAACGGAGTCTCCACAGATAAATCAAAGTCTAACTTCTCCGGAGTCAAGTTTAAACGTTGAGCACAAGCAGGAGAGATAAAAGAATGGGTAGAACCGGTATCTAATAAGGTATAAACTTCGCATGAATTTATGATTAGCTTACCCGTGATCACCTCGTTTGGGTTCCTCGCATGTTGACCAGTCACGACAAACGCTCTTCCAGGAACCGTTGACTTTATCTTTTCTGGGACAGCTTTTTGAGTCACCATCCCCGCTGAACTTGGTTTTGCTACAGTGCAATCTCGAGCGATATGTCCTTCCTTTCCACAATTATAACATACCTTAAACTGTTGTGGGCAGTTTGGGCTGATATGTCCTTCTTTTCCGCACTTATAGCATATAACCGGTGGTCGTTCTCCTCCCTTGGAACCAATTGCTGTTGGTGCTGACGTCTTCGTATTGTCATTGTTGAATCTCCTCTTTTTAAAATCTCCTCCCGACTCGCTTCTTCTATTTTCATAGCCACGATTACCACCAGAGTGGTTGCCGTTCTTGTCTGTATTTTTCTTTCTCCGCTGGTTATCATTGTTCTGATGACTGCTGTCACCGATATGATCCTGGTTGTGATCCCTCAGTTGACCGTACTCGTTATCTCGCTCTAATAATTGAGCCCTGTTGACAACATCTGAATAGAGAGAAAATTTATGAGAAATGAGATATTGACGTATGCCGGGTTTCAAACCTCTCAGAAACATCCTCGTCATACGTTCCTCATTCTCCACCAAATGAGGTGCAAACCTGGACAACTCTGCAAACTTTGCCTCGTACTGAGATACCGTCATATTATTCTGCTCTAGTCTAATAAACTCTACCTCCTTCATATGATGAATACTTTCAGGAAAGTACTTGTCATTGAACAGTTTTTGAAATGTCTCCCAAGACATGCTGAGTGCGGTTGGATGGGTACGCTTCACAGACTCCCACCAGTAATCTGCCTCGCCATTGAACATAAAGGTGGCGAATGGAACCTTCTGTTCCTCCGTGCATCCCAAGACATCGAATATCTTGGTAATTTGCTTGACCCACGTTTCCGCCATGATCGGATCCGGCTTTCCCTTAAATTCTGGTGGTCCCAATTCTTTGAACTGTTTGGCTGTGACAAACCGTGAATTGCTATCATTTCCTCCTGTATTTTGAACACGAGTCTCCCTTGTCTGGTTTTGCATGAATTGCAAAAAACTTCTAAACATTCCATCGTTCATCATCTGCTCATTGGTGTTGTTCACAGGAGGAACATTGCCAGCCTGTTGCACGTTCTCCTCGTTGGTAAGCACCGGTGTCTCCACGGTCTCATTTACTCCACTATTAACATTCTCAGTCGACATTCTCAAATACTGCCATAAAACAAGGGTTAATTAAATAAATTAACAAATCACATAATACCCCTATATTATGACTGACCAATAAATAAGCTTAGGTAGGACACACTAGCGAAGGATTCGTCTCTCCCCTCCTAGTTCTATTCCCCGATCTCCGCCAGAGATCATATCCCTAAGCTCTGATACCAACTGTGACGCCCCCAAAATAGGTATACAACACCCATTCTGAGTCGCCAAAATACATGGTACAGAAACAACTACATCTTTATTATTACAACACAAGAACTGTGAGTTTAAATACAAATATTGTCATTTAGACAATATCCACACTCAAATAAGCCCTCATTACAATTATTGATACATTATTTCACAAAAATAGTGAGGACTACTAAAGTAACTTCTAGAACCATCATTCCATACCCCGACTAGTACTCGCTACATTCTCGCCTCCTGAGAAAAATGGAACAAAAAGGAAAAGGGTGAGCTCAACTAGCCCAGTAAAGAACATTATGACTAAGATAATACAGAACAAATTATCGTTAGTCTTCAACAGGAAAAAATCTAATAGAATACAATAGACAACAAGTTTTAAATCAATAACTGCAGCGGAAACAACAAACCATTAGAAGAGTCAAGTAGAGAATGAGTTCTACTATCTTCTAAGATTTAAAAGTCCATCATCAATATTTTATCCCTGTAACAACAATCAATAACCATCTTTAATCAAATATTCATCTTTGCACTACAGGCCAAAGATATTCATTTGTATCACCAGTCGGTCATGTTCATCTCAACACCTGTTCATCTTTGCACTACGGGCCAAAGATATTCATCAGTTAATCATTCATCTTTGCACTACGGCCAAAGATATTCAGTAATATCATCATTTAGGACTGAGGATGATGAAAAATATATTAAAGAAAACGAATCCAGTGAAACAAAATAACAAATATTAAGGATTCGTATTTCGATTTATTCATGTCCAAAAATACCTTATAATTATTCATAGTGAAGTAGAATTCAAGAATGATCAAAACATGGATACAATCAAAGCTAGTACCCAGAATAGATATTTTGGACGAAAAGAAGAAAATTTTATTTTTCGGTGAATAGTAACTCGTGAATAGTAACTCGTGAATAGTAACTCATGAATAGTAACCCCGACGTGAAAAGTTCCAAATTTGATAAAAATTTCCAACCAATATTTCGGCATAATGATATTGAAGAAATAATATCATTTTTGAATAAAATAACATCCCTTACCTCGTACAGACAGTACTTCTGGTCGGAATACCGGTATAAGGCTGAAAGACACTTGCTCTGATGAATAGAAACTCTCAAAGTATCTAAATACTCACAAAATACACTCAATAATCTAGAGAGAGAAAGAGAGAAAACTTGTTTCTGGTGTGATTTTCAATTCTAACTTAGCCCTCTATTTATAGGAAAATGTTAGCACGCCGAAGCAGACTTAACCTGCAACCTGATGGCTTTACCTGCTACTATTCCCACCCACCACATTTGAATAAAAATCTCAGCACATTTCTTCACCAACCAAGAGTGGGGCCCACCAATTCTAGAATTTTCTACCAAAATGATTAACTCCGAAAATTCAACAATTTCTGAACCAGTCATCTCGTAAAATTCATAATAAATCATACGTTCATTTTTAACGGTTCAAAATTTGTGGACATATACTCAACTTATATATGTATAACATATCCAAAAATTACCACGATCCAACGGTCGGATTAAAAATTATAACTCCCGCAAAATATCTCAAAAACCCTGATTTTTAATACCTCCATTCCGACAAAAATACTGATAAAAACCTCAACATTAACTCCTTCATTTTTAACCACAAAAATATATCCCTCATTTATATCCACAAAAATAAATATTTCCTTATCATATGAATCAATAATTAATTATTTACAAATAATATTACAGAATCACATTTATGACAACCAGGCCGTTCCCAGGAAAGAGGGGGCTTTCCAATAAGGATTTCTCCTTACTGGCGCGCAATTAGATGACCAAACCTCTCCTTAGACAGAACTTTCTAGACATTGCCAATAATGTTATCTAATAATATTATTCAAATAATATGAATTATTGATCTGATAATGGGAAATACTGTGTAGTGACAATTATTGAAACAACAGTAATATAAAATATCAACGCAGCAATTATTGAATCAATAAAATAAAATACTGAACAGTAATTACTGTAACCATTATTGAGTAGTGCCTTCTTACGTAAGAATCAATAATTGGTGCAATACAGTGTGCTACTGTGTAACAACGCGTATTACTGTGTTTTAACCACCGGGTATTCCAACAGTATTAACGGTAACAACTACGCCGTTATTAAAAAAAAACATATACTTGTCGTTTTCTTCATCCAATCGCTTTCCGTTATGGGGCCCACAAAAGACTGCGCCGTCGTACGAATATTCCCCGACAGGAAGAATATTCCACGACCAAACGAATATTCCCCGACAACAATGAATATTTTATAACCACTTGCTTATTAAAAATATTTACGCATTTTACCCATAACTAACCTCATTAATCAATTTAACACTTACTATTTCAAAATAATAAATAGAGGGAATTTAAATTTCATTTATTAATAATTTGGGGTCTTACAAATATTATCTTCTAGACAATACTCACACTCAAATAAATCCTCATTACAATTATTCAAACACTATTTTACAGAAATAGTGAGGACTGCTAATACATCTTTCTAGAACCATCACTCCGTACCCCGACTAGATCCTGCTATGTTCTCACCTCCTGAGAAGAAAAATGGAACAAAAAGGAAAAGGGTGAGCTCAACTAGCCCAGTAAAGAATATTATGACTAAGATAATATACAACAAATTATCGTTAGTCTTCAACAGGGAAAAATCTGATAAAATATAATCGACAACAAGTTTTAGATCAACAACTGTAGCGGAAACAGCAAACCATTAGAAGAGTCAAGTAGAGAAAGAATTCTACTATCTTCTAAGATTTAAAAGTCCATCATCAATATTTTATCCCTGTAACATCAATTAATAATCCTCTTTAACCAAATATTCATCTTTGCACTACAGGCCAAAGATATTCATTTGTATCATCAGTCGGTCATGTTCATCTCAACACCTGTTCATCTTTGCACTACAGGCCAAAGATATTCATCAAGTAATTATACATCTTTGCACTACAGGCCAAAGATATTCAGTAATATCATCATTTAGGACTGAGGATGATGAAAAATATCTTAAAGAGAACGAATCCAAAGAGACAGAAGGACAAATAGTAAGGATTCGTATAACAGTTTATCCAAGATCAATAATACTTCATAATAATCAATTGTGAAGCAGAATTCAAAAATAAAGATCAAAACATGGATACAATCAAAGATAGTAACCATAATAGACATCTTGGACAAAAAGGGAAAATTTTATTTTTCGGTGAATAGTGTCGTATTCGTGAATAGTGCCGTATACGTGAATAGTGCCGTATACGTGAATAGTAACCCCCGACACAAAAAGTTCCAAATTTGATAAAAACTCATATCAATATTTTAGCATAATGATATTGAAGAAAATAATATCATTAAGAAGAAAATAATATCCCTTACCTCAAAATATCAGTACTTCTGGTCGGAATACCGGTATAAGGCTGAAAGAAACTTGCTCTGATGAATAGAAACTCTCAAAGTATCTAAATACTCATAAAATACACTCAATAATCTAGAGAGAGAAAGAGAGAAAACTTGTTTCTGGTGTGATTTTCAATTCTAACTTAGCCCTCTATTTATAGGAAAATTTTGGTAGGTTTGACCTGCAACCTGATGGCTTTACCTGCTACTATTCCCACCCACCACATTTGAAATATAATTCAGCACATTTCTTCACCAACCACAAGTGGGGCCCACCAATTCTAGAATTTTCTACCAAAATGATAAACTCCGAAAATTCAACAATTTCTGAACCAGTCATCTTGTAAAATTCGTAATAAATCATACGTTCATTTTTAACGGTTCAAAATTTATGGACATATACTCAACTTATATATGTATAACATATCCAAAAATTACCACGATCCAACGGTCGGATTAAAAATTATAACCCCCGCAAACTATCTCAAAAACCCTGATTTTTAATACCTCCATTCCGACAAAAATACTGACAAAAACCTCAACATTAACTCCTTCATTTTTAACCACAAAAATATATCCCTCATTTATATCCACATAAAATAAATATTTCCTTATCATATGAATCAATAATTAATTATTCACAAATAATATTACAGAATCACATTTATGACAACCAGGCCGTTCCCAGGAAAGAGGAGGCTTTCCAATAAGGATTTCTCCTTACTGGCGCGCAATTAGATGACCAAACCTCTCCTTAGACAGAACTTTCTAGACATTGCCAATAATGTTATCTAATAATATTATTCAAATAATATGAATTATTGATCTGATAAATGAAAATACTGTGCAGCAACAATTATTGAAACAACAATAATATAAAATATCAACGCAGCAATTATTGAATCAATAAAATAAAATATTGAATAATAACTACTGTAACAATTATTGAGTAGTGCCTTCTTACGTAAGCATCAATAATTAGTGCAATACCGTGTGCTACTGTATTTTAACCACCGGGTATTCCAACAGTATTAACGGTAACAACTACGCCGTTATTTATAAACAACTTATACTTGTCGTTTTCTTCATCCAATCGCTTTCCGTTATGGGGCCCACACAAGGCTGCGTCGTCGTACGAATATTCTCCGACAGCAAGAATATTCCACGACCAACCGAATATTCACCGACCAAAAATAAATATTTTATAACCACTTGCTTATTTTGCAAAATTTGCACATTTCACCCATAACCAAAGTATTATATCAAATTAACCCCTTATTATTCACAATAATATTTAGAGAAAATTTGATTTTATTCATTAATAAGTTGGGGTCTTACATTTTACAAGCAAGTTCAAGGAAGCATAGGTGCTTAAGGGTGCATAGGTGCACGGGGAGCAAAGGTACTCGAGGAATATAAGTACTCAAAGGTTGTGAAACTTGTTTTGTAAAAGGGGTTTAATTGTAAACAAAGTTAATTAATAAAGAGAGTCTCCAATACTAGTTGGTCGGGTATTAGACGTGGATTAGGCCACCAGAATAGAGGATAGGGGCTAAACCACGTAAAAATTGCTTGTGTTCATGTGCTTGATTGCTTTACTTTAATTGTTTATTGCATGCTTCAATTCGAGTTGTAATTCATAATCTTAATACTTTAACATATAGTGTTCTTCTTCTTGATTGAGTCATAAACTTCTAAATTAAGTTTACACAATTCAAGGCTTGAATTGATATTAAAGATTAAACATAAAAAGTGTTAAGTGGTTAATTTACATACACTGTTAATCCAGCAAGCACAAATATTCAATTAAGCATCCTGCATTCGTACACTGGTAAATCTGCAAGCATAAATATTCAATCCAGCATCCTGCATACATATATACAATGTTAATCCAACAAGCACAAATATTCAATTCAGCATCTTGCATTCTTACACTGATAATTCTGCAAGCACAAATATTTAATCCATCATCCTGTATTCATACACTAATAATTTGTTAAGCTTAAATATTCAATCCAACATCTTGCATTAATTAAAAGAAAGTTTTTAAGTTATAAAAATTTGACATCGTTTGTTCCCACACTTATTCAACCCTCCCCCCTCTAAGTGTGTCTTCTTAAATTTCATTATTGATTAAGAGACATTAATTAAAAGGCAAAAAAAAAAATTACCAAACAATTTTTTCCTCTGACTGAATCAAAGGCAAGTGAATTAAGTAGCGTTCAGACGACACAAACAAACACCACCTAACATTGATTAACCAAAGATCTCTTATCTAAAATAAAATTAGTAATTAAAGTTTAATCATTAATATATTTTTTAATATATATTACATTTTTTAATATTAATTATTATTTTCTCATAATATTTTTTCTATATTTTTAATATTTAGTTATTTAGGAATAAAATTGTTGTAGAATAATAAGTTACCATTATGACTTTTAGTATTAAAAATTAACTAAGGTTTAATCACAACATATAAGTCATAATTATTATTATTAACATTAATTAACTAAATGTCTCCTATATTAGTTATTATATAATCATAATATTTTTTCTATATTTTTAATATTTAGTTATTTAAAGTCTAAAGTTGAGTAAACTAAAATTCTAAAAATATTTTTTAAAATTAAAATTTATTGTACGACTAAGTAATTAAAGAACAATAGAATAAAAGTATTGTAATTAAAATAATAAGTTAACATTAAAGTTTGTAGGACAATAAAAAGAATTTTGGTTCTCTAACATTAGTTATTAATTATTAATTTCACAACTTAATTAACTTACTAATTGCATATAATTTAGTTTTATTTATTTATTTTATTTGTTATTATTAAAATCTTATAATGTTACGCCATGATCATATTCTTTTGGAGTTGGAAGATAATTATAGGAATTAACCAAAATCTTCATGGAATATATATAAATGAGTCTTAATAAATTTGAGTTTTATTAGTAGTTATTTAGAATAAATTTAAGGAGACTTTAAAAAGTGTATTAGTTGTAGTTAAATTCTAAGTTCATATCAAATACCAAAAAACCAAGTGTGAAGCATGGGTTTATTTTTTAAATATCATAATTTTTAATTGATTATTCATTTTATATTCAATGATCATTATGAAATATTTTTTAAAATTATACAAATTAACTTACTATTATTATGACAATGTTTATAAACTTTGATCGAAAATATATGATTAATGAGCTAAAGGAATTTCATAAATAGTAAAATTGTTCATAAAATAATATAATATTAACTATATTAGACAATTGTATGCGGCTTGTATTTATTTAATTTTTTTAAGCAAATATTATAATCATTCTAATACCAATAGTAAGTCAATTTATGGAATTCAATTTTTTTTATAAACATCATATATAAAACTAATAAAATATTAATATAATGTTATTTATAAATAAATTTATGTTTTGCCTTCTTTTAAAAAAACTAATATACGTACTAAGCACTTATAAAACAATATCATTGTTTGCCTAAATTTATACCAGCAAAAATACATAAGTATACGTAGTTCACAAGTAATATAATGATAAGTAGAGTATTGTTCCCACTGATAAAAAAGATTGCAATTTATACTAATAATATTTACTAATTTTATATTAATTCGATTTTAATTAACCAATGATCAAAGTTGTGGATTTCTTAGAATTACCAATTAACTAAACTAAACTAATTATCACAAGGTTAAAAATAGATAATAAGAGACTTAAGATTATAATTTCACTTATTGATTCGTTTAGGTCAATACACTTCCTGTTAAATTATATTAACTATTCTGCATTGGCAATCGAGAACACATTAATATCTATGATCATCTGTCGATGCACCATAAACAAATCAACTTAAATTCACAAATGATAAAATTAAGATGACCACCCTAGTTAACTAATCCACTATATATATCTCTGTGTGAATTACAATTAAAGAGGATTTAAAACACAAGTTCTCTATCAGATTACATGTTGTGTGTAGGTATATCTCTATCATAAACACAAATCTGAATTTCATCGCCATGCAGGAAATATAATCACATGCTATTATGATCAGATCTAAACCTATATTCCATCTCTCGAATTCATATAGATTATATATCACGGTAATTATTGATCAGACAATTAATCAATTAAAAATAAACTATAATAGAAAATCTCATAATAATTAAATAACTGTAATTAACACGGAAGTGTATTTATCCAAACTACGCACTAAGGTCTATTGTAATCTTAAGATGAAGTTTAGTTCCACATGACAAAAGTAAATAAAGAATCCATAGAAGAATTAAACATATGAAGTTTCAAGTAAAAGAAGAAAAGAAAGAATAAACTTTGCAGTAGATCGATCCTTCGTCCACGTTCTTCACTTGAGCTTCGTGTGATCCTCCTTCTATGATCTCCAAAATCTCTGTTGTATGATGTTTCAATATGTGTATCTCTTGTGCATTATCCCCTTTTCTCTACCTCTCCATGGGAGCTGTCGTTGACACTCCTAAATTAACTTCAGTTTCACTTCACAATTTATAATAATTAGCACAGTAGCAAGTAAGGATCGATCCCACAGAGAGCAAAGTTGTTTTAGAATTATTATATTATTTCAACAGAAAATAAAGATGGGGGTTTTTGAAAATTATTTTTAAACTAAGAATAAAAATTAATGATTTAACCAAATATGTAAAAACTTCAGTTCTGCAGTTCAGTTTCACCGAGTACAACAATCAATTAATCAAGTTATTATTATTTTTTCCTTCAATGAAACTATTAGCTCTAGATAACAATAAGATCTGCTATCCGAAATTCTCCTTAGATTATCACTGTATGAAACAAGCTCTCCACCAGATTCTAACTAGCATACAACCTAAAATAAGCTCTCTAGATTTAATATGATAGAAGGATTAAGAAATAGAGAATTATGCTAATCCAAACAACAAACACATAAACTTGATTTGTTTAACTTGTTTTCTGATAATCTTAGCAATAAACAAAAGCTTGACAACAATTATTATTACCAAGTTACTACTTATGATAAAGACAGATATCAATTACACGTAATATCAATCTTAATCTAGCATATGATAACGATCAAACTAATTCAATTGACCATATTAAATTAATTAGATCAATTAGCATGCAATCAATGAAAACAGATTATTAAAAGAAATTTCACACAAGAAGGAATAAATAATAATACTCAATTAATTAATTACTTGTAACAAAGATTCACCTCCCTTTAGAACTGAATGAAAAGAACTAGCCTGACATGCTCTTGAGTCTGCACTCCAATAGATGATAGTTGATAATTGAATGAATAAAACCCTGACTCTCATCCTCTATTTATAGTGCTAGACAAAGTCCTAAATCCTATAGGAAGTAGAAATCTAAATCCTAAAAGGAATTACAGATTACACTAATTTCTATAAAGAAATAGAATTCAATTTGAAAATAAATTTTAGTCTAAAAGAAATCCTAATTACAATAGAATTGTAAAAATTAATCTTCTAGAATCCAAAATTCAGATTTAAAATTGGAATTAAATCCCATAATTGCCATGTGCTTAAACTCATTGCCGCGTGAATCCAAATCCATTTATGATACTAATTGTTGAATCCTTGATTTGCTAGGAATCCCGTAAACCTCCTCCAATTTATTTTCAAAATCATGAAACCCCTTCAATTGTACCTAAAATAAAAATATAAGAATAATGAGTTTATTTAGGCACAAAATAAATACAAAAGATTAAGTATTAAGGAATAAAAATATAACATATTTCATACTCATCAAATTCCCCCACACTTATCTTTTTTCACGTCCTCGTATAAACCAAAAATTTGATTTCCAGAAAAATTTTATTCAACCATAATGTCAAAAGATTTCAAGGTACAAATCCTGACTATTAACACTAAATTTGCAAAAATCTAATCAATCCTTTATCAGTTAACTCACAATGAACAACCTTACTATTTCACCAATGAATTTCATTAAACCAAATTGTAACCGCATAAGAAACGTTCTCAAAATCTACATACTTACTCAACTTAGTTACCATGGAGCAAAAACCGTGCACACTAACTCACAACTAAGAACAATTTTTTTTTGCTTTTTAAGTTTTTTCATAGAACCTTATTTTTAGCACAAATGAATGTATTTTCATGTTTTTCTCGTATTTTTTTTTCTTGACATGTGCAATGTCTCCTTTTCTTAGGCTTTTCAGAGTTACCCATTATCGAACTTTCCACCAACGACTCCCAATCCAGATGATCTTAGGGCGCTAGGTGTAGAGACACCCCTAAAGCTTACTTATTCAAGTAACAAAGGCCACAAAAGTCGACTAGTCAAGTTGCTTTTATCCATCGTACTTTTTAGCGTGAATACCGATGCTTCACGAGGCTTAGATACCCAGTTATTTCGCACAATGGACATTGAAGCAGATTTTCAATTTTCCTTTTTTTTCTCTTTTTTTTCTCTTTTTTTTTCATTCATCATTTTTTCACATGGTTCTGCAAGAACATAAGCAAGTCAAACAGTTCTAAGTCATGAAATCAGTGCACATAGACAACTCCATAAATAACATAGCCAAATAAACATGTTTCTCATATTCAAGTACTCATGTATCACAAATTCAATTCAAATCAATTACTATAGATCATGACTTAGTTGTCATCATTCATTAACAAATTAAGCATCAAACAGATTCTGAATTTTACTATCAATTTTCAATCTTTGACTTTAACCTTCGAACACATAGGCAAATAGAATCATGGAACCCAAGTTTTTAGAATTTTTATTTTAATTTTTTCAACTTCCCATCAAAATTAGATTATTCTTCCTATATAAAACCTAAATCTCCCCCCCCCCCACACTCAAACCGTACATTATCCCCAATGTAAGAAAATCATGCAAAGAAGAAAATACTACTAGCTAACATGCAATAAAAAAAACTAAAAAGTAAAGGGATAGAAAAATCAAATCTGAGATCTTTGGTTGCCTCTCAAGCAGCTGCCCGTGTTTAACGTCTTTGGCTCGACGTCATGCCTCTCTTCTCAGCTTTCATAGATCGGATCGTTTAGCTCCACCATCTCAATATTTTCCACATGATGCCCCTCATAGAAAGCCTTTAATCTATGTCCATTCTTGGACTTTGAATCTCAACTGCACCATGAGGAAACACATTAGTGATAACAAAAGGACCAACCCATCTAGATCTCAATTTACCTCGAAATAACTTAAGCCGAGAATGATATAGTAAAACTTTTTGTCCCACAATAAAGGTTTTTCGCACAATCTGCTTATCATGAAAAGCTTTGGTCTTTTCCTTGTAAATCTTTGAACTTTCATAGGCTTCATTCCTCAATTCTTCTAACTCTTGTAACTGCAATTTTCTGTGTACTCCAGCTGCCTCCAAACTTATGGTGCATTGCTTGATTGCCCAAAAAGCTCTATGCTTCAACTCAACAGGTAAGTGGCATGATTTTCCAAGCACAATCCTGTATGGTGACATCCCAATAGGTGTTTTGTACGCAGTTCTATAGGCCCAATGTGCATCATCTAATCTCAGACTCCAATCCTTTCTGCTCGGGTTGACTACCTTCTCCAAAATGAACTTGATCTCTCGGTTAGACACCTCAGCTTGACCATTACTCTGCGGATGGTAGGATGTAGAAACCTTGTGCAGAACATTGTATTTCTTGAACAAAGCCGCTAACACTCTGTTGCAAAAGTGGGTTCCGCGATCACTAATGATGGCTCGTGGTGTTCCAAACCTGACAAATATGTTAGTCCTAACAAAATCTGCAATAACTTTAGAATCGTCAGTCCTAGTGGCTTTAGCTTCCACCCATTTTGAGACATAATCAACAGCCAAAAGAATATATAAATTTCCAAAGGAAGAAGGGAAAGGTCCCATAAAATCTATACCCCAAACATCAAAAATCTCAACAACTAATATAGGAGTTTGGGGCATTTAATTTCGTTGAGAAATATTTCCCGTTCTTTGGCAATTAACACATGTTTTACAAAACAGATAGGAATCTTTAAAAAGTGATGGCCAATAAAAACCACTTTCCAAAACTTTATTAGCAGTTCTTTTTGGACCAAAATGTCCTCCACAAGCATGAGAATGACAAAAGGAAAGAATAGATTGAAATTCACTGTTAGGCACACACCGTCTAACTATCTGGTCAGCACAAAATTTTCATAAGTATGGATCATCCCAAACATAGTATCTAGCATCATTTTTCAATTTTTCCTTTTGGGGTTTGGAAAATTCTTTAGGAAAATATGCACCTACCAAATAATTTACTATATCTGCATACCAGGAACATAGTTTGCTTTTTGTACCATGTATTTGACGACTCAGAATGAGTGTTGTATACCTATTTTGGGGGCGTCACAAAACTCACTCATCAATCATTATGTCTCTTTATAAGTTAATCTCTTTATAAGCTATATTATAATAATTTTGCCGTTTATGTTATAAATATTAATTCAAATTGCTCTAAAATAATAAAATAATAAGTTATTCTAAAAAAATTTAGGATCATAAATAGTGTTTTCGTTCTAGTTAAATTTTAAGTTTAAAAAATGTTTTGATAGTAGTTAATAAAATAAAATTAGGAGGAGAATAATTTGTTATATGATATATCATTAGTAGTTAATAATGATCTGTAGGTGTTTTAATTTAGACTCATGAGAATCAATATTAGTAAAAGACTTCTATAAGAAATAAAATTATTATAAAATAATAAGTTATTCTAAAGTTTTTCAGGATCATAAATAATGTTTTGATTTTAATTAAATTTTAGGTCTAAAATGTATTTTAGTAATAGTTAATAAAATAAAATCAAGAAACTTTAAAAGTGTTTTAATAGCAGTTAAATCAGGAAACTTTAAAAAGTGTCATTGGGTCATTCTGCAGGATAAGGATTCAATTTTTTCACTATGTACCCAACATGTTCCTTATATTGATTTCTTAAATAATAAAAATTAAAAATTAAAATTTGAAAGTTCCAAAACGTCTTGTTTTTAATTATAAAAACGCTATTAATTTATTAATCTTTTTTGAAGTAAGTATGTGATTTTTTCAAATTTAAAATTTGTGACGCCCCCAAAAATAGGTATACATCACCCATCTTGGGTCGTCAGATACATAGTACAGAATACAAATACAACTGATTAATACATCTGTCGTGTACAATACGACAAAACATAAACTGTGAGTTTGAATACAAATATTATCTTCTAGAGAGTATTCATACTCAAAAGGAGTCCTCATTACATTTATTAACACACCATTACATAGAATAGTGAGGACTACTAACTAATACTATCATTCGGACCATCACTCCGTACCCCGACTTGTCCCAGCTACGTTCTCATTTCCTGAAGAGAACAGTGAAAGAAAGGGTGAGCTCAACTAGCCCAGTAAGAAATATTATGACTAAGATAATGCAGAATAAATTATCATTAGCCTTCAACAATGTTAAACTGATAAAATATAATAGACATCAAGTTTAACTGCAGCGGAACAAGCAATCCATTAAAAGAGTCAAGTAGAAAATAAACTCTACTATCTTTTATGATTTAAAAGGTTTTTCAACACTGCGATCGCTGAGACTCAGCTTAATAAAATAATCCACATCATCGAATCACCCCTGCACTACGGCCAAGGATATTCGTGTATTCATTAATGGTCATGATCATGCCAACAACTGTCCATCAATGCACTACGGGCCAATGAGGACTTTTACCACATCATTTGTAACATTACGGTCATGATTATACCGAATAATCCCTGGTCATAATCATACCAAGTCCATCTATGCACTACATGCCACAGATGACTTTCAACATTTTATAAACATGAGGATGATGACAATGATATAAGAATTCAATAAAACAAGTTCAAGAATTAATTTATCCAGGAATTAACAACGTCCAAATTGTCAACATGATACTGCATTGTGGAGTAAAATTCAAGAACGCTTAGAAGAATATTTTCTTGAAAAGATACTGGATGAAACGCAACTATCAAGGATATTCCACAAATTTCATGGAGTATAGAAGTCAAAACTTAACCAACTGAGTACAATAAAGAATGGAATAACAAAAGAAATCACCATGCATGCGATAGACCGCACAGACAGGTTATTCCAATAGAATAATAAATAATGGAACCAGGTCCGGCGTAAACGCACAGACAGGATATTCCGACAGAATAATAAATAATGGAACCAGGTCCGGTGTAAAACACACAGACAGGATATTCCAACAGAATAATAATAAAACGGAACCAGGTCCGGTGTAAAACACACAGACAGGATGTTCCAACAGAATAATAAACGGAACCAGGTCCGGTGTAAAACACACAGACAGGATGTTCCAACAGAATAATAGAAGAATGTCACCAAGTATAGGGTAGACCGCGTATACTGGTTATTCCAACAGAATAATAACAAATGGAATAACAGAAGTTCTCTTCATGAATATAAAAGAAATAATATTCCCTACCGTTTTAAAGAAGAGCTGAAGTAAGGAAGTAGTTAAGTAGCAGAATACTCTTCTTCTCTCTCTCTATAGTTTCTCTCTCTAGAGTTCAGTGAATTCGTAAGAAATAATGAAGGAATGAGCTGCTATTTATAGAAAAATAGAATGCATAGTAACTAATCCATGAACGGTCCAGATTGATTACTTTAATCTGACGGTCCATATTTAAAGAAAAATCTTTTAAATAAAATAAAATATATTCTATTTATAGAATAACTTTAATAAAGTATTTTGTTTTATATAAAAAGATGTTTCTGTTTTATTACGTTAATAATACGAATAAAACAAAACGTCATTATCGCTAAATAATTCATATTATTAACTGACAATAATTGAATCAAACTGAGTGACTTCTCACATAAGCATTAATAATCAATACCGTGTGCTACTATGCAACCACACGTATTACTGTACTTTTACTACCGAGTAGTTCAACAGTAACAATGGTAAAATTTCCGCCGTTATTTTTAATAAAATATTTTTGTCGTTTTCTCAATCCGACAATAATTCCGTTGTGGGGTCCACCAATGATTGTGTCGTTGTACGAATATTCCCTGTTAAAACGAATATTCCCCGACCAATCGAATATTATATAACAACTTGCGTACTTTGCAAAATTTATAAATATTACCCACAACTATAACATTATATCAAATTAACTCCATAATATTCAAAAATGATATTTATAAAAAATTCATCTTTATTTATAAAAGTTGGGGTCTTACAACCTCCCCTTCTTATGAAATTTCGCCCTCGAAATTAGGGTACGTACCTGGTATGTCGAAGAGGTAAGGATACCTTGATTTCATTTCTGATTCTAACTCCCAAGTCATTTCCTCAACATCGTGGTTTCTCCACAAAACTTTGACTTGAGGTATAACCTTGGAGCGTAGAATATGTTCCTTCTTATCCAAGATTTGAACAGGAACTTCTTCATACGTCAAATCCTCCGCTATTTCGTCCGGTTCTAACTCAATAATGTGGTTCGGGTCTTCCACATATTTGCGTAACATGGATATGTGGAAAACGTTATGAACACGAGACATACTTGGCGGTAAAGCGAGTCTATAAGCCACAGTTCCTACTCGATCGAGGATTAAAAATGGACCGATGAATCGAGGATTTAGCTTTCCTCTCTTTCCAAATCTCGTAACTCCTTTCCATGGAGCAACACGTAAGAACACATGATCTCCTACATCAAATTCCACGTCCTTTCGATGAAGATCAGCATAACTCTTTTGTCGATCTTGTGAGGTTTTTATACGTTGTCGGATCGTTTGAATCTTTTCTGTAGTCATACGTACCAACTCCGGTCCCAACAACGTTGCTTCGCCCACCTCATCCCAGCATACTGGAGAACGACATTTTCTTCCATACAATGCTTCGAATGGAGCCATGCCAATACTTGCTTGATAACTGTTGTTGTAGGAAAACTCCACCAATGGTAAGAACTTGTCCCAACTTCCCTTGAAGTCAAAGACACAGAGTCTTAATAGATCTTCAAGAGTTTGAATAGTCCTCTCTGATTGTCCGTCCGTCTGAGGATGATATGCTGAACTAAATCGTAACTCCGTGCCCATAGCTTTTTGTAAACTAACCCAAAATCGTGAAGTGAATCTTGGGTCTCGATCAGAAACTATGGATACTGGCATACCATGCAGTCTTACAATCTCGTTTATGTACATACGAGCAAGACGTTCAAGTGTATAAGTTTCTCGTATCGGTAAGAAATGAGCAGACTTGGTCAATCTATCAACAATGACCCAAATCGCATCAATACCTTGAGAAACCCTAGGAAGACCGGTAACGAAATCCATGGTAATGTGCTCCCACTTCCATTCTGGAATTTCAAGTGGTTGCAATGGACCTTTTGGTACTTGATGCTCCGCTTTGACTCGTTGACAAGTTAGACACCTTGAGATAAACAACGCTATCTCTCTCTTCATATTGCTCCACCAAAATGTATGACGAAGATCATGATACATTTTGGTACTTCCAGGATGGATTGCAAACGGTGTGTTGTGCGCCTCCATCATGATTTCATACTTTAAATCAGGGTTGTTAGGAACACAAAGTCTGGAGTTGACTCGAAGTATTCCTTCTTCATCGATTCTTGCTTCCGGCATAGAACCTTCTTGCACTTTCTTCCTCATACGCATCAGCTCCAGGTCTGTAGCTTGAGCAGCTTTAACTTTATCGATTAAAGTCGGTTCTACTCGTATATTCGCCATCATCACATGGGTCCCTGGAGTCTTCAACTCTATCTCCATCCTTTGCAAGTCACACAAAATGGGCCTTTGCGTTGTTAATATTGCACTTGTACCCGCATATGATCTTCTACTCAATGCGTCAGCTACCACGTTCGCTTTTCCAGGATGGTATTGAATGGTATGATCATAATCTTTCAACAGTTCAAGCCAACGTCGTTGTCGCATGTTGAGTTCCTTTTGAGTGAAGAAATATTTGAGGCTTTTATGATCCGTAAAGATCTCCACTTTCTCCCCATACAAGTAATGCCTCCAAATTTTAAGTGCAAAGACAACAGCTGCCAACTCTAGATCATGAGTAGGATAATTCCTCTCATATTCCTTGAGTTGTCTTGATGCATAGGCTATGACTTTTCCATGTTGCATGAGAACGCATCCCAACCCTTTGCTCGAAGCATCACTGTAGATGACAAATCCCTCCGAGCCAGATGGTATTGTTAGAACAGGTGCTGAAATGAGTCTCCTCTTGAGTTCTTGAAAACTCTGCTCACATTCTTCGCTCCAACCAAACTTTGTATCTTTCCGAGTCAGCTGAGTTAATGGAGTAGCGATTCGAGAAAATCCTTCCACGAATCTCCGATAATAACCAGCTAAACCAAGAAAGCTACGTACCTCGGTCACTGATTTAGGTTGCTCCCAGCTTTGAATAGCTTCAATCTTTGCCGGGTCAACAGATATTCCACGACTTGATACTACGTGCCCAAGGAATGCTACCTCTTCCAGCCAGAACTCGCATTTCTTCAACTTGGCATAAAGTTTGTATTCACGAAGCTTTTGGAGTACCAGCCTCAAGTGTTGCTCATGATCTTCACGGCTTTTGGAATAAACAAGGATGTCATCGATAAAGACGACCACAAAGTGATCCAAATATTCCTTAAATACCCTGTTCATCATATCCATGAAGGCAGCAGGAGCATTAGTCAATCCAAAAGACATAACTAAGAATTCATAATGCCCGTACCGAGTTCTAAAAGCCGTCTTTGGAATATCCTCAGTTCTAACCTTCAGCTGATGATATCCAGAACGAAGATCGATCTTTGAAAAGAATTGTGCTCCTTGCAACTGGTCAAACAGGTCATCAATACGTGGCAATGGGTACCTATTTTTGATGGTGACATGATTCAACTCCCGATAATCAATACAAAGTCGCATACTCCCATCTTTCTTCTTCACGAACAGAACAGGAGCACCCCAAGGAGAAGTACTAGGACGAATAAAACCAATGTCTAACAATTCCTGCAGTTGGGTCTTTAACTCCTGAAGTTCAATAGGAGCCATTCGATATGGGGCTTTGGAAATGGGTTTTGTACCGGGTTCAAGGTCGATACAAAATTCAATTTCACGCTCTGGGGGTAGGCCAGGAAGTTCTTCGGGAAATACGTCAGGAAATTTATTAACAACAGAAATATCATTCAAAGCTGACGTATTTTTGTTTAGATCTGTGACATGAGCTAAGAAAGCTTGACATCCGTTTTTCAATAAACGAATAGCTTTATGGCTTGAGATGACAGCGATTGATTTTAATGGTTTGGTTGCTTGAATTCGCATAATAGGTCGATTAGGAATATGAAAGCTAACAACCTTACGAAAACAATCAATTTTTGCATGATGAGTAGTTAACCAATCAATCCCTAGAATCACGTCAAATGCAAGTATTTTTAATGAAATAAGATCGACAGGTAATGTGTGGGTACCAACTTGAACCAAACAAGACTTATAAACCGTGGATGTAATGAAGGTTTCTCCCAATGGAGTTTCAACTGCTAAGTCAAAGTCTAATTTCTCCGGAATCAAATTTAATCGATGAGCGCAAGTAGGAGAAATAAAAGAATGGGTTGAACCGGTATCAAATAAAGTATAGACTTCGTTAGAGTTTATGATAAGCTTACCCGTGATGACCTCATTCGGGTTCCTTGCGTTCTGGGAGGTCACAACAAACGCTCTCCCTTGCACAACCGGTTTTGACTTTTCTGGGACGGCCTTTGGTGCCTCCATCCTAGCTGAATTTGTCTTCGGTAAACGACAAAATCGGGCTAAATGACCTTCTCTTCCACAATTATAACATGCTTTGGACGGCATCGCGCAGTTTGGACTGATGTGCCCCTCCCCTCCGCATTTGAAACATATGATAGGTGGTCGTTCTCCTTCCTTAACGACAGGTGCTGGTGCTGACGTCTTTCCATCATTGTTGAATCTCCTCTTCTTGAAATGTCCATTCTTATTGTTTTGGCCCTGATTACCACCGAAGTGGTTACCATTTCTGGCCTGTTGATTCCCTCCACGCTTGTTGTCACCGCTTCGATGACTGCTCTCACTGGTATTATCATTTTGCCGGCTGCTCTCTTTTGGTTGCGTTATCTCGTTATCGCGCTCCACCAACTGAGCCCTATTTACAACATCTGAATACAAACACAGTTTATGAGAAACAAGATGTTGACGTATCTCCGGCTTCAAACCTCTTAAAAACATCCGCGTCATTCTTTCTTCATTATCCACCAGGTGGGACGCAAACCGGGATAACTCCGCAAATTTTGCCTCGTACTGCGACACGGTCATATTATTCTGCTCCAATTTGATGAACTCCACCTCCTTCATGTGACGAATACTCTCGGGAAAGTATTTGTCGTTAAACAGATCTTGGAACTTCTCCCAAGACATCTTCAGTGCGGCAGGTTGAGTACGCTTTATCGATTCCCACCAGTAATCTGCCTCTCCTCGCAACATAAAGGCGGCAAAGGGAACCTTTTGCTCCTCGGAGCAACCCAAGACATCAAATATCTTGGTGATCTGCTTTATCCATGTTTCAGCTACAAGTGGTTTGGGTTCTCCCTTAAACTCCGGTGGTCCCAGCTCCTTAAACTGTTTAGCGGTGACCGCCTGAGAGTTTCCAGTATTTCCACCTACGTTGTGGACAGGAGCCGCTTTCACCTGTTGTTGCATGAATTGCATAAAGCCTCTGAACATTTGATCATTCATCATTTGGTCAGTGTTGTTGTTTGCATGAGGATTGACACCTTCCTGATGCACATTATCATGATTATTGATATGTGGTGAATCAACAGTCGTCTGTGCTCCATTGCTATTCTCAACATTCTCGGATGCCATTTTCAGATACTGCCACAAAATAAAAATTAATTGATATGTCATATATTATCCTTATATTATGACCGACCAATTAAATACCATGCAAATAAACTTAGGTAGGTCATACTAGCGAAGGAATTCCCCGTCTCTCCCCTCCTAGTTCTATTCTCACATCTTAGCCAGGGATCATATCCCTAAGCTTTGATACCAACTGTGACGCCCCCAAAAATAGGTATACATCACCCATCTTGGGTCGTCAGATACATAGTACAGAATACAAATACAACTGATTAATACATCTGTCGTGTACAATACGACAAAACATAAACTGTGAGTTTGAATACAAATATTATCTTCTAGAGAGTATTCATACTCAAAAGGAGTCCTCATTACATTTATTAACACACCATTACATAGAATAGTGAGGACTACTAACTAATACTATCATTCGGACCATCACTCCGTACCCCGACTTGTCCCAGCTACGTTCTCATTTCCTGAAGAGAACAGTGAAAGAAAGGGTGAGCTCAACTAGCCCAGTAAGAAATATTATGACTAAGATAATGCAGAATAAATTATCATTAGCCTTCAACAATGTTAAACTGATAAAATATAATAGACATCAAGTTTAACTGCAGCGGAACAAGCAATCCATTAAAAGAGTCAAGTAGAAAATAAACTCTACTATCTTTTATGATTTAAAAGGTTTTTCAACACTGCGATCGCTAAGACTCAGCTTAATAAAATAATCCACATCATCGAATCACCCCTGCACTACGGCCAAGGATATTCGTGTATTCATTAATGGTCATGATCATGCCAACAACTGTCCATCAATGCACTACGGGCCAATGAGGACTTTTACCACATCATTTGTAACATTACGGTCATGATTATACCGAATAATCCCTGGTCATAATCATACCAAGTCCATCTATGCACTACATGCCACAGATGACTTTCAACATTTTATAAACATGAGGATGATGACAATGATATAAGAATTCAATAAAACAAGTTCAAGAATTAATTTATCCAGGAATTAACAACGTCCAAATTGTCAACATGATACTGCATTGTGGAGTAAAATTCAAGAACGCTTAGAAGAATATTTTCTTGAAAAGATACTGGATGAAACGCAACTATCAAGGATATTCCACAAATTTCATGGAGTATAGAAGTCAAAACTTAACCAACTGAGTACAATAAAGAATGGAATAACAAAAGAAATCACCATGCATGCGATAGACCGCACAGACAGGTTATTCCAATAGAATAATAAATAATGGAACCAGGTCCGGCGTAAACGCACAGACAGGATATTCCGACAGAATAATAAATAATGGAACCAGGTCCGGTGTAAAACACACAGACAGGATATTCCAACAGAATAATAATAAAACGGAACCAGGTCCGGTGTAAAACACACAGACAGGATGTTCCAACAGAATAATAAACGGAACCAGGTCCGGTGTAAAACACACAGACAGGATGTTCCAACAGAATAATAGAAGAATGTCACCAAGTATAGGGTAGACCGCGTATACTGGTTATTCCAACAGAATAATAACAAATGGAATAACAGAAGTTCTCTTCATGAATATAAAAGAAATAATATTCCCTACCGTTTTAAAGAAGAGCTGAAGTAAGGAAGTAGTTAAGTAGCAGAATACTCTTCTTCTCTCTCTCTATAGTTTCTCTCTCTAGAGTTCAGTGAATTCGTAAGAAATAATGAAGGAATGAGCTGCTATTTATAGAAAAATAGAATGCATAGTAACTAATCCATGAACGGTCCAGATTGATTACTTTAATCTGACGGTCCATATTTAAAGAAAAATCTTTTAAATAAAATAAAATATATTCTATTTATAGAATAACTTTAATAAAGTATTTTGTTTTATATAAAAAGATGTTTCTGTTTTATTACGTTAATAATACGAATAAAACAAAACGTCATTATCGCTAAATAATTCATATTATTAACTGACAATAATAGAATCAAACTGAGTGACTTCTCACATAAGCATTAATAATCAATACCGTGTGCTACTATGCAACCACACGTATTACTGTACTTTTACTACCGAGTAGTTCAACAGCAACAATGGTAAAATTTCCGCCGTTATTTTTAATAAAATATTTTTGTCGTTTTCTCAATCCGATAATAATTCCGTTGTGGGGTCCACCAATGATTGTGTCGTTGTACGAATATTCCCTGTTAAAACGAATATTCCCCGACCAATCGAATATTATATAACAACTTGCGTACTTTGCAAAATTTATAAATATTACCCACAACTATAACATTATATCAAATTAACTCCATAATATTCAAAAATGATATTTATAAAAAAATTCATCTTTATTTATAAAAGTTGGGGTCTTACAAAATTAATATAAAATTAATCAATACATATTGTGACTTATTTAGAAAAAAAATACTATTACACTTTAAATAACTTTTATTATTTTAAATTTTAAGTTATGGAGTGAATATTGAATTGATTGTGGCTGCAAATGCACATAAGTTCAATATTAACTTTTAAAAAGTTAATTTGTGATATTTTTAACTTTAAAATTAATACGATTCATTTAAATTTTGAATATAATAAATTTTATAATTAATAGTACTTTTATAATATTTATAATTATATGGACATAAATTAAATAAATTTATATCAATTTTAAATTTGAATACGATTGAAATTATTTTTTAATAAATAAGTCAATATTAATCTTATCATTTAAAAAATAAAGTAGTAAAAAAATCATGTGACAATAATGTCAAGATATGTATGATTGATGAGTTATCCACTTAAATGAGGATGTGAAATGTCATTTTACATATATAGAGAACGGTCTTTTGACTCCCTCACCCTGGGGAGTAAAATCGTATATAGAGATTAAAATTGAAAGTTAAATAGAGATAAGAAAACTGTAAGATAATAAGTTGTTAATGTATTCTTCAAAATTGGGGATAGAGAGTTTATTAGAAAAACTGTTGTGAATGCTCTTAGGCTTAGCAATTTTCTCCGAAGCCGACGGGGCCTGCCTGATTTCGACCTTAATAGGACTTAATTTTTAAAATCCTATAGCATTAGCGTCGGGTCTGAGATATACCCACTCCCCCGCCCCCGATCCCGCCCATGACTGACCCCGACCCTGACCCTGACCCTGACCCTATTATATGTATATATAATTTTTAAGAAATTAGCAATTTATATATATAATTAGTCACTTATTTAGATTATTTTATTATAAGCTCATAACATTTGTAATATAATATGTTATTAGTAATAAAAATGATGCATATTGTTTGATTTTAAAGTAAAAATAGTTGTAGAAAGTAATAAAAAAAAATTAGAAAATTTTAATTTGAGACTAAAAAGAGTAATCGGATAAACGAATCAGGGACGAGACATTTATAGAGTAGTTTTTTCAGGGGCGAATCATATTCGAGGATAACCCCAAATTAACAAAGCGAGTATAAAAAGAAGTACTCCACAGTTCCACACCATACCCGTCCCATTACTAGAACTATCTCTCTTCCACTATCTTACCCCCATCTTTAAAGGATATATATATATATATATATGTGTGTTTGTGTGTGTGTGTGTGCAATGATCAAGAGCATAAGTCTTAAATAACATAATTCCTTAAATAGCAAAACTATTTAAAACTACGTCGTTTTGGAGTGACCGCGAGTGGCATTTTTGTAAATAAAAAAAAACAAGTGGGATCACTCTCTTTTAAGCCACTCCAAAACGACGTAGTTTTAAATAGTTATGCTATTTAAGGAATTATGTTATTTAAGACTTAAGCTCTTGATCCTTGCTCATACATATATATATATATATATATATATATATATATATATATATATATATATATATATATATCACGGCTTTCTCCAGCGAAATGGAGGGAGCGAACCGGCTATAGCGACGGTTTTTTCCGGCGCTATAGCATAAAAAATTGACTTTCTATACTATAGCGACGGAAAAAACCGTCGCTATTGCCGGTTCGTTCTTAGTTCGCTCCTTCCAGTTTGCTGGAAAAGCAGCGGACTATATATATATATATATATATATATATATATATATATATATACGGTCAGGATCAAGAGCATTCTCCTTAAATATCATTCTTCCTTAAATAGCATTCTTTTATTAAAATTACGTCGTTTTGGAGGGGCGCGGTGGCATTTTTGTAAATACGCGGTGGCATTGTATTTATAAAAATGTCACCGCGTCCCTCCAAAACGACGTCATTTTAATAAAAGAATGTTATTTAAGGAGAATGCTCTTAATCCTTCCCGTATATGTATGTATATATATATATATATATAATTTTAACACACCCCATGTAAACGAGTACCTATTTAACTATATGTAAGAACATATACGTGGTGTTACTAAGCCAAGTTCATGATAAATTTATTATGTTTTTTAGAGTAGTATAGAGAATATAAACACAACTCCTAAGTGCTATAGTTTTGCTCTTGTAATTAATAGTGATATTTAAATTTTTTTTTCTCAAAATTATTAATTGTAAAAATATTCATAGTTAATTAATTACAACTCTTGAAACAAAAAATAATAATTATTAATTATTAGACACCATAAAGTATGCTAATTAGTCCCATTTACCCATTTGTGTCCGACTATTTACAGCCCAAGTAAGTCAATCTCAAATCAGTTCAAGCCTATATTTATCTGTTCATTTGTTGGGTCTACCTAAATATATTAGGACCCTTTATATTTTTGTGACAAATGAAAAGAACATAAAAAGGGTCCTTAACACTAATATACAACAATTAGAAAGTATTTACAAAAATAAAACATTCACAAAATAATTACAAAAAGTAACGCAATAACACAATATTACGTTGCTAAAATTACGGTCATTAACACCCTACACGTCAGTTACCGACTTTTATATTTCTAACCAACCGATTAACAATTCACGCTAACGAAGAAAACAAGCAACTTTCAGATCCGAAAAAATAGAGCAACGACAGATCGGAGAAGACGACTTCTCCAACGACGATGCAACTCTGAGATCGGATAATATCGAAGAAGATCAACAACAACTTCAGATCAATAGCAACTTCAATATCAACAACAACTTCAAGATTAGTAACCAGCCTCGATCTGTAACAAATTTGATTGTTGATTGATTCTTTACAGAACAAAACTGAAACCTTTTCTTCTTCAGACCCAAACTGAAGCCCTTTCTTCTTCACATCGACGATAAAAAAAGAAGAAGGAAGCTTTGAGGCTATCTCTTTGTCACATTCACTCTGAACTCAAGCATCGGCTGCTGCTTCAGATGGTGAAACGGCGTCGTCGTGAGACAGAGTCTGGTAATGGCACTGCAAAAGGAACATCAGTGTATAATATGGTCTTCATCGATACCAGTCTCGATACTCATCTCGTCATGATCGTCTCCGACTCCGATACTTTCTCCCTCCTCAAAAGTACTTCTTTTCTAAACCCTAATCCTAATCAAAGTCTAATTAAAAGAACAGATACTAGTCAGGATCAATTTAGCTACTCCTAATGAGCTAATATTGGTTTGCTGAAGGCTTATACTCTACTTTTGCTTCATGTCTAATCTAAATTTGGTTACTGTATAATGTTGTCAAATTTAGAGTGTCGAATTTTGACGTTTTCGGAGCCTAATTTTATTAGAAACGGGGCAACGATCAAAAATCACCAGCTTTGCTGGTGAACTGCATGATTTTTTGGTCAAATTCCATCATTTAGGCCTTCAAAACTGCATGTAAAAATTTGGTTTATTTTCTAGTTACTAAGATTATGTAGTTTGGTTACTGTTTAATATTGATTTGGTTACTTTATAATGTTTATTCAGTTGTCAGATAATGGAGACTGACAGTAACTAATACAACAAATTTAATTGTTCACATGAATATATAATTATTTAATGTTAGTAACCATTAACCACATGGTTGGTAACATTTTTTATGGTGTACAGTAACCAAAATTGATGTTGATTAACAAAGGCAGTATACTGACTGTTTTGATAGCAAAATGCATGAAAAAATCTGTTTTATATTCTGGTTACTAAGTACATATAAGTTGGCTACTGTTTATTATTGATTTGGTTACTGTATAATGTTTATTTGGTTACCCCGTGGTTACAATATACTCGTATATTGGTTACCTTTCTTAAGTTTTTCGCTCTTTAATTGGTAACAAAGTCAGTATACTGACTGTTTTGATTTCAAAATGCATGTAAAAATATGTTTTATATTCTGGTTACTAAGTACATATAAATTGGTTACTGTTTTATTATTGATTTGGTTACTGTATAATGTTTATTTGGTTGCTAAATACTTTAAATGTTTATTTGGTTACCCCGTGGTTACTATATACTCGTATATTGATTACCTTTCTTAAGTTTTTCGCTCTTTAATTGGTCACAAAGTCAGTATACTAACTGTTTTGATTGCAAAATGCATGTAAAAATATGTTTTATATTCTGGTTACTAAGTACATAGAAATTGGTTACTGTTTATTATTGATTTGGTTACTGTATAATGTTTATTTGGTTGCTGTGTAAAATTATAATGGTTAGTGCATAATATTACTTACTAATGGTGACTTGGTTATTAAAAAATGATGACTTGGTTACTGACTAATGCTGACTTGGTTACTGTTTAACATTATATTGGTTACTGGCTAATGCTGACATGGTTACTATGTAAAATTATAATAGTTACTCATTAGTGCTGACCTGGCTACTGTATTAATCTAATTATACTTATACTTATGTGTTTTATATTAATGGTTACTTGTTAGCTACATTGGTTACATTCTTACAATATTTAGCCTTTAGTTGGTAACAATCAAGTTATACTGATTGGTTTTTACTATAAAAATGCAATGGAGAATATGTTTATCTTGTGGCTACTAAATAAATATGTGTTGGTTACTGTTTAAATTGGATTTAATTACTGTATAATGTTGTTATGATTATTATTATATAATATTACGGTGTTTTATATTTGTTTGTTTTATTATGATGGTTACTTATTGGCTACATTTGTTACCTTCATACAACTGTTATAGTTTAATTGGTAATAAATATCAATATACTGATTATTTCCATTGTAAGATGAATGTACAAATGTATTTTATGTACTGGTTACTAACATTATGTAGTTTGGCTACTGGCTAACATTGATTTGGTTACTTTACAGTACTTATTCTGTTATCAGACAATGGAATTAATTTCTGTTGTACTTTATTTCAACGGTACATGGACTGATAGTAACCAATACACTAAATTTGAAGTTACCGGCATACTAGTTCCATCAACTTGTTCGCTTGGAGAAATGCAAAACATGATATGCATTGTTCTATCAAATTTAGAGTGTCGAATTTTGGCGTTTTCAGAGCCTAGGTTAATTAGAAACGTGCCAACGATCAAAAGTCACAAGCGTTGCTGGTGAACTGCAGGGTTTTTTGGTCAAATTTCATCATTTAGACCTTCAAAATTGCATGTAAAAATGTAGTTTATATTCTGGTTACTAAGATTATGTAATTTGGTTACTGTCTAATATTAATTTGGTTACTTTACAATGTTTATTCAGTTGTTACATCTCAAACTACTTTTATTTTAATATGAGATCTATAAATGACTATCATATATATAAATGAAAACTCTTAATTGGAGTTTCTTATTCCATCATGATGACAGGGTATAAATAAAATATATACATTTAACACTTTATAACAGTCCTCATACGAACTTATAATTATAATAAAACAGTAACCACATAATTATATGATAGTAACCAGAACAGGTTTTAATGGTAACCAAAACATAAACATCATGTAATGAAACCCAATTTAGGCAATTCATGTATACTAAACAATTACATATTAACCATAATAAAAAATAAAAATAACCAAAATCCCACACTGGGGAAACAATGATAGTAGCCAAACCATAATCTAACAGTAACCAAAACATAATAAAGAAGTAACCAAATAATTATATAAAAGTATCCAGAACATGTTTTAATGGTAAACAAAACAGAAACAACCTGTATATCAAACCCAATTTAGGCAACCTATGTATACTCTCACATGTACATTTTAACATTTGATATATGTCATAATACGAGCTTGTAACTATCTGGTTACTACCAAAAAATAAAATGGTTACCCTTCTATGCATGTTTGGTTACCAACTGTACCTTTAAAACAATATATCAGACACAACTTAGAAGTAACAAATACGAACCAACAAACAATGTCAAATAATTGATAATATAATCAAATATGTAATCTCATTTACATAAGCTCCAATAAACATTACATATTTACTAACCATAACAAATGGTTATGAATATCCAACAAAAATCAAGGTACGAAACACAATTCAGAAGGACAAGACAACAACAACCGAACTAATCAAAATCTGTTACAAATCTTCCTGAAACTTTAGTTTTTTGGCTGCTGCTACTTTTTCTTCATGACTGCTCTCATTCTCTAGAAAAGACTTCTGCATTATGTATGATCCTGTGGGAGGAAGAGAAATACCTTGGGATTAGTGAATAGAGAACCCATTAATCATAGGTATCATATCATAATATAACATTAACCATACCATAATAAAGCAGTGACAAAAAAATTATATTATATAAACTAATTGTAACCAAAATATAAACAACATGTAGTACAAACCATTTTATGTAATAAACAAACAGTTATATATAATATTAACCAAAACATAATTTAAAGGTCACCAAAACAAAAATATGTATACCAAAAAATATACTAAAGAAGTAACCAAACATTTATATGATAGTAACCAAACCATGTTTTAATGGTAACCAACACATAAACAACATGTAGACCAAACCCAGTTTAGTCAACCAATGTATACTAAGCAAATACATTGTAACCAAAACAACATATAAAAGTAACCAAAAACCCAATTAAAGGAAAAAGAATGGTATCCAAATCATAAGCTAAAAGTAACAAAAAATATACTCATGAAGTAACCAAACAGTTATATGTTAGTAACCAAAACATATATTAATGGTAACCAATACATAAACAACATATAGACCAAACACAGTTTAGTCAACCCATATATATTAAGCAAATACATGGTAACCAGAACAACAAAAAATAGTAACCAGAATCCCAACTCAAGGAAACAAAAATAGAATCCAAATGAGAAACTAACAGTAACCAAAAATATACTAAAGAAGTAACCAAATATTTATATGATAGTAACCAAAACATGTAAAAATGGTAACCAATACATAAACAACATGTACACCAAAATCAGTTTAGTCAACCATGTATACTAAGCAAATACATGGTAACCATAACAACATAAAAAAGTAACCAAAATACCAAATCAAGGTAACAAAAATGGTATCCGAATCACAATCTAACAGTAACCAAAACATAATACAGAAGTAACCAAACAGTTATATGATAGTATCTATTTTTTATTGCTTGACGTAGCTACAACGTAAGCATTACATCAAGCCCCCAAAAATTGGTCTTGTGTCAGTATATGATGCAGAAGTAAAATGGCAAAATGAAGATGAGACAATCATGATCATTCAAAAGCAGACTATATATGTTAAGAGCCTAAACAATTTGAAAATAATTATCCACTTTAGCAAATATTATGCTGTTAAATGATGTCTATCACAAATAACCCAGTCATGGAGATAAAGAAAAATTCATTCAATAAAAAAATTAACATAAACAGAATGTGGCCAGAAGTACAGACACATAGTATGACATCACTTCAACCATGTACATACCAAAGCAAGAACTCCATCGTCTGAAGAAATAGATTCAGTCCGCTGACGATGAGTGGCTTCAAGAGGAGAGAGAAAAGTATTAAGGGCGGAGAGAGAAGTAGATTCAGTCCGCTGACGACGAGTTCAAGAGGAGAGAGAGAAATAGTAAGGGCGGAGAGAGAGAAACCGAACGAGAGTTAAGGGCGGAGAGAGAGACCGTGTAAGACCCCAAATTTTATGAAATAAAAGTATTCAATTTTTCCTATTTAGTAAATGGTTAAATTGATAAAAAGTTAAAGTTATGGGTGAAATGTGCAAATTTTACAAAATAAACAAGTGGTTATAAAATAATCATTGTTGTCGGAGAATATTCGTTGGTCGTGAAATATTCTTTCTGTCGGGGAATATCCGTACGACGACGTAGCTATTTGTGGGTCCCATAACGAAAAACGGTCGGATGAAGATAACGACAAATTTGAGTTTTTACAAATAACGTCGTAGTTGTTACCGTTAACACTGTTGGAATACCCGGTGGTTAAAATACAGTAATACGCGTTATTGCACAGTAGCACACGGTATTGCACAGTATTTTTGAAATTATTGATTCTTACGTAAGAAGGCACTACTCAATAATTGTTACAGTAATTACTGTTCAATATTTTATTTTATTGATTCAATAATTGCTACGTTAAAATTTTATATTATTATTGTTCAATAATTGTCACTGCACAGTATTTCCCATTATCAGATCAATAATTCATATTATTTGAATAATATTATTAGATAACATTATTGGCAATGTCTAGAAAGTTCTGTCTAAGGAGAGGTTTGGTCACCTAATTGCGCGTCAGTAAGGAGAAATTCTTATTGGAAAGCCCCCTCTTTTCTGGGAACGGCCTGGTTGTCATAAATGTGATTCTGTAATATTATTTGTGAATAATTAATTATTGATTTATATGATAATGAAATATTTATTTGATGTAGATATAAATGAGGGATATATTTTTGTGGTTAAAAATGAAAGAATTAATGTTGAGATTTTTATCAGTATTTTTGTCGGAATGGATGTATTAAAAATTAGGGGTTTTGAGATATTTTGCGGGGGTTATAATTTTTAATCCGACCGTTGGATCGTGGTAATTTTTGGATATGTTATACATATATAAGTTGAGTATATGTCCATAAATTTTGAACCGTTAAAAATGAACGAATGATTTGTTATGAATTTTACGAAATGACTGGTTCAGAAATTGTTGAATTTTCGGAGTTAATCATTTTGGTGAAAAATTCTAGAATTGGTAGGCTCCACTCTTGGTTGGTAAAGAAATATGCTGAGATTTTTATTCAAATGTGGTGGGTGGGAATAGTAGCAGGTAAAGCCATCAGGTTGCAGGTTAAGTCTGCTTTGGCGTGCTAACATTTTCCTATAAATAGAGGGCTAAGTTAGAATTGAAAATCACACCAGAAATCATAAGTTTTCTCTCTTTCTCTCTCTAGATTATTGAGTGTATTTTGTGAGTATTTAGATACTTTGTAAGTTTCTATTCATCAGTGCAAGTTTTCTTCAGCCTTATTCCGGTCAGAAGTGCTGCTATTTTGAGGTAAGGGATAGTAAGGGATTTTAAGGGTTATTATGTTTTTCAGTTCGTAATTCTTCTGACCTTCAGAAAATTCTGGAAAAATTTGAAATGATATTTTGATGAGTTTTATTGATTGTGTCCAAAAATGGTAATTTTTGGATGTATAGATTAAGAGTTATGAATTTTATGAGAAAAGACTATTTTAAAAGTAACCTCTTATAACTAATTGTGGTTAACTCCAAAATTGATGAAATTTTTATTGAAAGTATATCTATATAATATCAGTGTACTATGTGAATTTCAGAATTTTTGGATAAAAGTACAATTTATGATAAATATCTAAATATTCGGCGGTTTTGACCATATGAAAAATAGTAAATGAGTTTTAAAAATTCTGAGAAAAATATATGTTCAATATGAGACTATATTCTGCTAAATCCCAGAAAAGAAATATATTTAAAACTGATTTGGTATTTTTCATAAAAATAGACTAGTTATGAGAAAATGAATTAAATATGTTATGTGAAGTAAGAAAATTAGAAAATAGGATTTTATGGCTTGAGAATCCTATATGAGGTATACGCAGATTTTTGATAAGGGTTTTGGTTATTGGTGATGAAATCTTATGAGTTTGACATTTTAGAATGATTAAATGCATTATTTAGTAAAGTGTAAATAATTAAGATAAATTATTTATAAATTTAAGAAATGTTATTCTTTCAATATCATTATACCGAAATATTGGTATGAATTTTATTGTGGAATTTCTACCTTTTTTATGTCAGAGTTACTATTCATGAGTTACTATTCACGACAAAATTGATTTCTTTTTCTAACCAAATTATAGTTGATTTATGAATATTAATCTGGAGATTAAAACTATATATTGATTATATTATTTTTATTATCATATATAACATTTTTATAACCTTGATGTTGAAATTCTCTTTCGCTTGAGTGTAAAGATGGGTAAATTATTGGTATGATCATGACTAGGGTTCTCTTTGACCAGTAGTGAAAAAGTTGAATTGTGACTGGTATGATCATGACCATTGAATTTATAATTGAATATCTATAGCTTAAGTGCAAAGGTGAATTGATCAACATAGTTATAATTATTGTTTATATAAGTTCTAAAATAATTATATATTTCTTTGAGATATTAATATCTTTGGCCTGTAGTGCAAAGATGAATTGTTGATGAATATCTTTGGCCCGTAGTGCAAAGATGACCTGTTGTTGAATATCTTTGGTCTGTAGTACAAAGATGGTTTGTTGATGAATATCTTTGGCCGTAGTGCAAAGATGGATTTATTAGCATGATTATGAATAGGAACTATGATTTGGTATAACCATGATCTTTGATGTTTCAGGTGATGAAAATTATCTTTGTCCTGGATGAGAAAAGGAATTTAGAACAACAATTACGTTTATGAGTTATACATGTGATTGTGGACAGGAATTGTTGATTGATGTTACATGGATAAAACATTGTTGGTGGACTTTTAACATGGAGAAAATAATAGACTTTATAGTCTATTTGACTCTTCTAATGGATTGCTCGTTCCGCTGTAACTATGGTTGAAAAGTTTTATCATCTACCATATGTTCTAAATCTCTGATTGATTACTGTTAAAGGCTATTGATAAATTATTTATCTTTAGTCATGATATTCTTTACTGGGCTAGTTGTGCTCACCCTTTTGTTCACAATTCCTTTCAGGTAATAAGAGTGTAGCTGGGTCGAGCGGGGGTAACAGGAGAATAGAACGGTGGTCATCATTTAGGAGTTATATTTAGTGAATCATCTAGGCTGAAGCGAACCCAACGTTGGAAGGGTGTTTTGCCACTATCATACAAGATGTCTAATGACATACAATCTCGTGTCATCAGAAGACAGGATTGTGCTCATCCACTTGCTGAGTATATTTACGAGCACTACCTATATAATCTTGGTGTTTGTTTGAAGTATAATTCTCAATTAGAGACAGTGGAGATAATGATAAGTCAAGAGAAGACTCACCATTGGAAAGAATATGATAGTAATCTTCTCATTTTTCTTTGGGATCTATTGGGTCAATCAAGGATAATTCTGTGGCCATATGATATCTATCATAACCTAGAAGCATGGCCTCCCATGTACAAAGATTTCCTTGAACACTTCCCAAAGATTCTAATTTCTAAAACAGTTTTTGACTATACCTTTATGTAAGGTGTCATGGTGAGGTGCTGTCCACGGTTGGGACATGAGTTACATTTGGTATATATTTGTATCCAAACTCACAGCATATGTGTTGTTGTATTTTGCACGATAATTGTTGTAATAAAGTTGTAGTTATTTTCTGTACCATGTATTTGGCGACTCAGAATAGGTTGGATGGAATGAACCTATTTTGGGGTTGTCACAGACCGAACGAGAATGGAATGTTTGAAGAAGATAGAAACTAAATTACCATGTCAACCTATTAATACTAATCCCTTAATTTAAGGACTCCTAATTGTATTAGTATTGTAAATAAATATGATGCAACGTCATATTTTTGTAATTATTTTATGGATATATGATTATTGTAATTATTTTTAAAAATGTACTATAATATGTAATTAACCCAAATAAAAATATACTCTTAACATTTTTCTAGGGTTTGAGCTGAATCTAAAGAGTTTGAATCGCCATGGCAAGTCCTAGACAATTATCCTACAACAGCGAAAATTCATCATATGGCAGCAACAATTTCATATATAACAGCGAAAATTATTCAGAAGATTCAGAACAAAAGGTTGGTTTTTTATCCCGTTAAATTAATTATAGAAAAAATGAATGTTTTTTGAAATCTGTGCGCCTCTTCTACTTTTCTTGTTTGGCTGGAAAATATAGTAAAAAATGAAGAGTTTTATATCCTTACTACTGTCCCAATTCCAGTCAAATTGAAATCTACCGAGCTCAATTAAGTTGGGGATTCACCCCACGCCACCCTACCCTGATCAATCTAGCGAAAATTGATACCCTGTCCCACAAAATGAGTGTGATTGAAAATTGATCAAATTCATTTAAAATAACATATCTATAATCAGTATTATATTTTAGATAACACACAACAATTATAAATGTATTAACTAGTATCAACTAATTTTATATAAGTTTATATTTTAGTATTTCTAACATTGAATTGAAAAAGTAAAAATTAGACTTTTTTTGGTTGTGGAACTAAGGGAGTATATTTTAATTCAATGTGTCAATAACTAACCAGGGATTAGATAGCTCAAATAAGTGGAAATGTTTTAATTTGGGGTTAGCTCAATTAAGAATTTCTCAAATGTTAACATTCTATTTTCTCCAAGATATAGTGAATTACTTTTGCCTTGTGTTTGATTTGAGATAATTGTAAAACCCTAGCAGCAAAAGGGTGTGAATCTAGGTTATTGGTGAAATAGCTAGTTCTTACAGGGAACAACAGAAAGGATTATATATATATATATCCAAATCACACCCAAAACACTGTATTATGAAAAAATTTCAGTTCCATAAAATATTAAATTTTTTTTTTAGTTGTTTTAAAGAAAAAAACAAAAAAAAAAAAAATCCGGGAGTCCGGACTCTCTCTATATATATATATAGAGAGGGAGAGAGAGCAAGGATCAAGAGTATTCCTCTTAAATAGCATTCCTCCTTAAATAGCACTACTTTATTAAAACTACGTCGTTTTGGAGTGACTTAAAAGAGAGTGGTCCCACTTATTTTTCTTTTATTTACAAAAATGCCACCAGCGGTTACTCCAAAACGACGTAGTTTTAATAAAGGAGGAATGCTATTTAAGAGGAATACTATATATATATATATATATATATATATATATATATATATATATATATATATATATATATAGTTGACTGTGTAATACACAGATATGCACATACATTTTTCCATATATATATATATAGTAAAAATGAAGATGCATAGCTGTATAACTTTTAAAGTTACATAGTCTACAGTAGTAGAGTGAATTCACTCTACTATCGTAGACTCTATAACTTTAAAAATTACACGGCTGTACACCTCAATATTCCTTTATATATATATATATATATATATATATATATATATATATATATATATACACACACACACACTGTAGAACTTAATGAACACACCCTTTTGGGACATTGAACTGCAATTTAAAATTAGTACATGTTTAAGAAAGGAATTTTTTTAGCTTCAGTTATACTGATGCCTGATGTACCCAACATCATTTGTTTTAATTCGTGAAGATTAAAAACTTGTATATATAAACTGTTTTGAAGTTAAATGAAGATGAATAAACTACTTTTGTATCTTTAAAAAGAAGAATTAAGAATGTGTTAGCAAGATTCTCTAGCCATTTCTCGATCGTCAACCCTTGAGTTTAATTTTTCATTATGTACTTAATTTTAATTTCCTTAGCACTAAGCAGCATTTTTATTTATTTATCATCCCTTCATATAAATGGAAAAAAAAAAGGATTAAAACCATGTAATTATTGTGGATTTCAATGAGTTATTAAGCTTTCAAATTTTGTGTTATTTTCCTTAGAAACAAACCAGATTGATTTCGATGTTTTTAAAGAATATTTATATTAGGGCGAACGTAAACTACTTCCATTAATTATTTCCTAATTAACATAAATACTTGTGTGATACTTATTATGAAGCATTGTTTCATGAAGCTGTTGCAGATTACTATATTCTTTAAACTCAGAAAAAAGATTTCGTTGAGTGTTAAGAAATCCGAAACGGTGAAGAATGTCAAGAGAATGTTATGCGAGAGGGAAGGAATTTGTGAATATTTTCAGGAGCTGTATTTTTCTGGATTACATCTCAAGGACGAGTACAGGCTGGATGAATGTGGGATAGACAAGAACTCTAGCCTTCGTCTTCTTGGAAAAAACTTGGAAATAATCAAAATATTAGTCAGTATAGGATCAAAGAATAAAATTATTCATGTTGAAGCAAATGTTGATGACACCATCCTCAACATCAAATGCATGATTCAGGAGAGGGAGGGGATTCAAACAGATGATGATTTCACTCTGTTTCATGCAGGGATCCCACTCCAAGATAACAAGGCGTTGGCTTGTCTCGGAATAAGGGGGGAGTCGACCCTCCTTCATCTGGTCTTTAATCCGAAAGGTGTGGTATCGATAACTGCGAAAATAGCAAGGGGAGAGATTGTGAAGACACAAGTCAAGGTTTTGTACACTGTCGGGGATGTTAAAGCTATAGTTGGGAGCATTGTTGGTTGTTCACTTGGTGCCTACAATGTAATTTGGGACGGGAAAAGGCTTGATGATGATTCGAAAACATTGTCCTTTTACAACATCATCAAAGGAGAAGCTATCCTAGATATAAAATTGCCAGCAACTCAGATATTTGTAAAGCATTGGAATGGCAAAACGATTAGCCATTTTGTGTGCCCACACGAGACGGTGTTAGACTTGAAGAATATGATTTGTTCCAAGCTGGATGAGCCCATTGATTTAGGTATCATTTATGTTACATTTGCTGGGAAATTGCTTGTTAATGGTCGGGATTTGGCTAGTTATGGAATCGTCGAGAGGAATTCTACTCTTCATATGGTGTTGATGTCATCAAGTTGTGTCCATATCCTATGACATTGGCTGAAATCGAGGCTTCAGGTTATGGAGGAACATTGTGCATGAAAATTTCTGGTCTGAAGAAGATTATAGCGGATATGGTGCAGCAGCCGGTGCAGGATGTACTACTCCGGGGACAGGCACTAAATGATGAATATTGTCCCACTATTTATGGTATTACTAAGGATACAGTGTTCAGTGTGTTGTACTGTTAAGAATGTTGTTGTTCTATGTAGGAAAGAATGAAAGAACATTAGAACATTAGAACATTAGAACATTAGGACAACATTACGATCACATCATTTAGTGTTGTTGGTCAGTATCTCGAGTGCGCATCGACTTGAAAGCCAACAAAATATAGATAACAGAAAGTAAAGTATATACAGAAGTCAATTTGAAGGAGAGCATTTTGGAAATAAGATCAGCTAAAGAACGAAAATAACAAGTATACAAATGGAACTAAAATACTTGCCAAAAAATATTGAATACTTTTTAGGCAGATACGGACGATGAAAAATTTGTTCAGAACTAAAGAAGTAAATAGACATGATGATGATGATATACACTTTCCACAACAAAATCAAACAAAATCATGAATCTGAATAGTTCACAACACAAACGGTCATCTGGTAATAAATCTGGTGGTGGTGGTAGTTTTAGCAATCTAAAATGTTGTGGGCCACAAATGAAAGAAATTACCAAGCTGACAAAAGAGAACTACATGCTATTTCAAACTTGCCATAAAATGAATATATTTTGGAGGGGCAATAATTCTCATGCTGTGAAACTATATTACTCCTAAACCCCTATCACTGAACACACAGTTTGTACAATTGTAAGGGATAGCAGTATAAATGCAGCTATAAGAGATGTAATAGACCATGGACTGCTGAAATAAGTATTTCGGGCCATTACCTTCCACTTGAACCAGGCTGACTTCCACTGGTGGAAGTTGTCTTTACTGTAATTGTTCAGATCATCACAAATTTTAGCGAAATAGAAATCATCCTGCTGCACTACAACTTCCTTGTAAAGATTGTTAAATAGGTCAGCTACGAGTTGACTTTCACCAAGCAAATTCTCAATGATTTTATGTTTAACTAGCAGTTCCACATCCTTGGGAGTGTTTATAAGACTGTCCATGAAGATTATATAGCTGGTTATGCTTTTATAATAATGTCCACACTGTTCAAAGGCTATTAGATTCCGGAAAAATGTTTCTGTCCAATCATTTACCGTCAGCTGTGGAATTGTTAGCACTCCATCGGAGACAGAAAAGGATACACTGAATAAACATTCTCCAACTCCACTAATGAACCTGACCCCAGCTTCCTGTAACTCACTGGCACTACGGGTATATTCAAACTTCCCACGGCGTGATGATTCCTCTCTTGGACTAGAAGGCTGGTGAAGATATAGTAACAACTCAACTAGATGCCTTGCGCGATCACAGTTATCTTTCAATTGCAGTCTCTTTGTGTTTCCCATATCCTTAAAATATTCACGTGTAATTTCAATGAAAGACTTCTGATGAACTGAAGCACTATCCACAAAGTTGAATAGTCCCGAGGTGAAATTGAGAGGGAGCTGGTTCTCAAGTAATAACATGTCATGCAATAGATCACTCGCCATCCATCGGTTTTCAAATAATATATCATTCTGGTCTCTCATTCGATTAAAATAGTTCTTCAAGAAGAGCTCAACAACAAATATGCCATCTAATAGAATTATTTCAGAGAACTCTTTTGAGTTAAAGTTGATGGTATCTTCATAACAGCCACGAACAGAACTTTCCATATCAGTTGCAAATTTAACCAAACTACCAATGTTGATTGAGAACCTGGATCTAAAATTCTTCAGGCATCTTAATTTGTATGCATCCATGGCTTGTAAATGGCTCTTTCCATGGTGAAGAGGCCCAATTGAGACTAATCGTGGAGCGTAGGCTTCCTCATTTACTTTCCGATGTTTCTCAGAAACTTTATAGATACAGACTGTATATGAATCAGCAGGCAATGTATTTAGTTTCGTTGTAATGGAAGATGTTAAAATTTCAACCAACTTAGACTTTGGTAAATCCTCCACATTGATGCAAATGTCCAGTTTGCTTTCCTTGTTATGAGTTGGTATCTCTCCACTTGCCATCTTGATTTTCTTTTCCTATTGATAACTGCCATAAATAAATAAAATTTATTAATTATCAAAAGCGTTTTCGTTTGTCTTGACAAGTAAAATATATTCAAAAGAAGCATCATAAGGGGATGACATTCCTGCAGATGCAGCGGGATAAGAGAGAAAATTAGATTTAGAAGCATGGTTCTTATGCCGAAATATAGGCATATCGGTTGGGGCAGAACCGCAACCTTGATACGAATCGCAAAATTAAGAATTATTCATGTAAAGGATAAGTTTCGGTGAAATTTCGGGAACTTGACATAACATAACGGTTTTGGACCAAATAAAAGAGAAATCACGGCGTAAAGGGAATTATTAATGTAAAGGTAACTTCAACTCGGCATAACGTAGCAGTTTCGAACCAAATAAAGAAGAAATCACAACGTAAAGGAAATGGCAAAAGAGAAAGAACTTTTTCTCTATAAATTATACTTCAATGTAGTACCTACTTAAGTATAACTTAGAAAAAATAAAAAAATATTGTAATTCAAATGTACTTAATTAAGTTAAATTGTGCTTAAAATATACTTATATAGCATCTATTTAAATATAACTAAAAAATATATTAAAAATGTACTTAATATATAATTAGTTAAGCTAAATTGTACTTAAATTATAATTAAATTGTACCTATATAGTACCTAGTTAAGTACAACTTGAAAAAATTACACTTAAAATATATTTCATTAAGTTAAATTGTACTTAAATTATAATTAAATAGTACCTAATTAAGTACAACTTGAAATTTTTTAAAAAAATTTGCACTTAACATATACTAAGTTAAGTTAAATTATACTTATTCAAACTTAAAATTGATTAAACATATCTATGAGATGTTTGTTTTATCATTTGGAAAATGCTAAGTGCACTAAATAGTGTTTTTTGTGAACTTAATTGATTCATCTTGTTGTTCTTATTATTTAAATTCTTTTCATAATTTTTTTTACTTTTTTTGAAGCTCGTAACTAGCTAACGGTGCGTATCACCCGAAATCAATATTGAACTGATACCAAGTCAAAAAATGACCTACCAAAACATTAGCCGCTACCGCGTCTTTGAACCATGTTTAGAAGTAATTGGCATCTGCATCATATTCAACTTTTTGATACATCCACAAGGCACAAACAAATAAATTTTCAATTTCTGATCATTTACGAACTTCTACTGAATACTGTAGCCTTTCAAACATGTTCATATTTTACAGAATGATGCTGATGATTTGGCTTTATAACAACAATTGGAACTGATTGCATATATAATGATGTTCCCTTATGTGGCCACAGAGTAGTGTCCAAATTAAAAGGTGGAGACTGCAAAGAGAATGGAATGGACAACACAGAGACGAGAGGATACTAGAAAGGAAGTGTTGAGAATATTTATCTGTCAATATATTTGGTTTCCTCACCAGTATAACTTTTTGATCAAACACAATCTTGGAAAAAACTCCAGTAATTGAAATAGTGAATCTTATTTTTCTTTATTATGTTTAATCTATACTGGGTTTCAGGCAAATACAAACCAAACTTGAAAAAGCACACAAACTCTATAATTATTAATACTACATAATCAAGAGAGATGACATTGTTACTAGTTTATGGATACCTTGAAACATACAACTTACCTATTGTTCTTTGAACCATGGTTTTAAAACACGGACCGGACCACCGGTTCACCGGAACCGGTCGACACTCCGGTCCGGTTTGAACTAATAAACCATTTTTGTTCAAAAATCGGTTGACCCACCGGTCGAACCGGTGAATCAGTTTTTAATTATTTTTTTTTACCAATTTTTTTAATATTAAAATTAACCACTTTTAATAATATTGTAACTCAATTTAATATGTTTTAGTTCATAAAAAACGAGATTTTTTAAAATTTTATTAATTACTAATAATATATATTTTTATATATTAATGACATCATAATAACAGTTCGACCATGTCACCCATCCACCCGGTACGTTTTCCGGTTTGAAACCTTGCTTTGAACAGAAACAACTCGTCTTAGGAAAGAATTAGAAGTAGGCTAAGCAGAGATATTCGCCAGGATTGAGATATTTCCTTACATAGTTACATGTATTATGGATCAATATGTTACAAGCTGTTCAAGGTGCAAATCTACAGTAGATTTGAAATCTCAAACTTTACTCGATTAATAAATTTCCATTATATTGTAATCCTCATTAAACAATAGCACCATTACTGATATAAATGCACAACGAAAGGATCATGGTTTTTGAAATTGCCGTTTTACACATAGAATTCAAGAAGCAGTACAGTTTAATCTGCTAGCAGCCTAAAAATAATGTTCATTTTTTCCCAACTGGCTATTTCATTTATTTTTTTTAAAAAAAACTATTTAATATCAGTATCAAATTATCACTATATTGGCCTAATGGTGTACTCAAACTTCAGATAGTTATAATTAAAATAAAAAAGTAATGCTCCAGATCTCTTTTTCAAGAACAGATTTTAACCTCTAATTTTCTGCGTACTTCATAAAATTACACAAAAAGAAACACAACAAGTACTTGATGAGAAAAATTAAAGTATACCCAGATGAAACTTAGGGCAGTTTGGTGCTACAGTTCTGAAACTATCCTAGCATACAGTATTAAAGCAGGCCTACAGCCATGGATTCATCACTAAACAATGGAATTTAACAAGAATCATTTAATCATCCTTCAAATAAAATAGAAAAGGAGAGAGAGAAACCTGGCTTCTGTATTTTCCTTTGGAGAAATTTGGGCTTCTCAAAGGAAAGAGATACCCATCAGCAAGACGGTAAAAAGCTTCCCTGATTTCTTCAGTCAATCTTCTTCTTCTCCCAAGCTCGTTGACTTTGCCTCTTTGATCTATATTTTGCTACAAAAATTCCCGTTAGATTGTTGTGCTTCTTATTCCCTCCATTTTAATCTAGAAGTCCTTCTCTTTTGCAAAAGAAAGGAATCAAGGGGGGCAGAGAAGAGAAAGAGGAAGAGGAAGAGGAATGGAGAGATGAGTTTCACTTTTATCTTTTGATGAACAACTAGTAGTTTCATAAGATTCTACTCTGTGAGGGAAAATATAATTATAAATAAATGAGCCCACATTTGTGCAATAATACACTTCCATTTTAGTATTACTACTAGACTAGAAATCCACACCCTTAATTGCGAATTGGTACTTAGTTTAACTTTATTTTCATTTTAGACACTCAACTTTTGTTTATTTCCTATTTTACGTTGGCCGTCACTCTGGCTTTTATTTAAACATGTGCCATTAAAAATACTCCACTAGGTAACTGTTCTAAATTTGCATTTGCTATCAATAAATAATAAAGTGTTTAAAGAGATTGATAAAAGTTGGTAAGGTAGATTGAACAATAAATTAGATGAACTAGTTTGACAAAATTATGAAGTCAGTTCCATTATTTATTTATTTGAGTCCCTCAAACTTTTATTTTATCACATCATCAATTATCATAATACTAACTATATAGATAAATTACTGATAAATCTTTTTAAAATTTATTCACTCCTAATACCTAATAATCATTAATATATATTTTAGATTCGGCAGAAATGCAAGCATATGTATTGTAATATAGTCCAGTCCAGTTGGTGAAGTGTCCAATTTATTGTGCATTATTTTAATAATAGCATAGTAGTAGTAGTTAAGTACAAGCACTATGTGCATTAGTTGGTGAAGTTTTTTGGTGACTTTTCTAGAGACCTGAGATGGTCTTTTCCGGAGATCTAAGATAGGCTCCCTTTGTTCCAGGGACAGGGAGAATGTTTTTCTTCATTTCTTGGGCATTTAATTTGGCATGTCAATGAAATGGAGTTTAATAGAAATCGAATCGTTTTACCTGCAGTCCACACACATTTGAGCTTGGTGTTTTTTAGAAAATTACTTGCCTTTTTCCATTATTTTTAGAACAAAAAAGCTTCCTTCAAACAAACATTCCAAAGAAAATAATATCGATTCTTCTTTTTTATGCAATTTCAAAGTGTACTCGGTGAATAATAAATACTTTCTAATTAGAAAGTCTTTAGCCTGGATTTAGTCCGTCCAACTTCCTTGGACTATTGCCCGAAATCCTACGCCTTCATGTACGGAAATAATAACGTTAAGGGTCTCAAATAACATAACATTGAATATTTTAATGATAATTTATGACATAGTCAATAACATGAAAGCATTATTTTATTTGAGACCCCTAATATCATCCATACCATACCATACCATACCATACATAAATTATATCAAAACTTGAGTCTGTAATACTAATTTACAAAGCACGTATTCCTCTTGAAATCTCGTCACAATCCTTCCCTTCATCATAAACGGGCTTTTGGCATATCTCACCACTATTCGTCATTTCGTATCCAGGTCCAGGAGAGTATGGGAAAGTGTCGGTCAAAGAATCCGACGACTCTTTTGCTCTTGATCTTATGGATCCACCACCACCCTTTGACTTCTTTCTACGAGAGGGCTTGGGGACCACATTCGGGTCTTGTGAGGATGACCCCAACCCGGTACTTGAATTTTGTTGTCGTCTAGGAGATTCAACACTTGCGGTAGTAGCAGAAGTATTCTTGTTGCGCCTTGGCTTTGAACTGTTCAATGGCTCTCGGGCCGGGGAACCCATTGAACCATTCGAAGAGGTATGAGGGTGGCGCTTGGGTTGCTTCATTTTGCCTGACCGTCGCTCTGGAGAATCCATCGGACCATTCCATGATTTTTGAATATCTATACAAAAAAATAATTAAATAATTTAAGTGTTTTTTCCTATATATATATATATATATATATATATAAGTGCATGCATGTTCGTTCATCAAGTTGTTGTATTTTATAATTTTTTTATTTCACCATATTATTTGGCAATACTAAAACAATATTATAATTATAATAATCAAGTGTTTTTTTCTATATAAGTGCATGAGAGTAGTTAGCATGAAGTTAATTTTGTTTAATTGACCAATACAGTGTCGATACGCAGGCGGAAGGTGATCTCTCATTGCGTGTGAGTTTTATATTTATTAATTACCAACTTACCATGAAATTAACCTGATCCTAAGTGCATGTTGATGAAGTAGTTGTATTTTATAATTTTATTTGACCATATTATTTGGCAATACAAAAACAATATAATTATATAAAATAATATAGAGTACCTTTGGTGGAGGATTTGGTCGTCTGAGTACTATTAGCTTTACCATTACAATTTTGTGCTCCAGATGCTGCTGCTGCTTCTGAAGAACCTTGAAAGTCATTCATCTGGGAAAGAAATAAAAATCAGAATTAATAATTAAAAATCATTATATAATCTTATACTAATTTGAAACTAAGGAAATATATATATAGGAAGTATTTGAGCAACTCATTCTTGATCATGTTTCTTTAATTTTACGAAACTTCCTTCTTAATTTCTTTCTTGTATCAACAAATCATCGCCCATTAATATTATATATATTACAAGAAGAAAGGTTAAAAAGAATGGCACATATATATATACATATACATATATATATTATATATACCCAGCTGGGTGAATTTGCAGATGGACCATCGTTTCCAATGTGTGCAACGTGCTTTACGTCTGTGGGAAGACCAATCTGCATTTCTTCCTCCTTTTCATTTTCTGCAGTACCATTACAAACACCATTAATTGTTATTATTTTTTTTAAAAAAAAACAAAGAAAGAAAGAAATTAAAAGTTAAAAGGAATCGGAAAATACCAAATATTTGTGAAATATATCGCAGACCTTTCAAAAGGCCCTTCACGGTTGTCATTTTTCAAAAACTTGGCTGGCTGGCTGGCTGGCTGGCTGGCTGGCTGGCTGGCTATAAATATGAACGTTCAAAGGTATTTTTACAAGAATTAATTCCATGGCAAAGACGGAACATCTCTGAAGAAATTTATTTACCAAAATATATATGAATAATTTTATTGTGTTTTCTTACGTATATATGAAATGCATGCAAGAGCCAAATTTTGGTTAAAGAAAAGGGGATTTTGTTTGTTTTTAGTTTTCTTGAATTGGTATCAAATTAAATCTGGAGCTGAGCATTACTTTAGGGAGAATCCAGAAATATTTGAGCCCTCCTCTATATTTGGGTGGGTTGAATTCATTCTAATGGTTTTAGAATGGGCGGGAATTTCGGTTGGAAATATTAATTAATTAATTAATATTCTCATTTTGTCTTGGGCTCTCTCTTGAACAGCAATGCTAACCAATCATAAAAAAAAATTCAAATGAAAATTAAAAATTAAATCACGACAAGTTTTTTTTTTTTTTTTTTTTTTTTTTTTTTTTTTTTTTTTTTACTTTATGCGTGTAACAAATATTCAACCTAGCTAGTATCCAAACAGGGGCATTTACTGCTACTTCGATACAATGTACACTATTGAAATTATGTTTATATTCAATTTCAAGAGAAAAGAACTTATTTTCACTATCCGACATTAGAAAAATACAAACACAAAAAAAATCATCCACTTGTTAATTAATTAATTAGTTGGTTAGGACTTGTTTCTAGCTTTTGTTTTTTGTTTTGTTTTTTTTAATTGGCGCCTTCTATTCTTTGAGTTTTAAATTGTTTATTAACAAATTTTTTTAGCTATAAATCTTATTAAGACGTCATTGCGTAATAGTACGAAAGATCACTGTAAAGCATTCCTCAGTTCCAGATCATAACTTATTTTTGTTAAGTGCAATTTTCATGTAATAATCACAGTTAGTCAATAGCTAGTATTTTAACTGATTGTTAGAGTATGCAAGGTTAGTTTAGTATTATCCTAGAATAGCTGAGGACTTGTTGGTCCTTTTCTGTCACAATTCTGTTAGGAAATCTGTTGCTAGGTGCGTGCATGCTTGGATATAAGGGTGTAAGCATCAGTGTATTGGTCATGCTTTTGGGAATGAAACTTCTTTCTCTATCCTTCTGATCTTCTCCCTCCTCCTCTCTGAGATCTCTTTCCTTATACATAATTCTCTATTCTTTGATCATAAAATTCATACATACACTAATTGATTTCCAGTGGTTACACTGAGATCATATAATTCCTTACAAACCCATCCACTCAGTTACATACTCTGTTGGGCTGAGCTAATAGTAGCTTATTCCTTACAAATTGGTATCAAAGCTGGACAATCCTACCATGGTCACTAACAACCAACGCCTCAGTAATTTGGAGGAGCAGATAGGTAGCCTCAAAAATGATTTCGATGCTCAAATGAATGAACTCAAGCAGGATATTGATGTGAAGATGGACCAGAGACTGCAGCAGATGATGAAAGGTTTTGAAGCCTTGTTAACACTCAGGATGCCGGTTGAACAGAATCGAACAGGTAATCACAATGATCCCATGGGTTCAATATTGGGTTCTATGAATAGTGGAGGTAATAATGGACAGGATGGCAGTAGCAATAACAGTGACAATAGCAGTAATATCTTTAAATCTATCAGATTTGAGTTCCCTAAATTTGATGGATCTAATACTAGATCTTGGATTAGAAGGTGTAACAAATTGTTTGCACATCATGTTGTGGATGAGGAACAGAAATTGTATCTAGCTACCATGAATTTGGAGGGTGAGGCTGAGGAATGGTATGCAGGATTTGTTCCTGAAGGGTTGGTTCAGACTTAGACTGGCTTTGTGGATGAAATACTAGCTAGATTTGGTCCTGAGGCACAATCTAATCTAGTTGGTGAACTCAAAAACTTACATCAAGTTGGAACTGTAGATGAGCACAGGAGGAAGTTTGAGGAATTAAAAGGATGGGCTCTACTAAAGAATCCCACACTCAATGAATCCTTTTTCATGGACTGCTATATTGGGGGACTTAAGGAAGAGATAAGATTGGGTATACAGGAGTTGAAGGCCACTAGTCTCAAGGAGTTAATCAGGGTTTCCAGGGTAGAGGAAGCTAAGTTTGAGGTTTGGTTGAAAAGAAGTAGGTTGAGCACTAAATATGGTGCACTGGGAAGTTCACAAAAAAATACAGTGTTCTCAGCTAAACCTCCACTGCTAACTGGTAGCACCAGCCCAGTTACTCCTCTTAAACAGTTGGAGTATGGCAAGTCCCTTCCTATCAAGGGGTTGACTAATGAACAAATTGCTGAGAAAAGAAGGAAGAGGTTGTGTTTTTCTTGTGATGAACCATATATTCCTGGTCACAAATGCAAGACCCCACACTTGTTCATGTTATTGCCTTCTGAGGTGGAAATTGGTGAATGTGAGGAGGAAGTAGAGGGTGAAATAGAAACTAAGGAGCTTGCAGAAGAAGGGGGTTTACAAGAAGCTCATATAACCTTACATGCCTTGTCTGGACACAGTAAGAATAATACAATCAGAGTGGTGGGCATGGCTAATGGAAAATTTCTCAAAATACTAATTGACAGTGGAAGCGCTCACAATTTTCTGGATCCAGAATCTGCCAAGAGATTGAGAGCTCCAGTGCAGTCTACTAAACCTATTACTGTTTCTGTAGCTGATGGATTCAAGGTTAACAGTAATCAGGAGTGTGTGGGCCTTCATTGGACAGCACAAGGGGAGGAGTTTAGCAATGACTTTAAGATTCTGCCTTTGGGTGGGATAGATGCTGTGCTAGGAGTGCAGTGGTTAAGGGATTTTAATCCCACTACATTTGATTTCAAGGAGTTAACATTATCCTTCATTAAAAATGGCAAGACAGTGGTGTTGTAAGGTGAATCTGATTCTGTGGTTCCTATTGTACAAGTCATGTCCTCTGGTGAATTCAACAACATCCTCAATACCACTACCCATGGATATTTTGGGTATCTATTTAGAATGGTTTATGATAACCAGGTCAAAGATGCCACTATTAGCAACAAGGAAGACTCTGTAAAGAATGGAAATGATGGAATTCCATAAGGACATGAGTTAGATGCCATACTTGAAGAATTTACTGGAATCTTCCAGGAACCTAAGCAATTACCCCCTAATAGGAATCACAACCATCATATCAACTTGAAGGAAGGAAGTCAGCCTGTAAATATGAGGTCATATAGGTACCCTCATGTGCAAAAAGAAGAGATTGAAAAAATAGTGAATGAGATGTTGCAGTCTGATGTTATACAACCAAGCAACAGCCCCTATGCTTTTCCAGTCCTGTTAGTTAAAAAACATGATGGTACATGGAGAATGTGTGTGGATTACAGATCCTTAAATGAACAAACTGTTAAGGACAAATTTCTCATCCCTGCCATTGAATAACTATTGGATGAAACTGCATGGAGCAAGGTGGTTTTCAAAGTTAGATTTGAGATCTCGTTATCACCAAATCAGAGTTCATGAATCTGATATACAAAAGACTGCATTTAGGACTCACTCGGGCCATTTTGAATTCTTGGTTATGCCATTTGGCCTCACTAATGCACCAGCAACATTCCAGTCTCTTATGAATGAAGTATTTAAACCCTTCCTTAGAAAATTCATTCTGGTTTTCTTTGATGACATACTAGTGTACAGCAAAACCTGGGAAGAGCACATGAGCCACCTTAGAATGACCTTACAATTGTTGGAGACTAACCAGTTGTATGCTAAAAGAAGTAAGTGCAATTTTGGAATGGAACAAGTCAAGTATCTTGGGCATGTCATATCACATGAAGGGGTTTCAACTGATCCAGACAAGATAGAAGGTATGGTCAAATGGCCCCAACCACAAACTCTTAAGGGATTAAGGGGATTTTTGGGTTTAACAGGTTACTACAAAGAGTTTGTGAGGAACTATGGGACCATAAGTAGGCCTCTAACTGAATTGTTAAAGAAAAATAGATTCCTTTGGACTCCAATGGCAACAGAAGCTTTCTTGTCCCTTAAAGAGGCTATGACCAAGTCACCAGTACTAGCAATGCTTGACTTTTCAAAACCTTTTGTGATAGAAGCTGATGCCTCATACTATGGATTAGGTGCAGTCCTCATGCAACAAGGCAGACCAATAGCTTACATGAGCAAAACCATAGCTCCCAAGCATTTGGGATGGTCTACTTATGAGAAGGAGCTTATGTCTTTAGTGCATGCAGTAGGCAAATGGAGACACTACATATTGGGGAATAAGGTTCACATAAAGACTGGTTACCAAAGTTTGAAATATCTATTAGACCAAAGAGTCTATACTGTGAACCAACAAAAATGGATTACCAAGCTGCTAGGACTGGATTATGAGATTATTTATAAAAAGGGGAAAAATAATGTAGTGGCAGACTGTTTATCCAGACCAACATGTTAAGGTTCTAACCCTTCTTACTGCTCAGCCATCTCTGCATCTGTTCTTCAGTGGATTGCAGAACTAGCTTCGACTTGGGAGGCTGATGAGGGCCTTAGGGACTTGGTAACTCAATTAGTCATGGATCCTAATTCTCTACCAGGCTATTCTTACAACAATGGCAGACTCAAGTTTATGGATAAACTAGTGGTGGGACTTGATTTGGTACTAAGAAATAAATTACTTGCAGCACCTTTAGGCGGCCATTCAGGCATAAGAGGAACATATGAAAGAATCAGCAAGTACTTCTTTTGGCCAAGTTTGAGAGCTGATGTAACCAAGTGGGTAAGAAGTTGTGATATATGTCAAAAACAGAAGCATGAGACAGTGGTAAATCCTGGTCTTCTTCAGCCATTAACTGTGCCTGAAACTCCTTGGACAGACATATCTATGGACTTCATAGAGGGGCTGCCTAATTCTAAAGGTCATACTGTTATTTGCGTAGTGGTGGATCGACTCACTAAGTATGCTTACTTCATTACACTCAAACATCCTTTTACAGCTCAAGATCTGGCACATACATACATTGCTCAAATCTATAGACTGCATGGTTTCCCTTCAACAATTGTATCTGATAGAGACAAAGTCTTTATTAGCTTGTTCTGGCAATCCTTGTTTAAGTTGGTGGGAACTAAGTTGCACTTGAGTTCAGCCTACCACCCTCAATCGGATGGGCAAACTGAGAGGTTGAATCAAGTATTAGAATGTTATTTAAGGTGTATAGTGACACACAAACCAATGTTGTGGACTAACTAGATTCCTATGGCAAAATGGTGGTATAACACTCACCATCACTGTGGGTTAAAAACTTCACCATTTGAAGCTCTTTATGGGTACAGACCACCCTACTTCAATTTTCATCAACAAGGAAAAGTACATGACTCAACCACTAGAAGTTTTTGCAAGGACAGGACTGATTCTCTTAGGTTACTCAAGCAGAATTTGATTGAGGCTCAAGCTAGGATAAAGCATTATGCTGATAAAGCAAGATCTGAGAGGTCTTTTATGGTAGGAGACTTGGTTTACTTGAGGATTAAACCATATCAGCAAACTAGTTTAACACACACTAGATTTGGAAAATTGAGTCCTAAGTATTTTGGGCCCTTCATGATATTGGAAAAAATTGGCAATGTGGCATATAAGTTACAGCTTCCAGTAAATGCCAAAATACACCCAGTATTTCATGTCTCTTTATTAAAAAAAATGTATTGGAATTAATTCTTCCAGCTCACCTACACTACCTCCAGTCAATGATCAATGGCAATTTCTGGTGGAACCCGTGGCTATATTGGATAGGAAGATGGTCAAAAAAGATAATGCTGCTGCGGTGGAAGTGTTAGTGCAATGGTCTAACACACTTCCCTCTGATGCAACTTGGGAAGAGTGGGACATGTTCCAGAGCAGGTTTCCTCACTTTCATCCTTGAGGACAAGGATTCTGTTAAGAGTGAGGGATTGTAAAGCATTCCTCAGTTTCAGATCATAGCTTATTTTTGTTAAGTGCAATTTCCATGTAATAATCACAGTTAGTCAATAACTAGTATTTTAACTGACTGTTAGAGTATGCAAGGTTAGTTTAGTATTATCCTAGAATAGCTGAGGACTTGTTGGTCCTTTTCTGTCACAATTCTGTTAGGGAATCTGTTGCTAGGTGCGTGCATGCTTGGATATAAGGGTGTAAGCATCAGTGTATTGGTCATACTTTTGGGGATGAAACTTCTTTCTCTATCCTTCTGATATTCTCCCTCCTCCTCTCTGAGATTATACATAATTCTCTATTCTTTGATCATAAAATTCATACATACACTAATTGATTTCCAGTGGTTACACTAAGATCATATAATTCCTTACAAACCCATAAACCCATCCACTCAGTTGCATACTCTGTTGGGCTAAGTTAATAGTAGCTTTTTCCTTACAATCACTTACTTGAAACTAAAGCTTTTGTACAAAAAATAATAATTTATATTAATATATTCAACGCTTTTAAATTTTATTATTATTCTTTATTTTTCTTATAATTTTTATGTATTAAGCTCACTGGCCCATACCAACACTTTTAATTACCACCGTCTTATAAAGAGTCTGACTCGTAAAATTTACAAATATTAAAGATACATTTTTGTTTTATATATAACTTAAAAATAATAAGTTATTAATTTATTAGTGTGGTACGATAATGATATTATGATAATAAATTTAAGAATATTATGTTATTTTATACTAATATCACTGAAAAATGATGTCTTTTGTGAAATAAGAGTAAATTTTAATGTTTTCATTTGTCGAGTCGTATTGAGTTGTTTCGATTTGGTTCACAAATTTTATCGAGTATAAAATAAAGTTTGATTAAGGCTCATTTAGATACTGAGTCGAGCACGATCTCGAATTGAGCCCGAACCATTTAAACTTTTTGAACGAATATTATCCGAGTATCAATAGAAAATTACGTGTTTGCATTTAGCCTCAAAATCTTGGGGGGTTATATGTACATTTCTAAACTTTAGGCGGTCGTGTAAAATTTTGGGCAGACCTCAAGTAATTATTTGTATTTTACAAGATGAGATAATAAAAAATTCCTTTTTTAAAGAAGAAAGAGAGAAACAGAGACAAGTATATTAAAAAAAATGCTGATATACTCCCCATTAATCATGTTAAACACCTTGATAGAATCGTAGAGCTTCCAAATTGCTACAATAAATTTTGAAGACAAAGAAGTCACAGAAAGCTTGTGGAGTAGTCAATATCCGGGGCATAACCAAATGTTGATAATAAAACATGAGTAAATCTATGTCTACTCCACTTAAATTAGTTAAACAATTTGGGTTTGATTCGGGTCCGACAAAAAAAAACACGAGCGTGATTTGAATTTGTTAATAATTATATGATCTAAATCTAAGCATTAAAAATAGTTTGAATAAAAATATGAGTAAAATCTTAGCAAAGTTATACTCGACTCGTTTAAGATTCAAACTACTCAAATTTTTGATTGTGATTCGATACATACTCGATTGGTACATATTCGATTAGATGATCGATACATTCTCTTATAATGTATATAAATTTAAATCAAATTAGGATAATTAATTATTTTTATTTTATTTTTATTTTATTTTTAATTTTAATTGTGATTTTATATTTTTAAAGTGTAATAGTAAAAATATTTTCTCATTTCTAAGTAAAATAACAAATTCAATTTATAATTATATATATTATAAGACTAGTTATTATATGAAGACTTGAATTTGAAACTCGCGAGTAGTTTGAATATAATTCGATCCTAGTCGAATCGAATTCGAGTAATAAACATTCGAGTCGACTTGAATCTAAGTAGAATTTTTCAAATACAATTCGAATTTCAGTCGAATTCGAGTACGAATTTATCATTTTAAGTCGAATTCGAGAAATTCTCGATTCGATTCGATTCGATTCGACTCGTCTACACCCTTAACTCCACTCTTCCCGAAGAATATACTATAAAAAGAAAGAAAAAAATTAGACTGAGATAATTCATAGGTAGACCCTCCACCTACACCTGGCAAACGGGCCGGGCCGGGCCGGGCCGAGCTTTTGATGGCCCGGGCCAAAACGGCCCGGGTTTTGGCGGGCCAAAAAATGCAAGCCTAGAGTCCGGATTTTGGCCGGCCCGTGGGCCGAAGGCGTTTTATGCCTTTTTTTGGGCTTAACCCAAACGGGCCGGACCAAAAAGGCCCGGATTTTTGTGGGCTTAAAAAATGCGGCCCAAAGCCCGGGTTTTAGTGGACGGGCCAGGCCGGACCGTGGGCTTTAGGCCCGTTTGTCAGGTCTACCTCCACCCCACTTGTTTCTTTTTCGGTGGAAGGAGGAAGTAAATTTGATGTATCCATATATTTACTCATAAAACATTAAGAGGTAAGGTAAGACTTGAGAAGGCTAGACCCGACAATTTAGGCCAAAACCAGTTAGATCTATTGGGTTGGTTAACTAATTTTTAGGTTATAGATTGGTTCGATTTTAGATTCATATTATTAATTACAAATATGAGTTGGAACTAGTTCCAACCAATATTCTATAATACTGCTGGACTAGTGCTTCTGAAATATGAAAATTTTGACATATTTGTGTAAATACAACACACTTATGAATTCAATATATATATTTTCACTATGGACATAGTTTCATCAACATTTTATCTAGGGTAATATTTATTGATTATGTATACACCATTGACACCGCCCACCCCCACCCCCACCCCCACCCCCAAAAAAAAATATTTTCACCTCCTTTTTTTCAGGCTTTCATTTAAACATCTTACTCGAAAATAAAAAAAAAGAGCAAGTGTAGTACATTGAGATAAATCATTTTTGAATGAGACTTAAAAAATTAAAATGAGACTCTTTTTAGAGAAAGAAAGTATATTAATTTTTAATTTTTGAATGAACACTATATAAATTTTTAGAGAGAGAGAAAGTATATTAATTTATTTTAGAAAGATAATGTATTAAAAAAATTAGAGAGAAATAATTAATTAAAAGATAGAAAAAGAGAGTACATATATCTCAAAAAGTAAAATATGAGTCGACCTATATTAAAACTATAACCATTTGAGTTTAACCCATACAAACTATATTAAAAATGAATAATGTGGTTTTAATTCTTATTTGAACCCATAACCATTTTATGTAAACCAAAACCAAACTAAACTCATATTTTGCCAGGCCTAGAGAAGGCAATGGCGATTAATGTACAACCAAAATTATTAGTTTATTAGGTTTTTATATATTTATCAATATACAAGGCCCAAAATATTGTTACAATTTAAATATAAAAAAGACAAAAGGGAAGGAACCCAAGATAAAGAAAAAAGCTCATATAGACACCTCTTCCGTCACAAAGCTTTCATGCTATCCAAGCCAAAACTACCCTGCACCAAGCAAGTGTATATATATATATATATATATATATATATATATATATATATATATATATATATATATATATATATAAAATACAACATGTAAATTATATATGTAAACATCCCTGCTTAAAATAAATAGACCACACTTTAGATTTTCAGCAAGACGATGAATAAGAAGACAAGATGTCTCACCAGAAACTTGTGGATCTCTCTTAAAAGCGGTGAGAAGTTTGTGCAGAACTTCTCCATATCAGACTGGATATTTTCTGCTCCTCCTAACACCTCCATAAACTTTTTCCTATCCGGAGCAAGCTTGATAGCAACCTGTTAGTTCCATGATATACAAGTCAATGGATCCACAAATGAGAAGCTTGTGGTTTTACTTTTATTCTTAAAATAATTCAGAATTACTGCGCTATTTACTTGTTTAATCGCATGTTTGTACAAGAGAATTGAACGAAAACCTTGGCTTAATAACATTTTTATGCAGCAGACTTGCTTTAGCCAGGAGAAACCGCATTTATGCAGCAGACTTAATAACATTTTTATGCAGCAGACTTGCTTTAGCCAGGAGAAACCGCATTTATAATGTTAAGGGATTGTTTTAGTCAAGAGATACAAATTGAGAAGAAGATTTCCTAAAACCATTTTGAAATGATTAAATGTATTAATAACGTGTTTGTAATTTGGTTGAGCAGGTAGCAAAAAACATTACAGTAAAACTTGAGCTAGCAAGCCAGCCGTGCCATTTCTTCAACGTCTTGCTATAAGAATCTGTACAAGATTGTTGCAATCCCCAATCTTGATGCTGGGACAAGTTACGAAATAGCTCCACTAAAAAATCCATAGCTCTGCAAAGTTAGCGAGATGGTATTAGAAAAATTGGAGAATCTAATATATGGTAAACTGAGGTTGGGAGAGTAATTGACAAAAAGGATCCACTGATGGGTTAAAGGATATGCTGCATCTGCCTACATTATGAACTGATATAAAAATGGTATCTTAAATTCCATACTGATACCTCATACCTTGTCAGCCAAAGAATGCCATTTGTGCAACTCGATGATGATTTTGTGGTGCCTGTTTCAACTTCAGCTTGTACAAAACTAAACAAGTAGTTGAATCTGGTTGGATTGGAATCATATTTATGTTCCAACCTCTGGAAGCAAATAAGAAATTGGAAATATTACTAAGATTTAGATTAAAAAGTAAAAAGTAATAAAAAAGGTTATATCAAGATTAAGATTCAAAGGAACATGAATTTCAGTAAAGAAATGTATATACTAAAGGTTGAACCTAAAATGTTTGATCATGATAGAAACTACAAAAATTCTAATCACATCTTGACATCTTCAAGTTTAGCTTAGTAAAATAGTTTCAATGAAAAAGCATTATCGATAAAATTGGCTTTAGCAAAGCAATATGCGTCGTGGAAATGAAATCAGAAAATAAAAATGCCCTCCAGCTGCATTTTATAATCTAAAAGTACAACTGGAGTATTGGAATTTGGAAGTACATATTGTGAGTTCGCCCTTTGTTTTTTCTCACAAATCATAAATTGGCAAAAATTGCAACATTTCCCAATATAAAATCCAAGGTGACATAGGGGGTGTTTGTTTAGAACTGAATGGAGCTGAATGGCTGAATCGGTCAGCCATCAATACGTTTGTTTTGAATAAAAATCGTCTGAATGACTTTTGGATTGAATGAGTAAATGTAATTTTTTTGGGTTGAATGGGCTGAATGATTGTTGAATAAAGTATTTTATATTTATTTATTTATTTACAATTTTTAACTATTATATTAAGTAATATTAAATAAATTTACAACACTTTTGAATTTTTTTAGAAGGGTAAAATAATAAAAATTTGTTATTCAGATGTTTCAGACATGACAATTATCAAACAATTTTTTTCATTCGCTATCCAGGATTATCCTTCATTCAGCTCATTCAGATTACTTAAACATTCAAAACTATTTCATTCAGTTTTATCAAACACCCCTATATTTAATCACTCCTCAAGAAACTGATATCTGAAACAAATGAGAGAAGAAATCTTACCGATATATTACTACTAATATCTGATTTCACAACAGTCATAGCAGCTCCAAATTTATCTGGCATGAAATATTAGAAAAGTTCAATTCATTATAAAGCTCGAGTTGGAACATATTTGCAATGATTATGCAATATTATGAACGGTCTGATGCAGTGACTCTAAAACGAATCATTATTAACTGCAAACACACAGTGCTAGAACTCTATCTTGACCCAAAAGCTAAGCTTTAAGCTATTAGGTCTTAGACCAATACCTGTATTAGTAAATACTCATTTGTCATTATTTTCGTCATGTGGGCTCTTGCCTTGCACTTGTACCCTGATAATTTGTTTAGTGATGACTGATGACAAAGATATGCAGTTGATTTTCCAGCTCCAACGGGATGATTATATTGTATCTCTATTATACAGGTCAATACAAATTTTAAGCTTGTGCAATCATGTGGAATATCATTTAAAATGCCACTGATGTCAAATATGAATTCTCCGTAATGCCAGAACTCATACTTAGCACAAATTATCATCTTATTAACATGGACAATAAAAGGGGATGGCAACAATTTGATAGATAATTTCCAACGCGTAGGGTTAATTTTCTTCATTTCTTTTTGCATAGCATAACGTACCACATCAAATAAAAATTAGAAGATAGTAGTCCGGCATTCAGTACCAAATACAAACCAGAATATAACAAAAAAGCAGAAGCCCAGAATAAAATACAGCTATGTTTTGCCTGTATTGAGCGCCAAATTTAACTAAATTTTAATTCCATAGAATTGCTTACAAACGTGCTTTCAATTCCAACTCTGAAACTTGGTATTGAGCTGCCAAACATAGTCTACATGAACATTTAATTTGAAGGCATTTAATGCAATATCGTATCCGATGTTAAGTTGCAGTACTAATGCTTATTGGGGAAAAAGAAGAGGTAAAAACCCAAAATTTGACCCTAAAAAAACACAGACCTAAAATTGGCAACAAGAGTTTGCAGACATCCAAGAAAGGCCTGGTGAGCATTTCCCCTTGTTCAGATTTGACATTCTTCATCCCTTCCAAAGAGGCGGTGAACACCGTTTCCCCCATTTTCACAATTTTTACTGCACAAAACAAATATTTCACACATTAGCTTCTACCATACATGAAAAATCGAGTACCCAACACATTGATCAAAAACTTAATACTAAACCAACATTGACCAAGTGCCCAACACATTGGTTAATAAATGAAAATTTCAATAACCAACACAAAAAGACCTAAAAAGAAACAAAATGATTGCATTTAACATTCAAGAGCTGGAAGAAAATGTACCTTTAATCTGATACAAATCATGCCAGAGTGTTTAGGTAATGATGATGAAAAAACTTAAGATTGGGATTTGGGATACTATGTATGTATATAAAATGGGTTGATTGGATTCGCACAAGTTGGAAATCAAGAGAAAAAACGTGCCTGCCAGCATGTATACATAACATACATACATATTGGATCAACGGTTTTCGAGAGTTTCCGCTGCTTTTGCGATCTGCCTTCCTTCTAGTCTTCTATAATGGGATACCATTTTCTCGCTTTTGGGGGAATTTTTCTTTGGCTGCCAGCACTTTACACCATCTCGCCCGGCGACTCCTTTTTCTGCATTAATAGCGCAATTATGATCGTGTCAGTCACGTATATCAATATTTATTTGACATTAGATAAAATATTGTTGTTTGTTTTTAAATTTAAATTTAAGATGATTATAAAATAAGTTAATATGAAAATTATTTAATATTAAGTATTATAATTTTAAAATTATATTTTTATGATTAATAGTCTTGAAAATTATTTAATATTAAGTATTATAATTTTAAAATAAGTTAATATGAAAATTATATTTAATATTAAGTATTATAATTTTAAAATTATGTTTTTATGATTAAAATTTTCCATAGGAGCTACCCTCATGTTATATATATATATAATGCATTTATTTATAAGGGAATAATAACCAAACACAACTGTGTATATTTTATTTGTGCACAATCTGTCAAAATTACGTTGTGAGAAAAACTATTTTTTTAAAAAAATAAACCGGCTAAAATTAAATAATTTTGATAGACTGTCCATAAATAAAAGATACACAACTAGTTACGATCATTATTCCCTATTTAGAATAGGGGGGTGATTTTTGACTCGGATTCTACGAATATTTAAACAAGTTTGGTCCCATTTTAAGTTGGGGTTGTTTGAGTCCAAGTTGAGCCTGATTCAAGTGCCAAGTTGAATCGAGCTTTTAACTAGTTTAAGAGTCTTCCTGTATTTGGGTGCGTACCTCCTATATCTCACATTCTACAACAACAATGCACCCTACAAAAATGATAGTTTAGCGGTTAATTTTATTCCCTTATCATTATTAATGTCAATAATTAAAATTTAGAATTATAAATTTTTGTTTAATCTATTATGTACAAAGAAAGAATGGAAACTTATCTCTAACTCGACTCAATTATTTTAATAAACAATTTTTTAGTAGTTCATGATAATAGTAAAATTTGAATGTTTGCCAGTAAGATTTCATAATAATATTCAATACGTGAATGTTATTAAAAATATGATATTTATTGTTTGATACTCCCTCCGTCATTTAATATAAGTCGTTTTAGAGAAATATTTTTTGTCATTTAATATAAGTCGTTTGAGAATTTCAAGTAAGCATTAGTTTCTAATATTACCCCAAATATTAAATATAATTTTAGTTTTCTCACTATTCTTTGTTCAATAAATAACACTATCTTTTTTAATATCAAAATAATATAAACAATTAATTGATATTATATTTAATTTATATAATTATTTCTTTAATACTTATGCATAAGATTTATATTAAGAATTTGGCAGTCAGTTAAGATTATTTGTACACTATTCGTTTGATGCCCAAGAATTTATTGAGGCGGAAAATGAAAATTTTGAGGCAAAAGTAGAATTCAATCAATTACAAGATTGAGCTTGGGAGGGTACTTAATTGCATTCTTGACAATCTTCTTGATTGCAGCATCAGCAAGGTCAATTCCACAGATATCAGACAACCTTATAAGATAAAGAAGAACATCAGATAGCTCTTTATCTGATTCCTCCCAATTTGGCAACCCTTTATCCACCTCTCCTCTCCATTGAAATATCTCCGATAGCTCTCCTACTTCACCAACCTGCATGTGCATGTACATGTACGTACATCTCAATTTTAAAAGCAAATTAAAAAATGGCACAACAATACTCAAATATATATATATATATATATATATATATATATATATATATATATATGTGTGTGTGTGTGTGTGTGTGTAAGGGTTAATGGAGCTACACGGCTATGCAGATTCCCAAATATACACAATTTACAATCGTAGAATATCTGATCAGAATTCACTATACGTTTCTACAATAGTAGAGAGTGACTACTCTACTATCAATAAGTGACTACTCTGCGATCGTATGGTGATTTAATTCTATCATAATAAATTATGTACATTTAAAATTTGAACAACTTTGTACTTTCATTTATATATATAAATATATATATAAGTAATACTCCAAGTTGTGCATAAAACATAATGATCACAACGCCTTTTATCCCAAATTATTGGGGGTAGACGGCATTTAAAATGGTACTACAAAATTACGTCATGAAATCTAGGAGGAAATGGTTGTAAATATACGTGTAGCGAGATCCCCAAGTTGTATGTCCCGTCTCTAACTCTCTATGGAAATGCATAGTTAATGGCATCATATATAAAGCGTCATTTTCAACAAAGCATATGAATCTATCTAGCTAGGCTAGGAGCTAGCTAGCTAGCGGAGTAGATATATAAAAACATTTAGGATTAATTTGGTAGTTAGAATTTTGTAATATTTACCATAGCAAGGAGTAAATTTCTTGGACTGTGGTACTTTTCCCAGTCTCTAGCCTTTGCAAATTCTTCAAGTTTCTTTGAGAGATCCTTTAGACTAATGTCTATCACTACTCTCCCTTCTTCTTCTTCTTCTTCTTCTTCAACCGCTTCTATATGATCTCCTCCTCCTCCTCCTCCTCCCATGACTAAGTTCTTAGTTGTGAGATAGATCGAGGATTGTTGTACTATAGACTTTAAATAGGAAGAAAAGCCAGCCAGGAATATAATTAAGTATACTTTATGGGAATTGAATTGGATACCTCCTACTCACATGAATGAATAGTAATATAAGTGGGAGGGTTCAGTATTTTATAGAATTAATTATACGTTTACTCGTTGAAATATCGATCAATTTCCCAAGGAAAAAGGAAGGATTGAAAGTGGAAGACAATTCCAGTATTAATTCGATCTACAACCATTTTCGGCACGAAAAAAATTGTTTTATACATGAGAATCCTCATCCCATGCAAAATGGCCAACTTTCGTACCTTATTTTATCAACTAGACAAGATAGAAATATTCCAATTTGCCTACCTACCTCTACCTCTCCATCTTCATCGTCCTTTTAAAGACTACGCAATTGAGTTGACAGAACGTCCGTACGTACATGGTGGTTTAGATTTGACCGACCATTGATTCGAGGAGATATTTGCAGTTACTGTTCTACATGCATATATCTTTTAAGTTATTGTGTATTTGAAAGTTCAAACTAACTTAAAAATCTTATCCTATAGAAACATTTTAATTATTTCAACACAGTTTATTTATATTACAAATGCAATGTTTGAGATTCAAAATATCAAAAATAGTGTTTTTCAATGTTATCCAAACCTATATATATATCTATCATTTCACCTCAACTATATATACTCCTTATCAATGATGCTAATACCCTAACATATATTCTGGGAACTTTTTTTCTCATATATTCCATGATCATATTGGAATTTAATAAACATTTCAAAAACAAATTCCATTTGAATTCAATTGGTAGAATAGAAATATTGGAGTTGGATCATTGCTTTTTCAAATGAAATGATTGAACAAGCATGCAACCACTACAACCTATATATATAGAGACCACAAATATATATATATATATAAATAATCCAAATATAATCCCAGAAAGTTGCATATAAAGAAATTGGATAATAAAATAATAAGAAAAGTATATAATTATGTATTATCATAACTTTAAAGAAAGAATCAATTCCAGGGAGGAGGCTAATATTAAATACGTGGATGAACAAGGGGAGAGGGGAGAGGGGAGAGGAAGGGGGGAGGGTGCACTTGACCTCATTTATTATTAAATTTTTTGTTCGGAATTTTCTTCTAATAGGTGTAGCTTCTAGTATTTTCCTTCATTTTTTTTAAACTTGTACTAATTTCCTTCCACTTTATTTGTGATTTTTCCTGCCTAGAATTCTTGAGAACTTTTAACTTGGGAAATAATAGGAAAGGAAATGATAAGAAAGTTACTTTTGTTTGTGAGTTTAGTAAGAAAATCAAAATATAAATATTTAAAATTTGTTTTATGTGTTACAAGTAAAGGAAGTTAGGGAATCTAAATAAATTTTAGTACTAAACTCATATTTTTTTTCCCTTAGCTTTCCTACCATTTTGGTCAAAAAAAATATCTAAGAAAAATTCATTTTTCTTTAGTTTTTCTTACCTTTTTTGATTTAAAAAACTCACAAATATGGGATTATCAAGGAAAATCAATTTTCCTTAACTTAGAATTCTATGATTTTGTACGGTGAAAATAGATCATACTACTAGGCTATCACATTCGAATATATCATTTGAAATATTGTTAAATTTAAATATCATTATCTGGAATACAATAAGTAAAATCTTTACGAAATCTTAAATTGATACTAATACAAATTGACTCTAAAATTAAAACAACTCTATAACAATAGGTATGTATAAGCCTAAATACTTGAAAGTTTAATATAGGGTGATGATATATGCACACCTTAAATTAATTATTGCACACCCTTTTATGATAAACTGATAATTATATGTTAGAATTAGATCACACAAACGACAATAAGGAATTAAGACAGAGATTTACATGGTTCCCCAATATAGATAGTCCACGGGAGGCGTTTCTTTTAATTTTGTTATTCAGTTTCATAGGGTTTACAATATATAGTATTTATAACTATTAATCCTACTCCAACCCTAATTCACATTATAGCCTAAATACTCATAATGTCCTTCGAAAACCGAACCATTAAAACTGATGTCCGCCGACCGGCACGCCTCGCGCCGCTTCTAGGCTGTCCCTGGTGCGTCCCGCGCCAGTACTCCAGAACCTGAACCGAGACTGGCGCGTCCCCCGCGCCGATACTCTAGAACTTCCCCCGAACATGGCGCGCCCTGCGCCAGTACCACTCATAGCTCTGTACTAGCGCAGCCCGCATTGGTGCTGTAGAGACTCCGTACCGTACCGCGGAGGCTCCACACCCCTAACCTTCAGTTCACAACCTGATGGGCCAATGCCTCCACTTCGCTCTGCACTTGACCTATTTCATAGTTATGAGTCATAAATTCCAACATTATAGTACTCTTAATTAATAGGAAACTTATTACCATATTCATTACTTGTCTATTAATTTAGCCTTAAGCTTATTATACTCAAAAACTTAAAATAATTTTTTTTCTAAAAATTGAAAACCTCCAAGTCTACCAATTATGGTTATGAAATATAAATTAATACAATATATTATTATTAATGGTAGTAATAAATTTGAGAATTTCTAAACTTTGATATATATATATATATATATATATATATATATATATAGAGTCCGGATCCAGTCCGGGATCCCGGACTCTATAAAATACGGACCTTTTTTTTTTTTTTGCTTTTTTTTTTTGAAACAACTAAAAAAAAAAATTTATGGAATTGAAATTTTTTCATAATACAGTGTTTTGGGTACGTATAACAAAATATGGTGGTACTGTCTGTGCAGACTGTACCACCACTTTTTGGTATAGGTTTTCAAAACACGTCCAAAATATTGTATTATGAAAAAATTTCAGTTCCATAAAATATTAAATATTTTTTTTAGTTATTTAAAAAAAAAGCAAAAAAAAAAAAGGTCCGGATTTTAAGAAAATCCGGACTGCCGGACTTGATCGGCTGTGTATATATATATATATATATATATATATATATATATATATATATATATATATACACGGTCCCGTTCAAGAGCATCCACCTTAAAGAGCAACCAGACCTTAAATAACATCCATTTATCAAAACGACGTAGTTTTGGACGGACGCGGTGGCATTTTTGTAAATACACGATGGCATTGTATTTACAAAAATGTCACCGCGTCCCTCACGTATTTACAAAAATGTCACCGCGTCCCTCCAAAACTACGTCTTTTTGAGGTGGATGCTCTGGTTGCTCTTTAAGGTGGATGCTATTGATCCTTACCGTATATATATATATATATATATATATATATATATATATATATATATATATATATTCATTTATATTTTGAAAATAATAAATTTCTATTTGATAGTCCTTTTCCAATAGTTTACAATGCGTGGAAATATTTTTATTGATTAAATAATTTTCTATTTATCTTAAATTTTAAATTTTTGTAAATTGATTTCAAGGGGACATAATATTTTTCCAATTAGATTGACCAATTAACTATATTTTGGAGTATTATTTTAATAAGATAGGAAGCTAAATTATGTACCATGTCTTAAAATATACAAATAAGAAGGTTTACGATTTATAAATCTTTATTTTTAATTTTTTTTCTAATATTGTATGCATTCAAGTCTTTAATTTAATTTTTAAAATAAACTATAATGTAAAATATTTCAAATTAAAAATACTGCTATTAATTAAAAAAATAACTGACTTAATATAGTAAATAGTTTTCTTATATAGTTGAGGATCATGTTTTAAAATAGTTAACTAAGTGTATTCATATTTTGTCTTATAAATATGATGTATAATAAATTTAAAGGCAAAATAGATAGTTAGTAAATGTGTTAATTGATTTTATATAAATTAAGGGTATTATAGTTTCTTTAACTTACTTAGGGTATAACTATCATTTTAGGGTGTGCATATATTAACACTTTTAAAATATTTACTCAATAAAATGATAAAAATAAAAATATAGTGATACTTAAGAAAGTCTCATTTAAAAAAAAAAAAAAATTTAAATTCCAAAAATAACCTTAAAATTACATTATTTGTTGGTGTTAAGTGGGGTCCACAGGGTACAGTTGGGGCCTAGAGAGTCCAAACCCGACCCGTAATGAAACTCCTCAGTCCTCGGCTCCTCGCTACTGAGCCCTAGATCATGCGGTGACAGCAGACGCTATAAAACATTCATAAACCCCTAAGTTGTCTCCTTCCTCTCATTTCTCTCCCCGCCCCGCTGCAAACCCTAGAATCCCTCAGCAATCATGGTGAGTATTTCTCCACAACTTTTTCAGCTAATCACTAATTGTATTTATAAATTTTGAACCTGAGCAACTGATTTAGTATTATGTCTTCTTTTTTTCTGTATAGCCGTTCAAGCGTTACGTTGAGATCGGGAGAGTTGCCCTCGTGAACTACGGCAAAGACTACGGCAAGCTCGTTGTCATTGTTGATGTTATCGATCAGAACCGAGTAAGTAATATTTCTCTCTGAAAATCTTAGCTTCCATCTATTTGGGTCTTTTTGTTAATTTCTATCCTCATTTTGTTCAATGGCAAATGTGATGAAATGATCTTAGTAAATCTCTTATTTCTAGCTGTCTGGTATAATTGAACGAGTCAAGTAAATCTAATTGGCTTGTCATTTCGAGACCTCAGAGTTAATCCATCAGATCAATGTCATTTACTTTACGAGTCTCTATGAATCACTTTTAAAAATAACCTGTTCTCTTTGTTATTTTCCAGCATTTTCCAGCTACAAAACTTATAGCAATGTCTTATTCTATTTTGTTGAGTACAACTCTTAGCTTATTTGATTTTTTTTGCAAGTTGTTTTTATAATTTAGTAAATGTATACTTACTTTGACAATTTGATTGGTTGAAGTTCACATAATACTTTCAATTAGAAAGACATTAAAAACAAATATGAAATAAGATGGGAACTAGACTGACGACAATTTGAAAAGGGGTTGAGTTTTTTGTACTCCAGGATTACCTTCTCAGATTATTCCTTAACTAGGAATGCTTTTGTTTTTCCAGGAGACTTGATTTCCCAGTTTGGTCACAAACATGTAAACGAGTAGGAATGTGTCTATACTTGGGTGCTTATATTAAACTATTGGGAATATGTTCAATTTATAGTTAGAATGATTAAATCATTGTGCACAAGCAGCATCATAATTGGTGTAGTGAGCAGTACTTACCACACGAGATTTTCGACCTACTCTATAATTTGTATACTTATTTGATTCTTTTTCTTTTCTTTGTGTCTTGGCTTGTATTTTAATGTTTGTGAATGGTTTATGTCAAAGTTAATGGTGTTAGTTTGTTGATTTAAATTAACTGTTTCAGTTTGTTGGCAAAAAGCATTGTGTTATCGGACTTATTCCAGTGTAATTGGAATATGGTGGAGTAGGGCTGTTCAACACATTCGGTTTTTTCGGTTTTCAAGGCGAATCGGACCGGTCTAAACCGACCGGTTCGATACAAAAAAATCGCTTCGGGACCGGTTCGGTACAAACCGGTTTTCGGTACCGGTTACCAATTTCATAGGTCCGGTATATACCAGACCAAACCGGTTGTACCGGTCCAATCTCTTTTTAAAGAATTTTTTTGCTTAGCTTTGTAGAATTGACTTAAAGTCTCCTCTATTTATTAAATAGAACTATAGAAGTAACACAAGAAAAGACATAATAGAATATTTAATACTTGAATGAAATTTGAATTGGTGGTCTCCCCTATTTATAAAATAGAGGTAAGACGAGAGAACACAAATTAGACAATGTGGGATATTGGTAAGATAAGAGAACACATATTAAAGAACATATGTATGATTGTTTGTAAGTCTCACATTGATTAATAAAACTTTAAGAAAGTTTTTTACCAAGTGAAGACTAAGTCCCACGTTGGTTAATTGGTAAAAATCTAAGGAAGTTTTTTTTATAAAATGAATACCAAGGGAAGCCTTAATAGTTGGTGGTTTATAAATTCCATATGGATTAAATTGGTAAAAGTATAAAGAAGTTAGATAACCTTAAACTATTTATCAATAAGTTGGGAAAGCTACACATTCTTGCAACTTTAATAAGAAATTTGCTCCAAAGTCTAGAATAATTATCTTTGTTGAAACTGGGTATATATACTCTGTTTTTAGGGCGGATATCAATTAAGGCCAAAAGAATTAAATAGTTAATTAACTAATTGGATAGGATATGGTTGTTTGTAACTCTCACATTGATTAATAAAAAATTAAGCAAGTTTTTCTTATAAAAAAACTAACAAGTGAAGGCCTTAATATTTGGTGATTTTCAAGTCCCACATTAGTTAATTTATAAAAGTCTTAAGGAAGTTTTTTTTATAAAAAACTACCAAGTGAGACCTTAATAGCCAAGTCCCACATTGGTTAACTTATAAAAGTCTATGGAAATGTTCCTTATAAAAAGACTACTAAGTGAGACCTTAATAGCCGAGTCTTTAATAGCCAAGTCCCACATTAGTTAATTGGTAAAAGTCAAAAAAAATTTCTTATAAAAAGACTTTTGGCTTAAAGAAGGCTGGTATGCATGGGCCAAATTTTAATGCTGGTATTGGGCTGCTTTACCTTAGGCTAAAATTTGGCTTAAAAGCAAGTTTTGGGCTGGGCCAAATTTTAAGGCTGGTATTGGGCTGCTTTACCTTGGGCCAAAATTTGGCTTAAAAGTAAGTTTTGGGCATTGGACCGGACCGAGTACCGAAAGTACCCAAAATAGGATATCAATACCGGTACCGGTTGAACTGGTATATTGGACCGATTAACCGGATCAGTACCGATTTTTACCGTGCTTGAACCGACCCAATCTTTTAGTCAAAATTCAGCCCAAGTTTAAAACAAAATTCGGCCTAAGAATGAGTAGCCCAAGACTTGTACTAGCCTTAAAATTCGGCCCAAGGTAAAGCAGCCTAAGACTTGTACCAACCTTCTTTAAGCCAAAAGTTTTTATAAGAAAATTTTTTTTATACTTTTACCAATTAACCAATGTGGGACTTGACAATTAAGGTCTCACTTGATAGTCTTTTTATAAGGAAAGCTTCCTTTTATAAATTAACCTATGTGGGACTTGGCTATTAAGGTCTCACTTAATAGTTTTTTTATAGGAAAACTTCCTTAAGATTTATATAAATTAACCAATGTGGGACTTGGAGACCACCAAGTATTAAGTTCTTCGCCTATTAGTCTTTTTATATGAAAAATTTTCTTAAATTTTTATTAATCAATGTGAGACTTACAAACAACCATATTCTATTCAATTAATTAACTATTTAATTCTCTTGGCCTTAATTGGTATATACCCAGTTTCGATAATTATTCTAAACTTTGGAGCAAATTTCTTATTAAAGTTGTAAGAAATACTTTAAGGTTATCCAACTTCTTTATACTTTTACCAATTTAATCAATATGAAACTTGTAAATCACCAACTATTAAGGCTTCTCTTGGTACTCATTTTATGAGGAAAACTTCCTTAAATTTTTACCAATTAACCAATGTTGGACTTAGCTTTCACTTGGTAGAAATCTTTTCTATTAATTAATATGGGACTTACAAACAACCATATATATGTGTTCTCTTGTGTTACCAATATTTCACATTGTCTAATTTGTGTTATCTTGTCTTACCTCTATTTTATAAATAGGGGAGACCGTCAATTCAAATTTTATTTAAGTTCTAAATATTCTATTATGTATTTTCTTGTGTTACTTCTATACGTGGTAAAATTGGCCTAAACCCGCGAGCGACGCCAGCCAAAATGCGGGCTTTGAGCTTCATTTTTTCAGCCCATTAAAACCTGGGCCGTTTTGGCCAGGCCCGTTTGGGCTCGGCCTATAAATATGTCAAAATTTGGTCATAAATTCGTCAAAGCGGCCTGCCTGTCAAAACACGGACTTTGGGTTTCACTTTTTCAGTCCGCCAAAACTTAGGCCGTTTTGGCCCGGCCTGTTTGCCATGTCTACTTCTATAGTTCTATTTTATAAATAGAGGAGACTTTAAGCCAATTCTATAAGGCTAAGTAAAAAAATTCTTTAAAAAGGGATTGGATTGGTTCGGTCCGGTATATACCGGACCTACGAAATTAGTAACCGGAACTGGTACCGAAAACCGATTTGTACCGAATCGATTTTTTTTGTACTGAACCTGTTTTGCCGTGAAAACCGAAAATGCTGAACCACCCTAGGTATACTGGTATCGGTACCCTATTTTGGGTACTTTCGTTATTCGGTCCGGTATTTTACCGGTGCTTTAGTCATACACTTGTACTTTTGCATTTATAGGTTGTATTTGCCATTTGGATGTTTGGGCATTTGCTTCAGTCCATAACTAGAATGATGAGGTCTTTGTGCAAACGCAGCATCATATTTTGGTGCAATGAGCAGCACTTTCCACACGAGATTTCTGACTTTCCCTCCAATTATTGACACAGCACTGTTATAAACTGTTTACTTTTTCTTTCGTTTACTACATAATGGTAGAACCAATTTGTGATGCATTTATCCAGAATAAAAGAACAAAAAGGTATATTTTCTACATATATTATACTGTAAATATATGTAGACATGGGCTGATCGTGGTCTGTTGATAGAGGTGGGGGGTCTTGCGGGTCCTCAGGAAATGGAATTGGTATTCCCACAGGAATGTTCATAATCATTCATCCACAGGGGCCAAGTGCTTGTAGTCACTTGTACCTCCAACTATTTGCATCATAATAAAACCTATTTATAAATTTTGAAAAAAGTTATGGTGTCTATCTCAGGAAAGATATTTCTGTAAATTGCTACGTCTCTGTAATAATGAACAAATAAGTAACATTGTGAGTTCATGTTATTTCTTGAATAAACTTTAAATAGTAATATATGAAATCAGTACTTTACCTTCCAGCATGCTGCATGGCCTCTAATCTATCTCATGCTGCGACTGTGTGGAGGTGATGGAAATATCGTTAAATGGCTGAAATGTCTTTTTTCGTTAAATAAGGCATAAAGTCCATTTTAACTAAAACATTTAATGTTCTGAAGTGATTAGTTATTAATGTTTTACAATTGTTCAGGCTCTTGTGGATGCACCTGATATGGTGAGATGCCAAATAAACTTTAAGAGGCTTACACTAACAGATATCATAATTGACATCAAAAGGACCCCAAAGAAAAAGGTATTGATTGAAGCAATGGAGGCTGCAGGTATAAAAAAAATGTGAAGCTTCTTGTATTCATTTATATGCGGTGCTAGAAGTTGGGTCCAACTGTTTTCTCAAATCATGCCAGATGTTAAGAACAAGTGGGAGAACAGCTCTTGGGGCAAAAAGCTGATTGTTCAGAAACGAAGGGCAGCCCTTACTGATTTTGATAGGTTCAAGCTCATGTTGGCGAAAATCAAGGTTTGTCTAATAGGATCCTGTTATTATTTGTTAAAAGCATTCATCCGTGTCACGGTTTTTATGCCTTCAGATAAGTATAATTTTGTTCCTTTAATCTAATCCATTTCATTTAATATGTATTTGCAGAAGGCTAGTTTGGTCAGGCAAGAGCTTGCGAAACTAAAGAAAGAGACCACAGCATAAGCAGTAGAAATTTCTAGTCTCAGACAGTCGTATTATGAATTTTCTCCAAGTTAATAGTCTTGTATTGCTAGCCTTTTATTTAGTCAGTAATTTGCCCAATTTTTGTTGCATGGAATTTGGCTGGCCAAGGTTTCTGCGTATCATTACCCGACTTGTGTACTACATACCTAAGTTTCAACAATACCTGACTTGTGTCTACATACCTAAGTTTGGACATTTAGGCTGGTGGCACAAGGGAATTCTGAGAAAACTACAAAGCCAGTATCACCTCTTTGGTCCAACAGATGTTTTATTTTGGGCTTTGAGGGTGTTAATGTATAACTTGTTTTTGTAAGGTAATTTACTGAGATATAGAAAGATAATGAATTGGTCTACGAAAGCAAGAACAGATGAGAGAGAGAATAAAAGTAGAGTCCGTGAAATCTGAGAGTTGGATGGCCTAAGAAGAATAAAAGATTCATCTTGCAAAAGAAATTTTGTATAACCTAGAAAGAAGTATGGGATAAGTAATCAAAATTAATGCCTTGTTTTCTTCTCTTCTCGTACAAAGCACGTGAAAAGAAAAATAAGCTGGGGGGTTGAGTTTTCATTGCAAACCAAAACAGGAAATAATAAGAGTTTTTATTACCAACTCCCTCTTCATAAAATAATAGCATAATTGGCTGTTTTGGCTGAGGATGAGAAATTATGATTGAAACAATAAGAAGGATAAAAAGATAAAAATATAGGGCCATGCATATTTGGGCATGATATGAAGTATTCAAGTTAAGCATACGCCCCATTTGGATCGATTTAAAAATAAATTTGTTTTTGGCTGATCGTGTTTTTAAATTATCAAACAAGCTTACCCAATATCCTGTTCCTTGAATTATTTATAATTTGGAAAAATAAACAATAAAAGTCCCAATCAAACTTAAGTGGGTTGATTGCTGTTGTTTTATTCCCTAATATTTAGCTTACGAAGTTTTTAGTTCACCTACGGAAGTTATTTATTCACTAATCTCATTATCATAAAAAAAAAAGGAACAAATTAACAGACACAGATTAGTTCACCAGCATTTCAAGCACCCAAATACTAATACTAATAATAATAATAATAATTACTGACGGTTACTTGTTGATTTTCCAAATCAGATAGTCAACGCTCATAAAATGGTCATATTAATTATTCACACACTTTAATACAAATACGCCATTCCTAAAGATAGGACGGACCTGCCAGCATTCATTAGTTTCAACACCTTTAGACTTCTTATTGACTTTAAAATCCCTCTCTCCATTTTGAAAGTAACAAATCCTACTGTTTTTTTCAACTCAAAAAGAAAATCCAACTGTTTTATCTAATCTGTTTATCATCTACAACAACACATCAGAGATATATAATCCTATATAATATACATACACGCACACATTAGGATTACCTACTCACCTTAATTCACCAATAACATGGGGATCAAAAACCTTCACCTCAAGTTCAAGGTATACTCTGTCATCCCATTATACATTCACATATGTACACATGTATACAGCTTATATATTAATTAAATATGCCTCTTGTTTCTTGTTTTTTGCTTCAAATACAAGAGTTATATATATATATATATATATATATATATATATATATATATATATATATATATAATATTAAAGTTTGGTGTTTGATCACTCAATTCAGGTATTCCAGCTAAGAAGGTTTATCACTGGAAGTAGTAAGAGAGAGACTGGCAAGGGAAAGAAACCTTCATGGATGATGCCCATCACCCATGGATTTCATGTGGTAGAGGATAGATTATTGACAGGTGAATCAAATGAGTTTGACTCGGATTCAGAGTCGGTTGTGGTACAAAGAGAACAAACTGAAGAACATGAATTGTGGTTCTTTGGCATTTTTGATGCTCAAATTAGAGATGGAGTTACCAAGTACATGCAATCAAATCTATTCGATAAAAAGCCTAAACAGGTAAATCATACTTGACCTCTTAATACTGTTTTTTGACCTCAAAATGCAACAAAGTTCCGGCTCCATTTTGAATTCGGAAAACCAAGGGAAAGGGGGAAACAAAAAAAAATTAATAGTAGGAACAATGATAAAATATAGTGTAAAATAACTAAAAATTACTCCAATAAAATTAGTTATCTAATGTTAACTAATTAAGCTTTCCCCATTTCTTGCAGTCCCAGATGAGGAGGAAGAGCAAAGAGACAATGAAAAAGGCATACCTTGGAGCAAGAGAAAAGATCAAAGAAACAACTAAGCCAGAAGAGAGGTGGAAAGTAGGTTCAGCTTCTGCCATTGTCATCAATGGAGAGAAGCTTGTGATAGCTAACATGGGTGAGTACAGAGCAATTGTGTGCAGAGATGGCGAGGCTCGCCAAATTAGTGGAAAGCATCAGCAGTCAACCAAGCGACACTGGTCACGCAAATTCTTCCCAGGTATGTATTATCCGAAGCTGCAAGCAATGTAAATATACCTCCATCTGGAGGTTTAGTTTCAAACTACGAAATTCTCTGTACTTTGTACTCTAAAACTTGTCTCACCTATGTTTTAGGTGCTATACGTATGCCTAAAGTACGCATATCAGGCAATGCAGCAGGATCTAAGCACTCTAAAAGCTTTGAGGCTATTGTTTCATCTGAGAAAATAGACCCTGATACTGAATTTGTTATATTAGCAAGTACTGGCATATGGGAGGTATAATCTTATCAAACTAACCCCCCCCCCTCTCTCTATTTCTATCATCTAATGTCTCTCCTAAATTTCACAAAACATATAAAAATTAATAATAAACTTTAATACTTTTAAGCTCCATTACCTGTGTTTTCTGTAGGTGATGAAGCATCAAGAGGCTGTAAATCTTATCAGGCACCTGGATGACCCACAAGAAGCCGCCGAGTGTTTAGCAAAGGAGGCTTTAGTGAGAATGAGCAGAAGCAAGATTTCCTGCTTAATCATTCGATTTGAGTGATCTAATGTTTATCCGACTTATGATAGAAGTGACATTATGCAACTTTGTTGGTTAAAAGAAAGAGCTAATGTAATGTTGTCTACATTGAATAGTGCCAATACAATGTAAAACTGATAGAATTGCTCCACATTGCATCTTACAAGGGTGAGTGGGTGATGCGAACTATTTATCCTCCTTGTCAAATAAGATTATGTCAAGCTTCATATTAATTCTAAATTAGTTATTCCTCCTTTAAGCATGAACACACTATATCATGGACAATTCCTATTATTATGACATTTCAGTCTGGTCAGTCTCAGACACTATCATCTGCTCAGGTTGATGGAGTCAACAGTGAGTATACTGCTGACAAAGCAATATCAGTCAGACAGTCATCAAGGTTGGAATTGATTCATCCTTACATTCTTCAGTTACAAGATACGACTTTGAAGTGGCTGGCTAAAGAAGAATACAAGGAGTTGAGATTTAAAATCCCAGTAGACGAAGTAAATGCTATACCCGAGTTTATTAAATCCAATGAATGATGAGAAACACTTTGCTTCACTAGACGTAGAAACAAGAAACCGTTGAGTCAAAGATATATACATATGCCAATTCATCATCCTAGTATAGACATGGATTTGAATGGACAATAATCTATTCCCATAACAATATTTAGCTGGCATGGGAAACTATACTTGCACAATGGATGATAGGCAAAAAGACTAAATTGACAATTATCGCAATGAAAACCCCACAGGGATATAAGATTAAAAAGTACCACAGCCTGACCTAACTAAATCTTCATGTTATTAGCTTCTTCTCACTTGTCTTGCTACGGAAGTGTGACAACAAAGAGAAGTGATGTGAAGCTGCAGTCAAACAAAGAAAACAATTTATGCTATATCCCCATCTGTTTGAAGGAAGAATTAAGTCAGAAATATTTCGATAGTGTAGTGAGAACTTACACTTCTGTAAAACATCGCCAGCAATTGGTGTTTCATCTTGGGAGATTAGATTCTTCAGAGTATACACTAAGGATGAGACGGGTATACAAATGTCAGCTCTACTAGTTTTGACTGAAATGACTTGTAATGCCACCAAAAACTATCAATTAAACCAGATATCAGCTTTTCAAGTATTATTATCTACCAGTTTCTTTTAGTCTTTATTATTTCAATCATGTTTTTATTTAGTTTTGATATGTAGTTAATTCAACACATGTACTAAATTTCACTTCTTTAAAACCTAGCTCACATATAGTGTTCCTAGAATGAGTTTTAATTTCTAAAAGAAGAGAAAAACTCAACTTTAAAAGCTTGTATACTAATCCCTCCATCCCCAATATGCCAATATAGTTGTCCTCTGTTTTTTGGTGGCACAAATTCCTCATAGATCATTGTCTTCAAATTTTTTTTTAAATAATCATATGGTTGCTTCAATTCTTGCATTAAATTGTGTATCTCAAAAATTCATAAGTTCTGTAAAATACTAAAATCTAGTAAAATGCATATTACCTTCAATGGAAGAGGCAGCATTAGTTGCACTATCATCCTGCTCAAATCCATTAACATTTGCACGATCTGATTCAACAGTTTGCTCTCCAGCAGTTGAGCTATGATTTTTCCTTCCCAATTTTAAGAACCGTCTTAACCCCTTTGATGATTCCTTCACCTGAGGCTTCTCAAAGGCTTCAGGAATCTGCTCCAATTTCAGGTTATCAAAACCAGAAACATGCGTTTTAGCAGTTTCGAAGCTCGCTGATCCCAATGAACTTGCTTGCACTTTTCCATAATCTGAATATCTAGTGCATGGGTCCTCTAATGAGGAGACCCGAGCAAAGGGGGCTTGATAAGTTTTATCAAAAGTACTAATGCTTGAAATGTCAGCAGATTCCTTCTCCACACAGTTTGCCATCACCTGATCACCAGGGTATTACATGTTAGAGAAATCATATCAGCAAATAATTGAACTTATTGAGGACCTCAGATTATGAATGAGAGCAAGACCACAAGCATAAAGCAGGATGGGAGTGGGAGCAAGTGCGGAAGACCAAAAATTTAAGACTAAGTTTCTGAGTGCCACCAAAGCAGTTATATATACAAACAATATACATATCTTTGATTATCAATAAGGTTCTATTTCCCTAAAATTTCCAGTGGGAAATAGTTCAACACTTCAACTGAGTTGGCATGATCCAAGTAGCAGCTGCCACACTAATCTAGCTTTTATATTGAAGCATTCAGCCACTTAACTGACCAAAATAGAACTTACCACAAACAACAGTTGCTAGGGTTGATTGCCACTGAATAGACAATATATTACACACTATACTGAAGTTAATTTATGTTAATTTTTTTGTAAGTTTTGTAACAAACGTGGCATTTCTAGAAGGACTTATGCTACATTTAACTGGAACTGCAGCATCTGATTTGATTTAGGGGTAACGCCAAAATAAAATTGGCTTGGCAAAAGAAATGTTCAACTGTAAAATCATACAGTACACTTGTTTGGCATCATTTGTTTTGGCATGCAAACTGCATCACTTAAGATAGCATTTCGTCTATTCTTAATATTATGATACTTCCACTGTTCATTTTGAAATCATGACTGTGTCGATGATACTAAGGTACAATTCCATCTTTAGAATATTTAAATCATGATAGATAATTCTGATCAATTCAGAAACTTCAGATTAACAATCCTACCTCATAAGAACTGGGTTTCTCCAGTGGTTGGACTGGAGTGGGTCCTTTATCAACTCTATCAATGGGTGAAGGCGGTGCATGGATGGCTGCATATTTGGGTACTGCCACAAGTTTATCATCAACGTCATTAGTATCATCATGTTTCTTTCTTATTCCCATCTTTTCTTCTGAAGCCTGTACAACTGGAATATAGTTCTTCTCACATTCAAGCATTACAACAGTCTTTTCAATTACTGGACTGTCATCGAAATTGTTATGTGATATTCTACCATCAGTGGTATTCAGTTCAGAACTTTTAGGAGTTACAGAAGACTTTCCCCCGTTGACATTTGGTGTCATCTCCTTTGCTGCTAATTTCTTCTTGTTTACATTTATAGTTCCTTTAGATGTTTTGATCTTCAACTCGGGAAGGATTGCAGCTGTACTGAGATCAAGGTTCATAATAGCAGACATTTTCTTTCCCTCAGACCCTTCAGATACCTTCAGTTTTGACACTGATTCCGCACTACGTATCTTCACCGAAGAAGCAGGATGACTGTTGATTGTTTTGGGCTCTGACAATCTTCTAATCCGTGCCATGGAAGCCTTTGAATCAGGAGTAACACCACTAGATTCCTTCTTTGTCTCTGACAATGATGAAACTGATCTAGTTAACCTATTCCCTGTCAAATGGCTGTCATCACTTGATTTGGTGATCTTAAAAGTTTTCTTAGAATCAGTGGATCCAAGTGAAGCGGTTCTTATCTTGGACCTCTGCAGAGGTGATGATGATCCAGGCTCTGAATCATTGAACTTAGATCGTCTGTGAGAGATCGGAGAAAGTTTTGTTGGCAATGATTTCCTCCTGGTTGCCACTGAGGGCAACAGTGACTGAGCAGAGGTCGAACTGCCTTTTGCTGCAATTCTCTTGTGCCTCTCCATTTTCAGAGTTTCGATTCTTTTTTTCTCTGCCTCTTCCTGTAAAGAAACTACAAATTTAGAATATAAAAGAAAATCAAAGAGATGAAACTCATGCTAGCTGGCTAATAAACATGAAATAATCAAACTGAGATAATCATGGCATAAAACTACCAATGCAAACTGGTTAGTTATGCCCTACTTAAGATCAGCTCCCTCTGTACTTGTTTTAAGCTTAATATTCTGTAATTGGGTGTTGAAAACTTAATAGTAAAAGTACCTTCTCCTTCTTCAGTTTCTGGAGGTCAGCTTTATAGGTTCTTAGCCTCTCAGCACGTACTCGTGCCTCATCTAAAGGACTCATCTTTGATGGTTTTCCTTTCCTTATTGGGCCCATAGTCTTCTTCTTATCCAAAGTTTCTGAGATAACCTTTGACTTCCTGTCCTCTATTTTAGTCGACCCTTGTTTGGCATTAGTCACAGCGTCCTTAGTTTTTGTATCCTTTGAAGCTGCATCTTCGTGGCAAAAGTGCATTTCATGGTCCAAAGCAGGGTCATAACCAACAGACCTCTTTTCTGATCTGCGCTCTGGCAACAAGCTTAATTCATTCGGCTCATAATTAAATTGGTTTCCAATTTTATTACCAATATCTTTTGAATTCTGATGTGTGAATGGGAGCCCAGGCTCCATGTCAATAACAGCCCTGCCATCAGATCCAACTTGATCTAGTGACATCGATCTGAATGGGACAATGAAGGACTCATCATCCATATGAGACAAATTATCTGTGGAAACCTCATATCCATTTACAGCCAGATCTGATGAACTTCGTAAGTTTGATTGGTTCTCTCGTCCACCAGTCATAAATTGATCATTTCCAGTCGTATATAAAATCTTTTTAGCTTTTATATCTGTAAACTGCATATCATCTGTCGCCAATCTACCATTGCGATAAGGACCCTCTCCTCTAGAAATTAAAAGTTCATCATTTGATGCTCTAGGGAAGTGAGACGCACCATTAACTTTATGGAATTCAGTTAACCTCCTACCTTGCAATTCAACTGGATCTCGTTCAGCAAAAGCTAAAGGATCGTCACCCACTGTATTTTGAGGTCTCCTCATTTGAACATCCTTTTCCCTTGCAAACATAGCGCCATTGGAAGCACGATTATCTTCATCAGTATCTCGCAGTAGACAATTTTGAAATGCTTGCCAGTGTCCACCATCTGTATTACTAGCTTCTTCCGTATCATATGATTTCATTTCACCAGTAGACTTCCCCTCACGTTCGTTTCTTTTTGAGGATCTCAAACGGTCCTTGCGCCTCATATCTGGAGCATCGGACAGCAAGTCCCCATCATCCTTATCAGTGTCAGACTCAGAATCTGAATTCGATCCACTTCCTGAAGAATCCTTCCTTTTCGAGGTGATGTAATTGATATTCCGAATGACAACCATCCCTGATTGCTTTTTACCTGATCTCCCAGACTTCTTCCTTGGTTCGCGACGTGAAGTTTCCTCCTCCAAATCATCCTGCAATTTAATTCTTGAGGCATCTGCCTCCCACGTTTCTGATTCAGTGTTGCTATCTCTACTATCCATGGACTGTCTACTCTGTCCTGCCCTCTGACCAGTACTGAGTTGTGAGTCCTCCACTGGTTGATAATGTGGCAGATGATATGGACCATTTCCTGAATAATTCTGATAATACGGAGTTCCTTGCATGGGGTATCCTTGAAAGAGTGGTACACCACCAGGTGGAGAATGCATAGGCCAGGGAGGGAACATTGGATGGGGAAACTGACCTGGAAAATATTCCTGGCTATATGGAACTTGGTGATTCATTGAAGGGCTTGTATCTGACAAGTGGACACAATTACCTAAACTTTCAAGAAGTAAATACAAAAAGTAAAATGGCAATGAGGACGGAAGTACAAATTAGTGAGGATCAAACAAAATGAAAAAATAGAAGATAGCAATGGCACTCCTGTATAATTGACATGGATGGAGGATGATGAAGGCAATATTGAGTGGAACTATTAGCAATTTCAAAAGAAACAAAGAGCAGAGATGGACTCTATTGGTAAACCCAATTTATGACGTGAACACATACCTGCACTAGTGTCAATTCCTGCTTTCTCATTAATTTCCGAAGACAACTCACTCTGCAATTCATTTGGCTTGTTGACCATACTAGAAAGCATTATTCCAGATGCATTCATAATCGAGAATTCTGATTTGCTAGGAACTGCTTCTGCTACTTCAATTTCAAGCCATTGTCCAGACTCATGCTTTTTTTCCCACAAATTCATGAACCTTAAGCACGCATCCCTGATATATTGATAAAAAAAGAGGCCTTTAGATATTCCATTTTTCAGATAAGTAATCTTAAACATGTAATATATGACCAGTAAATTTCAAACATTAATTTGAAGCCACAGATCCATAAACAAGTAGCTGCTTACATCAAACGTGATGCTCCAAAGCATTTAGCAAATGATACCAGTGGCTCCATGTGATCCATGTCAAACCCTGCAGCTGCAGCACGTGCAAAAGCCATGCCTTGTTCCTTCCGCAACACATTTTTGCGTGTCTCCAGGACTTTTAGAAGCTGAACTCTGATCATATAAGCAAGTAAATACATTGAGAACAAAGCTCCCAGAACTGATCTTAAATGTGATTATCCATAAAAGACTTGAGCCCATTAAAGCAGTCACCACAAGTTAATGCCTGCTGATTCATCTTGAATAGACTTGATACTAGTCATTGTTTCTTCCTAATTTACTACATACATCTTAATATGTAATTGATTAATTCTTGAAACTCAGTCAACTTACAAACTTTTTTATCCCTCCCTCCCCAAGGCACACAACACATGTATGTATGCACGCACAGCACTTTAGATAAGACATAAAGGACATGTACTTGTTAGATACTGCCAATCTATCTCATTATACACAAAGAATGAAATATTAATGACCAGGAAAATATCTGAATATGTTGCACTAGATACAGTAGTCATCTGCATATCACTTTCATGAAAAAAAATAAAAGTAAAAAAACTGAAGATAGAGACGTGCTAAATTATACAAATGTATTTACTTTATTTCATTACTAGATTCATAGTTGTCAAATCATGAATCGTACGTATATCGAAGCCCCAATATCGTGTTTTATGTATCGTATCGGTCGATACATAAATGAAATGAAAAATGTGGTCATATATATTTAAACATATAAAACATACAATTTATTTGACAATCAAGCATATTAGCTTGACTATATATAAAAGTAGTCAAGTATATAAAAGTAGTCGAGTAAATATTATTATAGACTAAAATTAAATTTTACAGCTAAATAGTAGCCAAAATATTCTAAATTGATCTATTGGATATTATTTTAGCGATCTTTATAGAGTAACAAGAGAAAACGAAAAATTCAGATTCACCTTTTATCTATAAAACAAATGACAATAATTCAAATTAACAAGTGAAGATTTACGTATCTGCTTATAGAAAGTGAAATGAGAAAAATAGAGTGCTAAAGAAGATATAAAACTCTAAAAAGTGATTAAAGCGATATAGAATATATTTATACTAAAAAACCTCTTCATTTGAAATGTAGAAACCTTAAAAAATTTATTTTTACTCTTTTGATTCTACATAAAAACTTTTTCAAGTTGGTTGCTAACTTTAAAAAGTGTTGTACATTGTATCGTTTCGTAAGAATCGTTTCGAATCATAACTAAATCAATCGTAGGATACAGTGTCATTTTAGATTCACCCTGCGATACATATCGAATTATCTACGTATCGTATCGTATGATACAATATGTATCACGTATCATAAGATTCTGATAACTATGACTAGATTATATGATGCTAGTCTATAAGCATTATAAAACTTGAGCTAAATATATGAATTAAAATGTCGTAGATAAATTAGACCACGGGAATGAGATCTTAATTCAACTCTTTACTACAAATCTACTGCATCAACTTAATCTTGTTTTGAAGCTATTACAGAATAAAAATTGCAACTACCCCCTACCCATACTCTTTTTTTTTTAATATACCCTAATCAATATACACCCTCAAGTAATGTAAAATTTGCATATACAAATCTATCAGTCAGAGTAGCATTAATTACTTTGAATTGCCCTCCTGTACGATGGACCAATTTGCCTCAGGTGGTTGTGAACCAGGCTGCAAAAAACAAACCAAATAAATAAATAAATAATAAGGTTAGTATATGCATAGCACTTGACACCCAATTACCGTGTAAAGTACAATTGCTTTCTCCTCATTATATGGCAAACAGTTGCTGCCTGTACAAGATTGTGGATTGTAAATTCAGCATGATAAAAGTAAGTAGCAAAAATACCAAACAACATACTCATCATCGACCTTTTCCCACACCCACACCCACTAAAAACTTAAAGGAAAGAGAAAACAAATTAGAAATCAGATAGTTGATTATGATATGCAAAAAATTGTGGATTCACAAATATTGGGAAACAAAACAACAAAGAAGCAGAAAGGGAAAGTCAAACAACATTATTCTAAACCATTGTATGTTTAACTTCGACATAGACAGGTTTGTCTTTTAAAGTAGTACCTTCTATTCTTAGCACAGGTTTTGCTTGATGGTCTTCTACCTGCCATGGAGAAGAAAATGATTTAAATCTCAACAATTTTTTAAATTTTCACAACTTAAAAACATTGAGAGAGAATGCTCACAGTATTTAGCCCTGTATCGTTGTTGCCTTGTATGGCAATTGCTTTCTCAATCTGTACAATTTCACTTTCTATGGTGTATACCCGTTCCAAAATCTCTGGAGTGCTCACAAAACGAACAAACCTATGGAAAGAAACACATTTATTAGCATTGTATTTCTCTTTCTTTTTAAACCTGTATCAATGGGGAAGGTTTTTTTTTTTTTTTTTTTTGCTAATTTCCACACCCCCAAAAATCGAACCCTTGATCTCATGGAAACCATAAGGCAAGAGTTACCGCTGGGCCAAGAACCATACGGTTATGGGGAAGATTTTATTTTAGGTTTCTTGATCTTTTATCCTTTATAAGCTAATAAGAAGGTTTTTCACTAATAATTTGAGTTTAACAGCTGTTTCAACATTGATAAAATCGTTGCAAACACTTCGAATCTCTCATCAGTCAAGCTTCATCAAACTGCAAGACTGCAGTAGCCAGCTTTTGCCAAATTATATTCAGCAATTGTTATATAGTTAGTCAAGCATAAAACTTTCATTCTGGTTGTGAGAAAACACAGTGGAAGCACAAGATACACATGTTCAAAAAAGTCCCACTAAAAGCATGATGGTAATGAAGATGATTTATAAAATATCACAAATGATAAAACAAAAAACAGACAGATTTTCGTGTTTCAACGAAACCTTGCAAACGTGAAGAGCCACTATGACTGAAAACTGAGTCATACAAGTATTTCCTCAAATACTTAATATTGAGTGAACACATTACCCAATACGAAGTTTTCACATGTTACATGGTATTTTAAGCAGGCATACATGTATCCACAAACCCAAACTCTGACAAAGCAATTTGAAAATATTTAAATTTAGTATTTTGTTGAATTTGATTCATCTATCATTTCCCTCCATGGTACGAGTGCATGTAACATATTAAATAAGTGGCCATCGTTGTGGCACCAATTCTTGCCACTCAAACTGAAAACTACTCCGGTCTTCTTCAAGAAGCACGAAAAATACCTTCTAAATGTTTTCCAGGCAGTCTACATATGTGAGAACCAATTCACATTGATTTTATTTACGATTTATGGGTCAACTTCTGAGCACCTACAAACTTCAGATAATGCTACAAACCTTTCCACGGTGCCCTTTGTAAACCAAAGTGCATCATCATCAGCTACTGGTTCAAGCAAAATGGAATAACCCCCCTTGGCTATCTGATCTTCAGCAGTCTTTAGGTGAGGTAGGAAAGGTTTCAGCAGACCTGAAGCCAATTTCTCCTTTTTCCCATTAGCAATGATAAACAAGTCACACCTGATAATAAAGTAGCAGCAAGTTACTAAATATAATAAATACCATCTAAAAATCAAACTAATCATTAACCGCGATGTTGAAGACTAAAAATGCAAAATTCATTGTAATATAAGAAGGTAAAAGAACATTTGGCTACGAATTCTTAAACGGACGTTAATAAAATATAGCACAAGTAAAAATTAAAATTCAACAATTCAAGTAAAATTGTAGCTCAATTTATGTCCTCAATGCAAAATCTTAATATAGTTATGAGGAAAACAACAAAACTAAGCAGTTGAGTCATGAGTGTAACCAAATCATTCGTAATATCACCAATTCTTGTCAAATTCTAACCATGGACAGCTAAAAAAAATTCGAAACAAATGAAGTTTCCACCAAACAGAAAGCAACTCAGATCGATTCGCTCTCGCGAAACAAACTACTCATCATCGTGCAATTAGAAAAAAATAATAATAAATAAACTAGATATTAATTGTGAGAAATTTACCTGGTTCGAGTTGGCGTGAGCTGAAAAATAGCAGAGTCAAGCTGAGTACTCGACTTCATTGCTGCTTCAAGCCGATCAGATGATCTGTAACTGCACCAGTGCTTTTGGATCTCAAATGAAAATTCAAATGAAGATCACCAAATCACTGACATACCAAATAAGAAGAAAAACTAATGAAATTTGGAGCAAATCAATAAAGATGCTTTGCTTTCACTTGAAGAAAAATAGTTCATCAGAGTTGAGATAAAAAGTTGCAGAGCCAAAAAGATGAGAAGGAAAACGCTAAAAGACGTGGTTTAATAGCCACATGAAAGAGTGAGTGAGAATGGATGAGCGATATGGAAGACTTTTAGAGAGAGAATCCCAAGTGATTGTCTGGCTTTGGATACCTACCGGAGAGAGTGGGCGAGGAATATCAAATATGATATCCGTTGAATTTGGCCTGAGGTGAAAAGAGTGAAATTGGTAACTGGTAAGGGGTATTTTAGGGATACCAAACAGAGAGATGGGACAAAATAAAGTAAACCCCACTGCCGGTGCCGGTCTTAACTCTTAAGTAGGGTGGTTGATGCTAACATACGCATTAAGTGCACAGTTGTGGAACATTGTGGGTGTTCGGTGCGTTTAAAAGATGAAAGTATTTTAGGATTTTATTATTTCAAAATCAACTTATTTTTAACCTAATTTATTTGGTTTAAAAATACGATGCATTTGAAAGATCGAAGTATTTTAGGATTTTAAATATAATTTATTTAATTTTAAAATATATTTCACATCATACTATTTTTTGTGCAGTAGACTAATCCTCCAAATATTTTGCAAAAGTTATAAATGTTACTAATAGTTGTCCTAAATTTTTTAACCACCAAAATATATTTTGTCATTTTATTACTTAAAAAAATAAAATACCTGAAAATGAAAACAAATTGGCTCTAAATAGTCATGTTGGTATTAATGAACTAGTATTATTATGTTTGACCACTCTTCATAAAATTAATTTAATTTACATTCACTTCAATTCCAATGTCACAAACAAGATTTCCTCAATTTTACTTTCTTGGACTGCAATGCAGTTCGTGATATTACGGATTAGTGATTATTGATTCTGATTAGTGATTTTGTTTATAATAACTTTTAGAAAAAATAGTTTGTGTTTTTGGTAAATAAAATCACTTAAAGCAGTAAAAAGTGAAAAGTATTTGGTGTAAAATAAGTTGTTTATTACTTATTGCAATCGTAAATTGCTAAAAAAAAATAAGATTTTGAGAACTAAAGATAAATAACGAGTGAAATTACTAAAATAAATAAGAATTGTCAAACCTGATTATAATATTTGACAAATAATCAGAAATTCTAAATTAGAGCTTCTGATTATTTCCGTAATAACTTTCTTACTCTCATCTTTGGTCAACATATGAGTTCATGAGATTATTGGAGAAATTTTTTAATGGAAAACCATTCTCTGAAAATGTAAGAGAATAGCAAATTTGTGACTCTTCAATGAAGAAAAATTCCACAGATTATACAGTGTCCGGTTATTATAAAGTTAAAATTGGTCAATTAATCAATACAATGCTGATACACACGCAGAGTAATCACTTCCCACCTGCGTATTATATTGATTAATTGACCAAAGTTAACTTGATACTCTCGTATTATTGTATCATTGACAAGTACTAGTGATTAAAAAATTAGCTTGCCATCTTTTTGTCCTTCACCTTGCCAACATCAGAAAGACTCCTAAAATCACCAACAAGCTTTGATTTTATTCCACTTATAAGCCCACACGGCCTTTTTTCATCATCCCTATAGATATCCTCGTCATCTTCTCCTTCTCCTTCTCCTTGGTAGTTTAGCAGACAACCTTTTTCTTCAATAGGAGTACTACTACAGCAATCCCAAATGTGCGAGTACCCTTGAAGATTATTTTTACCATTTAAGTTATACGCACTTGGCTTCTCATCATCATCTTCAATAATAGCTGAGAATTCATATTTGCTTAATATATCCAAATCATTCCAAGTTGAAGAAGTACTTGTGGTGGAATATGAGGAGCCAAAAGAGGAGCTTGTCCGAGAGGAGGATGGGGATGAGGAAGTAGGAGTAGGAGAAATCATCAAATTCCCGAATCCTTGAATTTCATTCGTTATTTTAAGAGCTTTCAAGCGAGCTTGTTTAAGTGTTTCCCCTCCTTTTAACAACTCTAATATTCTCTCCGATTTCTTTTGCATGTGAAGTCCCCAATCAAACCTGCATGCATGCATGTAAAAAATTAAAAGAAAATAATTAGTACTGTAATTAATAGCATGCTTCTAATTAATGAAATGAATACACACACACACACACACACATATATATATATATATACATGCATACCCTTTATCATCTTTGTGTTCAAATGTTGAAAGCTCTTTAATAATGTAAATGTCACAGAGAAATTCTTGAGAAAATTCTTCAGGGCCATGAGTGAGCAAAAAATCAAGCAATACTAATGCTTTGTAGGATTGTCTCCATAGCTTCCAATCATTGTTGTATAATCTGCAATTAGTTATTAGTTTACATAACAAAGAGATCGATTCATAAGTATATACTCTAAGCTAAGCTAAACCAGCAGTAAACTAATTATTGAAATTAATTGTAATCAAGTATAATAATAATTTCGAAATTTAATTAATTAAGAATTACCTCCTATGCAGAACATCAACAATTCTCCAATAATCGTCTACTTCATATGATGCATCAGCTATTCTTGTCATCGTTTTTGCATCAGGGCTACATGGATCATTATTCGTTGCTTCCTCCGCCAACCTTTCAATTAAATTAAATACCAACCATGATATATCGACCATATATATTCTCAATTAATTAATCACCATAATCTTAATTATAATATAGTAATCAAGATTTTCAAGTAAATGAAATTAAGAAATAATAATGATGGTATGTATCATGCATGCATATATACTCACAATTCTGCAGGAGTAACATCAGTAAATACCAGTCTTGCATTTTTGAATTTCTCATGCAGAAAAGAAGATGTTTGTTTTTTAATCTGGTCTAAAAATAAATTTGCCATAAATTAAACAGGAATTTGGAATATATATATATTTAGTGAGAAATTTGTCTAGAAATCTTCATTTTATTAGAATGAGGAGAAGTTAACCATATAAATTAATCCTCTAAATAATAGAAATTAGAAACTGCATGTGTGAAATATTCTTAGATGCATGCATGCATATATAAAGGAGCCGTTTTGTGGGTAGCCAGTATTTTAGTGGAGAGATTAAAGGGGAAGTCACATATGTATCACTCTTTTGACTTTTCATCCCATTATTCACTACCTTGTTCTCTAAATTTTACTCATTAAAACAAATTAATCGTTTAGGGGCCTAATCAAAGTAAGTTCCATGAAATGCATGCATCATTTCTTCCCTGTGCAGGTTGAGTTCATTGTTCGGTGATTCAGCGATTAATATAAAAAAATAAATATTTACTGTTTTCTTAAAATTTATAAACTTAAAAATAAAAAAGAACAAAAATCTCTTTCTAGCAAAAAGAAGCCTTTTGTTTCGAAGTCAAAGCTATAATTATACATTTTAAATTTAGCAACAAAAAAAACTTCATCAGGAATTAGGAAGATGATCAATCAGCGACAAACTAATATACATAATATATAAAAGTTGAAACAAAATAATAATAAAAGCTTTTAGGTTAGAGTCCGATCCATTTTTTTTATACCACCAAATACTTTCAAAATAATCTTAAATTATCTTTTGTATGTGAAATCAAACAATCCTATATATCTCAACCAAATAAAAAATATCTATAGTTCTATAAAAACTAATAAAAGTCGAAACAAGACTCTTTTAAATATATATAAATTGTTCTATTGTAAGTCACTGAATTAACTGTTTATTTAAGACTCTTTAAATAAATCTTATAGTAAGCAAAGATTGTTTTCTTTGATAAAGTCATCTAAAACCCCATAAAAATTCTCTCCATACTTATAAAACAAAAACAAAAACAAAAATTAAAATTAACCTCATAAAACAAAAAATAAAATAAGAACAATGTAAAAGAAGGGGAAAAAAACCTTGGAAGATAGTCTCTAGCTAGATAAGAGATCCTCTCCATATCTGAAAATATGAAACCTATAATGGAGAGAGAGGGTAAGGTAAGCAAAAGACTCTATTTGTATTTCTCGTTCACTCTAATAAATCATCTGAATCATCCAAAATTTGAAATAAATCTCACCGTCCATGTAATGTCGGAGGCACGAGACACAGCTAGTATAATATATTTAGTGAAATTTTTTATATTAATTAAACGCTCAAATCAAATATATTTACCAAATATAAATATAAAAGTAATTAAAAACAATTATATAACACTATAAAGTATGTATAAAAACTTATTTACCCTTTTATAATTATTTACAAACGCTTATATTTTTATTCTTTTGTAAATTTTATTTTTAAATAAAAGAACAAACGGGATTTTCAACCAGTCTACAGACTGTAATAACTAATATTACAAACCATAAAGCTAATCCTGTTACAAAATTACAGAAGTATATATTAGTTATTGCAACTCTAGTCGTAAATATATGTAATAATTCCCTAAAAAAGAGAGATTTTATCTCTTCCTTTGACGAGTATACATGGCATGGCAGCAACAATGACATAAGAGGGAAAAAACTAGAATTTGATATTTAGCTGTGCACAAAATAATTTTCCGTGGACAGGAACAAAATGGTGCTCAAACACCTTGATAAAAACCACATTGAAAATTAACAAGCAAATTGACAGCCTTATTTCCTCTTCCCGGTGCCAATGGTTAGAAGCTCAAAGCTCCGAAGAGCATCATCACGGCCACCTCTTGATGCTACAGCACGAGTAAATGATGATGATTTGGACTCAAAACCAGGTTGAATCCTTTGGGTGGTGGATAAACGACCACTGCTTGAACCCAGCCGATTCAACCTGTTCTCGCTGGGTTCGCCGGAGGAGCTTGGCCGGCTGCTTGATATGACAGCTCTCTTTGAAGCACTTCCGGTTCGAGAAACCTGTCCTCTTTCTTTGTCAGCTTGCTGCAAAAGCCAAAAACAGCATACTTAGAGAAACAATGCATAGTCATCGCATCAACTTCAAAAATCAGACCCATATATAGATATTTATGCACTTTAATTAATTATTTTTCAAGGTTCTCACATGAACAATAATGGGTCCACACTCATGTGAGGGTCTTGTGGAAATATAGTTTTTCACTTGCGGAAATAACACTTCCACAATAGATCTCTGTGTGTGTATAAGCAATCATCTTTGCATTTACTCACCACATCCTTTGATGATGGTACATTGTCTGAAGATCTGTGCCTCAAGTGATCTCCATGCAAACCAGCAGCAGAACCATTTTTCCTAGCAAATGCCTCAACTGCGCCTGAGAAACGATCTCTTGTCTCTCGTCTCACTAGATGAAATAAATGGAAAATTTTACATGGTTAATCTTTCTACTTCAATCCATTGCACTATAAAAGGACTCCCCAAAAAATCTAACAGACGGGGAAATAAACGGATGAATATATGCTCACGATATGAAAATAATAGTTATAAACGCTAACAATAATGAAGTCAAATCAATACTGTCCAACTATGAAACAAATGCAAGGAAACACCCAACCATAATCATACTCCCTTCATCCCGCTTACAAAAAGTCGTGCATTTTAAGAATCGTTGTCACCTTCCAATTTGACCTCTATCTCAATTTAAATTAAAACATGATCGAATATTAAAAATAAAAATAAAAAACTTGGTTCAGCCACTTTCCATTAAGGGTAAATTTGTAACATTAATTTCAAGTCTATTTTCAGAAAGTGAATCCTCTAATTGCAATGTAAAAATAAGTAGATTGACTCACATTTTGGATGGAGAGCGTATTATATTTAACTCCAACACATAAATCAAGTAATTGTGATTCCAGAAAACCATAAAATAACATCTAGATATGATAACTTGATTAAACAACAAATTTGTAACTAAAGGACACACATACCTGGCGTTTTTTCTGCTTTATCTACAGATGGTCCAGGGTTCAAAGCTAATTTCCCAGCCGACTGCTGGAAAAATGGAAATATACACATAAGATTTCATCCGTTTATATTAAACAAACAAAAGGAACAAACTCCAACCATCAGAAATACATACCCGTCCTCTAGAACTGGAGCCAATCTGCGGATACTTCAATATAGTCCAGTCAAATACATAGTCAAACTGATAACCTGCTCCAGTTGACAAGGTTTTCTTACATGTAAGTCACAAATCCAATATATAAGTATAAATGATGTTATCAACTTCAGGGAGAACATAAATATGAACTTTAGGAAGTTTAGGGTGGGTGAAATTTTTTCAGGGGTTGAGAGGTGGGAGAGAGGCTACACTACAGGGATGGAGTACATATCACCTTCTCTAATGAATAAGTCCCGGAAAAGCCTCTTCAAATATGAATAATCCGGTTTGTCATCAAATCGCAGCGAACGGCAATAATGGAAGTATGATATGAATTCTGATGGATAAGATTTGCAAAGCATCTACAAAATATACAATAGTAGACATCCACTTAAACGAGGGCAAGGACAAAGCACTTCTTACTACATTTAAACTACGAAATTACGAATGCATGACAAAGTTTAAAAACATAGAACAAGTGAACAACCATCTGAATGAACCTACTTGCAAGTGCAAGAAATAATACCTCTATGGGAGTAAGCATCTTCTTTTCACTAATTTTGTCATACTTTTGTTTTTTTGTGCCAGCTTTCAGTCCCTGCCAGGGAAGGCTAAAAGGCCAAAAAAGAATGATTTAGCTAAAAAGTAAAAATTGCCAAAAGAAAATATGGGTGAAATCAAGGCTCTGAATGATATATAAACCTTCCCCTCAAAAAATACATAAGCACATAACCAAGAGATTCCAGATCATCCCTCCTGCTCTGCTCTGCAATCAATAAAATCAAATTAGAATCTCATAAATTTTAGAATACAAATGTTAACCTGTGATAGCAAGAATAAGAGACGTATTTATTTAGCAGTTTTAGTGAGGAGGAGATCCCACTCACCAACTCCAAGGTGGGTATTAACACTCGCATAACGAGCTGTTCCAGTGAGATTTTTGTTTTCCCTGGAGAAAATATTTCGTAAGTACCCATGATATTTATTCATGACTGAAGGTTCATGGATGAGGTAAAAGGTTCACTATAATTTATAATTTATGAATGCTCTATCAAAAGCACAAATGTTTATAAGAAAAACTCTAAAAAACATCAAAAGAAATATCAACTAGTGTCGCCAAGAGAGCGTCTTGTGGGCGTCCAATAAGGACTGACATGGTATAGCCTCTTGAAAATGTGTATACTAACTTAATCAGATTTAACTAGAAAGCTATCCTAGCATACCACATTTTGATTAAACGTATATTGTACTAACTAAATGACCCCAAAAAACCCACCCCAACCATACTTCGTGCCATGAAATGTGATGTTTTATGTTCCCATTTTTGTTCTGGGTATTGTATCGAACTGCGATCCAGCTAACATTGAGTAAGATATTAAATGGGAAAGCAGATTAAATCATATTCTCCAACATATATATATAGCAATATAGCATATAATACCTGTATGGTATATGCTTGTGTGTTTGAAGATCCCTATACTTTTTAGCAAGACCGTAGTCAATGATGTACACCTGTTGTAAAGCAAAGCAGGAATGGTCAAATCCTATTAAGCGGTAAACAATGGGATACAATTGGAAAACAAAATTTTAGTACATGCTTAATTAGATTTTTAAGAATGAGAAGTGCATATAGCAAGTGTGAATTGTTCACATAACTAATACTTATCAGGGGAAAAAAACTTTACAAAACCAATGAAAGATTCCCTACTGCCAATAATCGTGGACATTTCTCAGATTAATGTAAAATCAGTTCTAATTAAATATGTGCAAACGCATGTCTCTTCTAAGTTCTAGTATATGTTTACCTTAAAGTACTTAACCTTATTGCACCAGAAAAAAGTATTGAAACTTAATAGATTTATGCCACTCCTAAAAGCAATGGATGTTCCGCCATGAATATATGTGCGCATGCATTTACGACAAAGTGAAGGTATATGACTCTTTTAATTGAAGATAATTGGCTTTTAAGTAATTAGATTGGTTTTTCTACAGTTATTTCTGGTAATATTGCAGAGACTTGGAAGGTGGAGATATAATTCAGAGTCCGCACAACAAGTAAACAAAGGTCCTCAACTAAAATTAACTTTTTAAGAAATGAAATCGACGTACCATATGTAAAATATTTTGCATGATCAGAGACGTGCACAGTGCACTTCAGCACATGTACATGTACATAAGACATTAACATGTTGTGAGTTTATAAACACTATAATTGCTACGAAATAGGCAGCAAATCAGATAATCAAATTATTTCATCTGCAGTCTTAATAATTATATCAGTCCAGCAAAAGTAACATGGAGAATAGTATAGAATTAAAAAGTCCTTAATATCCAACATGAAATGGCTTAAGATGCATTCAAGCACCGCAACATCAACATGAATGCAATAGTATATATAAGCATTTCATAGTAGAACATACCTGATTTGCTTTTCGCCCTAAACCCATTAAAAAGTTGTCAGGCTTTATGTCACGGTGAAGAAAACCTCTTGAGTGCATATATTCAACTCTATTAATCTATATGGAACAACAGAAGTAAAATTAAGCAATGCTTCTAGAACCACCAGATAAACAATCCTCTATAGAACAAATGACTTACTAACTGATCCGCAAGCATTAAAACTGTTTTCAATGTGAACTTTCGGTTACAGTAGTTGAATAAGTCCTCTAGGCTTGGTCCAAGAAGGTCAATAACCATGGCACTGTATTCTCCTTCAACTCCAAACCACTTGAGATGAGGAACACCAGCTTCATAGAATATACACAAACACTTTAATATATTAACTATTGTTCAACAAATTATTCATATATTCATATACAAAGGAAAAAAGTAAAGATGAAAATAAGAGGAACTTACTTCCTCCCTGAAGAAGCAAGTATAACTTTGATTCATAGTGGAGCTGAGGATGTTTAGTCTTAGCTGATTCCTAAAAAAACAAGAAAATAAGGTTGAAAGTGCTATTTTACACATATAAACACGAAAATGAATGCAGCAATTGGTACATGAATATTAAACTTATCATTCCAAGGAAATACGGAAACAATTACAAGGTTTTTTTAATGAATGCATGTGTGGGGTTTATTGGTTGTTTTCAGTGCAGCAGATAATACATAATACCAAGCACGGAAAGCATAGAAATCTATAATAATATTCTAAGTTGAAATAAACTGGAAAACTTCCTAAGGACTAGCAATTGCTAGTTACTGAAAAAAGGAACTTTAATAATACCACATTAATCCACGGAGCATTATACAACACATAACCTTAATCAAAGGCTCAATTGCGACATTTTTAACCACATTTTAATTTTTAAATAACCAAGACTATCACGTTCACTAACTATAATCAAAAGATCATATACCATCGAACAACATATTGACTTAAAACATACGACGTGTATAACTGTATATTGCAAAATTATTAAACGAATGCCTACCAGCTTAACAGCAACTTCTTCACCAGTTTGTACATTTACTCCTGTAAACAAATAGAAACAGATTGAATGAACTATAAATTAAAAAAGAAAGAACTGCCTGTGATGAAAAGGGAAAAACTAGGAAAGAAACTGAACGTACCCAAATAAAGCTCTCCAAATGATCCACTCCCAATTTTCCTGCCAAGCTTAAACTTCCCACCAACCACATGATCCATATTGTTATAGCCAAATTAAATAACCTCAAACCGACAAAACCCAATTTCTCACTTTTTGTAGCTATTGAATATCAACCAAAATCACTGTATCAAAAGCTTAAATCTTTACACACAGCTCAGATCCAGTAAAACACACATGCATAATCATCAAAAGTTCTCCAGAATCCTAAATTTATATAGCAAAAGCTTGATGTAAAAACCCTAACTTTATCATACATTGACAAAAATGAATTGTACAAGTAATTATGATGATACAGAGCAGGGTAGCCGTCTAAATGGAGGATTAAAGCAAGGTAAAAAAAATGGGAATTTGAAGTAAGAGATGGGAATCAAAGGAAAACGAAACCCACGCCGAAAAATTGGGTATTAGTTTGAGAGAGATCTGTGGAAGAAGAAATTGAGAGAATTATGAGGAGTTTCGAAGAAAATTTTATTCAAGAATCTTGACAATTGGATATGAGAGAGATGCAGCGGGATAGAAAAGAGAAGAGATGAAGGAAAAGAGGGGTGACATTGTTATTTTTTATATTATTGGCTGTGCTTTATAATTAAAATTATTATACCATGGATATCCAAACATTGTTTGTGGTTTGGACCATGGATATACCTCTCAAAAATTGATTTGGTTTGATTTTTATAATTAAAATTATTATTTTTATTATCACTTTTAATCGAATTTAGAACTACTACTACTTCCGATTTTTATGAGTTTGAAAATGTAAATAATTATACTTTATTTTTAATTTTAAAATTAATTAATAAGACCCAAAAAATCAATTTAAGCCGGTTTTTGAAGAACATCAAAGAAAGAAAAATTAAAATAGAATTAAAAAATAATGTAGAATGTTTTTTTTTTAAAATCTGTTTTTATGAGTTTATACAAAAATATAACCAATTAGTATATTAATTAAATATTGGTGCGTTAATAAATAGATGGTAATATATGAAATATAAAATATTTACTTACTCCATTATCAGTTCCAAACGCTGAATTTTTGTCCGAATAATAATCTGAATCGAATCTGACGCAAAAATATAAATTCCTTATCGAATTCGAGTTCAATTTTTTTGAGTCTAGCCGAATCTGAACATGAAAGTGTTCGCTGAGATTCGACTCATTTATACCCCTAACTGTATGTTCATGTGAGAGGAGAGCATATAAAAAAATTAAAAATATACATGAAAATATCAGTTCTCAACACTTCTAACACAGTAAAATAAGAAATTGATATTTTTATATATATTTTTTATTTTTTTTACATATCTCTCTCACATGAACATATACTATATCACAACTTCGTTCGTATAAAAAATAACCATGTGAAAAAGGGCTCAATTATATTTTAATTCTAAAAAGGAAAGGAGTACTTTAAGTAAGAGGAACTTTGTTGTGTAGGATGGAATATTATTATTATTTTATAACTATTTTAGTGAAAATAAAAAAAGGGAATTGGAGTAAAGGAGGGTGGTGGCTACCACTTATTGGTGAGTTTTTAACTTTTTGTCTCACACTCATACCCCTTTCCTAACCATTCAAGGAAGAGAGGCCACATGTCAACACTGGTCCACTCTAACTCATTTTCACTACTAACAGACTTTAAGATCGTGATGATGAGTTCCTCTATACAGCAAATACTAAATAATTATTATATACCAAAGATTCGAAATCAATCAAACTACAAATAAAATAATTTTGTTGTGCGCTTTCTTTATGCTTATAATTCAAAAATAGGAGTTTAATTATGTGATCCCCCTATTCTTTTTACACATATTAAGATGCAAGATGCATTCTACTTTTTTAATAATATTTATGATGATGATATTTTAAAGTAAAAATATGTATTTTAAATAAATACTCAGCTGCTACATTGATCTCCTCCAAATATACAAGAGTAAAGGAGAAAATAACAAGAAATGGGAGCTCTTTACAAGCAATCTTGATGATGGATTTCCAAGCATGGTGGTGAATTGAACAAGGGAAGATTCATGTATCAGAGTGAAGTTAAGTAAATGGAAAGCAGGGGGGGAGGAAAAAGTGGCAGGCAGGATGATATGAGCTTGGGAGTTGGGATGGATGGAAGAAGAAGAAAAGTAGCTAGCTCTTCATATAAATTGTTCACTACAAGATAAAAGAATACAATCCTTCCACATGAAACTGAATTAGCTAAAACATCAATCAGGCTCAAGAGTACAAAATCAATTTATAATAATAATAATAGATCACTCAAGTTGTCAACCCGAATGATAGGTATCTTGCTCCTCAATTCATACTATCCAATATACATTTTGTTTCTTGATTCAATACATTAGATGGTCCAAAATCACATTCCAAAATGCCCCAGAGCCTCCAGGCAGGCATGGTGAATCCAGAAGATTCTTCTTTGCATTTTCTTAATCATCTTCTCTTTCTGGTGGAAGCCCACATGGCAAAAGCATTTTCTGCAAAAGAACAGAAGGGCGTATGGATGAATATCTCATTGATGCACTTCATGAACACCACAGAACAGGATGACAAGATTTACAAAAGTTTCACACTTGCAGGCTGCAACAGTTTAAAAGTGAAAATTATAAGTAAGCCCTTCTCATGAACCCCTTACTTAAACCATCAGGCTTGCCTTGCAATACTTAAATGGCGAGTAACTTGATGTATATTCTTACACGTCAAACAGTAAAACAACACCATTGCATTTATTGTTAGGAATGCAGTGTCTTCTAAGAGGTGAAATTATTGCATAGAGAGGTCTGAAACTCTCTACACTTGGAGCAGGAACTTCCGCAACTTAAAATGCAACTAACTGAAATAAATTACAAAATTAATATTAAAAATTTCATTGATGTCTTTATCAACCAGCATATGTCATCAAAATCCTCTAACCGGCAGAGATTCTAATTAGAGGCAGTACCGCAGTACTAAACTGGTCACAGAGCGGTGACTTTCAAGTTAGCAAAATGATGCAGTACCCAAATTGCAAGTAACTTGTTCAGTCTTTATATGCACCTGGTAGTAGGCATGTCTATTTTGGCAACATTTTATCATACATTAAAATTGTTTGTCAAGATTAGGATATTTCTTGTTTAAGTTAAAGATTTGGATATATGTTTGGTTAGATCAGTACCCTGAGATGTATTTAGTGAGCTCGTTCAAGATGCTCGGGCATCACTTTCTTTACAATGCAATATTACTTTCTATAAAATAATCCTGTAGATGAAAAAAGTGATTGCAAATGGTGTGTAAAACCGTAAGTCAGTATATTGATAGGCTGATAGCCATGAGAGAGAGAGAGAGCTAAGTTAGGGAAATTATGTTGTGAGTGCTGGGGTGGGGTTGAAGAAGGCGGGGTTACAAGCAAAGGCCAGAGGAGGACGGGAGAGGCACTAGCATATGGAAGTTATGAATCTCTATATCTACCTACAACGCGCTACCTAACTTCTATCCAAACATCGACTTCTTAAACAATAATATTATTGTGTCAAAGACTTAAAGTATCCAAAACAGTTTCAATTATTCTGTCTACAGGGTACTTTCTCCCACCATTTATGAAACTAGTCGATAAATAAGTAAAGAGTGTAATATAATAATGCTCCAATGGGATTAATTTCTGCTTAAACTAAAAGAATAGATTTCTCTACTTTCGCTTCCCTGCCATCCCAAGTAAAACTAATTGTACATAATGAAGGCAACAAAGGTTAAGACATGAAAGACCTTCTCTATACTAGATATGAACTAATACAACTATACAAGCAGCGGCGGATTCAGTCCATTAGTTCAGTGGGGTCAATTTTTTTAAAATAAAAATTTATAAAAAAAATAAAATACAATAAAATAAAGGCGCCAGGATGCGAGGGATATTACAAATAATTGTGTGAGCTATCATATAAAATTGATATTGTTTTATGTAATTGAATACACTTCGAATTCTCGATCTTCTCGATCTTATCATGTTATATATAAAATAATATTTTATAATTTTTTTAAACACTGTTATTATAAGAGACACTTCTTGTGTCCTCTAAAATAAATTACAAAACTAAATAATATTGTTAAAATATTATTTATAATAACATTTTTCTAGATTTCAATGTTTGAAACTATCGTAATGATAGTCTCATTTCAATAGCTGCAAAAATATCATGTTTAATGTAAGTTACTAAACAATATAAAAGAGTGGAGTGTTTGTGTTGGTAGAAATTTGAGACATTCAATAGTCTTTAAATTTGAATTTTTTATTTTCACTAAACACTTTATAAAATCAAAATTAAATTAAAAATTGACTCCCAAAAATTCAGTGGGGTCAATTGACCCCACTGCCCTAAGGGTAGATCCGCCCATGTATACAAGTTTACAACAGGATTCAGAGATCAAACGGCCCAATCGTGCAATTTGCAATGTGTGGGCAACAAGCAGAGATAACAATTACTTAAAAAGTACTCAATGAACAATTTAATGCACGTACTAAGGTACCATATGAAATCCTCCTTTAATAAAAATCATTAACAGTTGCATGAGTGACAGAAATAAGCTTAACATCAGTCATACCTGCATAAAGTTGTAGCGTTCTCTTCCAATTGACTCATTTTCAGCAATGGCAAAATATGACAGTATGGGATAATGACCGACATAAGATGCATAGCTGTCTCGTTGAATGTTTACCGCCCACTCACTACAAAACCAACACACACAAAAAGAGGAAGGAGTCTTCATCATAATGACATAAAATTTTGTTTAACGTTTTAACAATTTGTTATTCTTTTGAACAAAGGACCCACTAACAATCTATTCATGTCCGCATGCCCAGTTCCCACATATTTAGCTTGCAAATGCTCAAGCTGAGAGTTAATATTAAACCTGTCACTGGCCTGCACAGATACACGAAATACATATATCAACTTAACATGAATAAAAAGAATAGACCACAATATCAACCGAATATACCATATTCCAACATCTACACTTATATCGAGTATCAAAAATAAGTGCCAAAACAGAATGGTCGTGGTAGATGCATGTCTAGCAAAAATAAATGAAATTCTTTATATAAATACATTTCTTAAAGAAAACGTCAAAGAGGCAGAACCTGAGAACATCATAAAACAGCCCAAAAACATAGCAATGCCGATACCCAGGGATATTGTTTTTTTAAAGTTGAAGGTTATATTGATGAAGGAATACTGTTCCTATATTTAATATTATGTTTCCTTCACCATTTTTACGCTTTTCCTCAGTTTCTAATCATACATAATAAAACCACTTTTTTCTATAAGCTATTAAATATCAAGAAATTCTTACCACTGTCTACGACAGACATATAACACTACACTTTCAGGATTCTGTCACAAAATTGAAAGAATAAATGCGAGAATAAAGGAAAACTTGCAGAGAAATTAAACTACTGAAATTACTGAAGAAAAAATTGATTCACATTTTGCATAACTTCTTCACTCCAACCTCACTCCTTTTATGCTACTGCTAACAAACTTGGAGCACAGACCAAAGAAACCTAACCAACCAAAATAAGACACGTTGCTACAGCCACAACTAGCTAACCGACTCACTAACAAATTAGTTTATTGATGCGACGACGTAAGACTAGAAGTTTAAACTAAAGATGGTGACATTAAACGATGCCGTTCCAATTCTGAAACACAAGGACTAAACGCTGCGTTCCAAGTCCTTTCTTCCAACGGCTCAATTTTGTGATGTCCTGCTCCCATTCTTGACATTCCCTTCCTCTTGAGAAGATCCTTGTCCCCAAGGATTAAAATCAGGATACTTCTGATTGAGTTTGCTCCATTCCTCCCAGGTTGCATCTTCAGGAATTCTGTTGGACCATTGAACCAAAACCATGGTTGCCGATCGATTACCTCTCTTCACCAATCTTCTATCCAGAATTGTTGTAGGTGTAGGCTTAATTTCTCCTTCACGACCTGTCTGTGGTAATTCGGTCTGTACTACCTTGTGACTTCCTATTTTCTTCTTCAATTGCGAGACATGGAATACATTATGTATTCTAGCTGTTGGTGGCAATTGTAACCTGTATGCAACCTTTCCAATTTTATCCACTACTGTATAAGGGCCATAGTATCTTGCTGACAACTTGAAATTCCTTCTTTGAGTCACTGACATCTGTCTGTACGGCTGTAGTTTCAGGAAAACCTCATCTCCAATTTGTAACTCCCTCTCAGTCCTTCTTTTATCAGCATACATCTTCATTCTTTCTTGAGACTTTTTTAAATTCTCTTTTAACAGCTGTTGGATGGACTCCCTTTCCTTTATAAAATCTGCTACTAAAGCATTTTTGCTAGGTCCTCCTTGTTGGTAGTTCAGTATGGGTGGATTGATCCCAGAGAGAGCTTTGTAAGGTGTCATGCCTGTTGCAGTATGAAATGTGGTATTATACCACCACTCAGCCATTGGTAACCATTTACTCCACTGGCTTGGCTTATGACCTGTCATACACCTCAGGTACATCACAATGCACTGGTTTAGCCTTTCTGTCTGCCCATCTGTTTGTGGGTGGTAAGCTGAACTTAAATTCACTTGTGTTCCCATAGCTTTGCACAGTTCTTTCCAAAAGGAGCTTACAAATATTTTGTCTCTATCTGTTATGATGGTATGGGGTGGTCCATGGAGTTTTACAACTGCATCTAGCATAGCCTGAGCTACCTAAGTTGCTGTGAAAGGATGGATTAATGCTATCAAGTGGCACCCCTTAGTTAACTTGTCTACTACCACTAGTATAGTGTCCTTCCCTTCAAATTTAGGTAACCCTTCCACAAAATCCATGGTTATAGTCTCCCATGCTTGTCCTGGTATAGGTATAGGCTGCAGAAGACCAGGATAAGGTACATGCTCCCCCTTATTCCTCTGGCAAATTTCACACTGCCTAATCAAGTCAGTCAAATCTTTCCTTAAAGTTGGCCAATAAAACAAAGTTTCAACCCTTTTTATGGTAGCAGTGATCCCTGAATGCCCTCCTTCTGGACTGCTGTGTAATTGCTCCATAATCTTCTGTCTTAAATTGCCATTACTGCCCAAATACAACTTTCCATCTTTTCTTTGGGTTCCATCTTGTAGAGAAAATTCAGTACAATTACCCGGATCTAACAGCACTTGTGTCTATGCATCTTGAGCTTCTGGATCATTGATTAGGCTGTCACTGACTTCTTCCTTCCAACTGGGGTTTGCTTCCTGCACCATAACACATTCCCCTTCCAGTTCTTGTCTTCTGGATAAGGCATCAGCTACTAGATTCTCTTTCCCTTTTTTTATAATGTATTACATAATCAAATCCCAGCATTTTTGAAATCCATTTCTGCTGCACTAAAGTAGTCATCTGCTGCTCCATAAAATACTTGAGTGCCTCATGGTCAGTCCTGATAATAAACCTCTGCCCAAGTAGGTATGTCCTCCATTTTTGTACAGCCATAATAATGGCCAATAATTCCTTCTCATAGGTTGACAAGCCTAAGTGTTTGGCAGACAAAGCCCTACTTAAGAATGCTACAGGCCTCCCTTCTTGCATAAGAACAGCCCCTATTCCTGTATAGCATGCATCTGTCTCTACTATGAAGGCTTTATTGAAATCAGGTAATGTCAAGACTGGTGTAGTAGACAGGACCATTTTCAGATTCTCAAAAGTTTGATCAGCTTCATCTGTCCACTTAAAGGCTCCTTTCTTCAACAGATTAGTTAGAGGTTTACTAATCATCCCATAATGTTGGACAAATCTCCTATAATAGCCTGTTAATCCCAAGAATCCCCTCAATGCTTTTAAGGACTTAGGTTTTGGCCATTGCATCATAGCCTCAATCTTCTTATGATCTGCTGCAACTCCTTGTTCACTAATGACATGTCCAAGATACTCCACCTGGGTTTGGGCAAAGGTGCATTTGGTTTTTTTAACAGAAAACCTGTTCTGCCTGAGTATTTCCAGCACAGACTGCAAATGTTCTTTGTGCTTTTCTAGAGAGGGACTATAAACCAATATGTCATCGGAAAAAACTAACACAAACTGCCAAAGGTAAGGAGCAAATACCTCATTCATGATGCACTGAAAGGTGGCAGGGGCATTGGTCAAGCCAAATGGCATGACCAAGAACTCATAGTGTCCTTGGTGTGTTATGAAGGCTGTTTTGTGAGTATCTTTTGATTTGACTCTGATTTGGTGGCAACCACTTCTGAGGTCCAGCTTAGTGTAAAATTTGCTTCCCTTTAGTTCATCCATAGCTCCTCTATAATTGATATAGGAAATTTATTTTTAATGGTAATGTTGTTGAGTGCTCTATAATCTATGCAAAACCTCCAGGAACTGTCTTTTTTCTTCACTAATAGCACTGGAGAGGCATAAGGGGAGGTGCTATGCCTTATTATTCCACTATTCAATATATCATTTACCATTTTTTCTATTTCAGTCTTTTGAATGTATGGGCATCTATAGGGATTAGAGTTTACAGGATTGCAACCAGACATTATGGGAATATGGTGATCCTGCATCCTCTTTGGAGGCAACCCCTATGGTTCTTTGAAAACATCCTCATAAGCTTTCACCAATTGCTCTATGATTTCTGGTACATCTTCTTCTACTTCTGCATTACTTTCTATAGCAGTCAGCTGGACTAGGAAATAAGTTTCCTCGTGTGGTTTCCAGTTGAACTTGTCTGTTAACTGGACTTAGTAGAATTGTTTAGGGTCCCCTTGCTCCCCTAAGGTCACCTTTTTCCCTTTCCAATGTACAGTGATCTTTCTTTGTTCAAAATCCAGACAGATTGGACTGACAGTCTGCATCCACTGAACACCCAAAACTGCATCATATCTCCCTAAAGGAATTACATATACTGGAGCTTGAAACTCCCCTTGGGCCAATTTCCATTTAAATTGAGCAATTCTCCTGCTACACTGTATGACCTCTCCATTTGCTACTGTCACTTTAATAGGGCTACAAGGCTCAGTAGGTAACTGCAACTTCCTTACCAGGTTCTGTGATACAAAGTTGTGTGTTGATCCACTATCCAGAAGCATGACAATGTTGCTGTTTTTGATCTGTCCATATAGCTTGATGGTGTGAATTCCATGAGTTCCTGTTAGGGCATGTATTGAAACTTCACAGGTATCTTTAATTTGTAAGCAATCTTCCTCCTCATGTTCTATCAATGTCAACTCCAAGTCTGTTGTTGTTGTGCCCAACTGATCCTCTTCTTCTGTTATCATTAAATACAAGCTCTTCTGTTTGCATCTGTGTTCTTGAGTATACACCTCATCACAATTATAACATAGCCCTTTTTCTCTTCTTATAGCCATTTCTGCTGGTGTTAGCCTTTTGATAGGTATAGTTTTCTGTCCAGCACTAACCCTAATTATTGGGTTGCTGTCCTTGTTTGCCACAAAGGATGGTTTTGTTTTAAATGGTTGTACCTCTCTTACAACTCTAACATGCCCCTGGTTTCTTTTATCCAAGGATCTTATGTAGATTTCCTGCCTTTTAGCCTGATTCATAGCATCTCTGAGAGTGGTTGGCTTAACAATATATAGGGCATTAGCAATCTCCTCCTTCAAGCCACTGAGAAAACTCTTTATGAAATATTCCTCTGAACAGCCTTTGTTTTGGGACAACATATAAGTTTTGAGTTCTTCAAATGCCCTTATATAATCCTCCACTTGTCCCTTTTGTACTAATTTATTGAACTGACAGATAAGATTTTCTTGTCCTCCCTTAGCAAACCTATGGCAGATATGATAGGCAAATTCATCCCATAGCAGCAATGGTTTCTCATCTTGTAAGGCTTGGTACCATACATCAACCTCTCCTTCTAAATAAAGGGCTGCATACAGCACCTTGGACCTGGGGTCTATCATGGGATTGAGTTGAAAAAACTTTTCACTCTTTTTGATCCATCCCCTGGGATCCTTCCCATCGAAATAAGGAAAGTCTATTTTGGACATAGGAAATGATGAGAAAGGGGAGGCTGGTCTGGGGTGTCCTCCATCAACAGAAGGATGCCAAGGGTAAGGTCCTTGTGTCTGTGGGTGTAGATTTTTTTGAAAATATGGTAGGGGAGAGGGTTGTGACATATTGGTCAGATTATGATAGGGTCCAGTAGGGTATGTCTGGGTTCCAGAGTGCATATTATGGTAGGAATTGTACAGTGGGGACTGATTCAATTGACTATAGACTGTTGCAGTAGGCCCTATGAATTGTCCTACCTGACTGTAGGTATTACTTTGACCTGTATAAGTGTGCACCTGAGTTGAGTAAGGGATTGAGTTTGGGTGTGGCATATTAGCTCCTAAATTATTAATTGGTTATGTAGAAGGGGACCAAACATCTATGGCCGGGTTATGGTTTGGAATTCTGGTGACTGAAGGACTTGTCATGGTCATGGTTTGAGGTTTGTAGGATGGGTCTGGAAGGTAAATGACCGGGGGTAGAGTTGGACCGGTGGTAAATGGGTTATTGGTCTGCTTAGGAGAGGCTATATGGGGCTTAGCGGTTTGGTTCATCGTTGTTACAGGTAAACTAGTGGATGTGCCGAACTGCAAAAGAGGAAGTGAACTCTAGAAAGAAGATTCAGACACAGGTAGTGTGATTTGTGCTGACACTGTGATGGAAATAGGGGTTCCAGTAGGTACCTCTTGTTCTGTAACTTTCTCCTTCTCAGCCCTTTTGATGGTCTCGACAGCCTCGCCTCCATCTGTGCTACTGCTAGTTCGAATCCGGTAGACACCACCTCCTGTAAATGGTCCATCCATCCTTCCAAAGTTTTGAGATCCTTCTCATGTTTCTGTAAGCTTGGTTTGACAGTCATGGATTCTGCCATGAGTGGCCCAGGTGTTGCTTTGATACCAATTGTTACAAACCATGGGAGAGCCACACCTTAAAAGCTAGCTATTAAGGTTGGAGAGCCCAAAGTTTATAAATACCTCACATCAAAGTCTCATACCATCGATGTGGGACACAAGTCCCATACCTTGCAATTAGTATCATAACATTCCACCACGCTCCGCAGTCCCGGCGCCCACGCGGACTGACTTTGCGCTAGACGAGTCTAGCCCCGGGCGAACACTGCAATACCGACGTCACCACCCTCGCCGCACGATTGCAACCGGGAGGTAGTGGACGGCTCTGATACCAAGTTGTCACAAAATTGAAAGAACAAATGCGAGAATAAAGGAAAACTTGCAGAGAAATTAAACTACTGAAATTACTGAAGAAAAAATTGATTCACATTTTGCACAACTTCTTCACTCCAACCTCACTCCTTTTATGCTACTGCTAACAAACTTGGTGCACAGACCAAAGAAACCTAACCAACCAAAATAAGACACGTTGCTACAGCCACAACTAGCTAACCGACTCACTAACAAATTAGTTTATTGATGCGACGGCGTAAGACTAGAAGTTTAAACTAAAGATGGTGACATTAAACGATGTCGTTCCAATTCTGAAACACAAGGACTAAACGCTGCGTTCCAACTCCCTTCTTCCAACGGCTCAATTTTGCGATGTCCTGCTCCCATTCTTGACAGATTCCAAGTAATAAATGACTTGAATCCAATAAAAGATGACACGAAGCAGGAAGTCCTCTAGTCAATTTTTTTTATTTCATTCTAATCAATAGAAAACAAGTCCAATCTATGTTTGATTACTATTAAAATGTTAGGAAACCAATGGTAACCGAAAATTCTTGAGCTCAGATTTTTCTACTCTGTCAAAATACAACCAAAAGTTTAGTTAACAAAATCACACTAAAGCCACAAAATTTTTCTTTCTTCCCATGGATTTTTCTAAAGGATATAAAGGTGTAAGGTTTAAGTCAGTTTTTAGAGCAAGTGGTTATGCCTTAATATGCCTCATAGCTTAAATAAAGAATGAAGAGACAGAGAGTTGAGAGTTTTGGCGTTAAGGCCTGAAACTTTCTGGAAGATTATGCAATTTTTTAGGTTTTAGGGTTTCTGAAATTGTTCATAGCTGTTCATACTATAAAGATGTCAGATTGTTGAGGTTTCAGATGAAAATCAATGCATTGTAATCAAATTCAAACCATATGTGTGTGTGTATGTATGTGCACGCATATATAAATTTGCAAGTATGAGAGATAATTAATTACCTGCATTTTCCGATAGAAGAGGGAAGAGACTCTGCTTTTGGTGTCAGAGGAAAGTGAGAAAGGGGGCAAAGCTTATATGCTGTAAAAGTGGGGCCCAATATAAAAAGTAAAGTTTCTAAATTAACTTCTAGACCTGACAAATATGGCCAGGCACGCGGGCCGGGCCCGCCTATCCGTCAAAAATCGGGCTTTGGGTCTTAGTTTTTTAGCCCGTCAAAATTCGGGCCTTTTTGGCCCGGTTCACCCAAGTGGCCCGTGAACTTTTTTTTTAAAATAAATAAGAGTTCAAACCAACTAAGTTACAACAACTATTTGTTTTTAATGCAATCTTCAATATATTTTAACTATAATTGAAAATTATAATTAAGATATGTAGTTAATGTAAGTAATTAATTAATAATATTAATTTATAATACTATTAAATTTTTAATTGATTGAAATATGTAGTTAATAATTTCAAAGTATAAAACTATTAAACTAACAATTATTAGTTTAAATTAGATAATATAATTATAAAAATTTAAAATTATCTATATATTAGTATTACTTACAGTATTTATTGTTTTTAAAAGTTAAATAAATTATATTAATTTTAAAGAATCAAATTTGATTATATACTTTGAATTACTAGCAATATATAATCCGAATCAACCACTAATTTTTTAGATTGCAAGTCCAAAATCTGTACACAATAATATAGATAATTTTATCCCTTAATTATGCAATCCCCCTACTTATTGTAATACATTTGGAAAGTAAATCAATCATTATCCCTTAATTATGCATTCTCCCTACTTATTTGGAAAGTAAATCAATCATTATCTCAAATCATGCCTTTAGAATAATATCTAAAATTATAATACTATTAAAATTTTAATTGATTGAGATATGTAGTTAATTTAAGTAATTAGAATTATTGTTTATTATAAATTATTTTATTATTTTTAATATTTATTATTATTACTATTTTTGGTGTAACAAAATTTTGTAAAAAAAAAATGGGGGAAGAAGCCCGCGGGCCCAGCCGGGCCGGGCCTGGCCAATCCGGGCCACGGGTCTCACATTTTCAGCCCGCCAAAATCTAGGCCTTTTTAGCCCGGCCCGTTTTTGGCCCGCCCGCCCGTTTGCCACCTCTATTAACTTCAATTCTTTGTATCGAGGTTTAATTGACTTTTTGGACACACAGTTACGCTATGTTTCAGAGTTTTAAAATAGACAAAAAAAAAATAGATGGAAAATTTAAGTTTTATTTCTAATTCTTATATTTTTGAGTTTTTTAATAAACAGAAAAGAAAATAAATGAATAGAAAACTTGACCACTTTTCCTGCCAAAGTTTTCCGTCCAAAATTGGCCTGATTTGGACGGAAAAGAAATTGGTATAAGTAATATTTTTATAATTCTCATATTATCTTCAATTTTTAATATAATAAATTTTTTATTACAATTTATGTCTTCAATTTTAAATTTTCTATTATTTTCTTTTAAAAACTCAGAAACAACACAAAATAAAACTTCAAGTTTTCTATTCTTTTCTTTTCTGATCAAAACTTAGAAACAGAGTGTTAAGGTCGATATTTATTATGGTTATCGTTTTTTTTTTGTTACAAACACATTATTATCTTTAAAAAAGCTTACAAAATGGTCATTATTTATAATTTCGTCCAAGAAAATTGTATTTGGGTCAATTTTCATTTTGATTACTGAAACTTTTTTTGTTATCTAAAAACCAAAAATATTATAAATTAGTGATTTTATAATTTTGTAAGCAAACATGATCAATGTCCAAATACTCCTTTAAACCAGCAAATCAATCCCCGAAACTACCTTCAATTTTCCGATCACAGAGGAGTCTACGAGGGCTCACAAGTCACGAATCATTTTGCTACCGCTGCTGAACAGCCTAACAGAGCATGAAAAACAAATATGAAAATTACACAGGACATGAAGGATTCGACCCCATTGGACGCCCACAAAGAGCAACCCTCACAAGAAAAGCCTAATTTTAGAAGAAACCTTCAAATTCCAAATCAATTTCTACAAAGAATTACAAACCTGCAAAGCACGTCCCCTGACAGCTCGCCTCCACGAGCTTGAAAGGGGAGAGGTATCTTTTTAATAGGTCTACTATCTGATCCTTCCAAATAAATCAATCTTTATCAATTAGATCAGCCATCAAAAACTCATCAACAATATTATCAATATTAGTATGGAAAGGCCACAATTTAAACGGCAATGGTCTGAAAATTCAGCAACCCAACTTGTATGTTTATTTTACATTTATTTTCTTAGTATTAAATGTCGTTATAATATTTTATAATAACATATTGTGAGAACAAGAATCGAACATGATAAATAACTCACTGAAGAAATGGTAATTCTATTGAGAGAAAAAATGAATTGCAAACCGAAGGAATAGCAGACGAGATATTATCCACAGTTTACACACACAGCTTGACAGGACAGGACAGGACAGGACAGGACAGCATAAGCTTACATATAAATTATGGGAAACTGATAAGCAAAACTTAACAGAACAAATTTACAAAGACCAAAACATAACTTGAATTAAGACAGGCAAATGACCTGCAAAACCTTGTCCCACATACTTTCACTCCCTATTTCCCAAATGAACCTATTTGAAGCTGTTTGTTCAGTTGGCAAGAACTTGGTCCTGTTTGGTTGATTAACTATGGCTGGCTATCCGGTGTGGTTATGAACAAATTAGTGATAAGGTTTCAGCTCACACAATTCCATCCTTCTTTGAGACTTCTAGTTTAGGAGGCAGAAGACTGAGAAAGCTTCCTTGAGCAGGAGCAGGTTGAGACGAAGCAGAATCCGATTCTTCATCTGTAAAATGTAACACAAGGGATATTAATATATGTACAGAGCATAACCTTACTTCTAAATGCCCAACATAAATGAGATGTCGAGATATGTCCTGGAATATGTAGGTTAGGCCACAGTTGTTCATGTTAGTGCTAAAACAAGTTAAAAATGGTGCAGCATTAATGACGCAATTACTAATAAACACAGCTTTCAAAATATTATTCGGAAGTATAATCATCATTTTATGAAGCAACAGTTAATTATATAACTGTTAAGATACAGTTAAATGATACTGAGGCAGCCTGGCAGGAAAAAGGGGGGGAAAACACACAAACACAAACAGAGAGAGATCTTACTGAAAAGGGACTTCACAGTGGGCCTCTTAGGTTTGGAGCTCTTCTTCTTCAATTCAGCTTAATAAATAAATAAGAAATATAAGTTTAGAACCAACCACCAAATATCTAGGGTCAAAATAACTGCAGAACTTCAACTATGTGCTCAAAAAGCTGTAATGTCTATTAAAGGATGAAACCAATTAAAACCATGAAATATATGTAATATTATGACATAATCATTTGTACTTTGACCTGGTAAACAAAAAAGCTTATGTATGCAATATTTGCATGAAAGGAAGTTAAGTACCAATTCCAGGCACTTCGTGATCATTTACAATTTCGAAGTTCTTATATGTGTAACCCATAAAGTTGACATCCTTAGATGAGAGCATCTGCAGCATAAGAAAGGGTAAAAAAGTTGTTCACAAAGATAATTTTCGATACAGATCAACTATCATTTACGAAATAATTAAGCAACATGTATACTTTGGGGTCCACATGCTCCACATCACCCAATATAAATTGTCTAAGTGTTTGACCCACATGCGAGGGGGTAAGGGAACGGGCTGAGATACAAAGTCCCACATCGGGTAATTTAAGCCTTGAGACTAACTATATAATTACGGGAGGCTACTGCATCCATTGACAAAAACTTAATTTACCAACCTTCCTCCATGGGCCTGGCTTTGTTGTAGTGGACATTTGATTGTCAGCCTGGAATGAGATAACAGAAGGATGAGAAGAAAAATCACGCAACAGATAATATTTGGAAAGACAACTTCACCTCCTCAAACTTATCAAAATTTTGACAAAACAGAGGGTTGAGAAGAGAAATCAAGTAACAGATGCAGTAATATTTATGAAAATGGAAAGACGGCTTCACCTCCTCAAACTTCTCAAAATTTTGAGTATCCAACTCATCATTAACTTCCGGAATAAATGCAGCTTTCAATTGATACAATTGGTCCCATTCAATATCATTGAACCATGGGTGAGCCTGACAATAAGAGGCCAAACAATGTGATTCATCACTCTGCAATTTTTTTGATAGAACATCCAAATATTATATGGAAAACACGACACCACACCTTTATTTCATCTGCGCCTTTCGTTCCTAGCCTTCTTTCAACATTACACAAAAGTTTACTGATAAGATCTTTTGCTTCTGGAGATAACTTTGCCTCTTCTGGAAATTTCAAATGAGTTCTCCAATTCACTATCTGCACCGATAAGAAAAGATGAGGTTTTTCCTTCATGGGGGCAAATCAAAATGCGGCCTAAAAAAAAAACTGACAGGCATAAGGGAGGACCACATCAAAATTGACAAATTTAGAGATAAGTTAATTACAACAAATTGAAATTGTGAGAGAGAACATGAACCGGATGATCAAAGGGGGTGCAATGAAAATTTGATGGCAATAGTACATTATGTGCATTTTCCGTTGTTGTTTTTTCCATCTTTCTTTCTTTTGTTGATAACTAACATTTCAACTGCATGTTTCATGCCTCACCCATATAGAGAGAGCGATTAAGATGCAAGTTATAGTTCAAACAAATTCAAGATATCCTTGGAATTTATAGTTGATGCCTTTCGGCCCAAATATTCCTGTACAATCTCCAGATATTGACAAAGGACACTCTACCAGGTGGAACTGCCAATTCTATATGAGCCAAAGGGTGGTGATCCTGGATCAGCAAACTTCCACGTACCAACATACATATATATAGAACGGATCTAAAGCACTCTCTCTTAAATAGCACTCCTTTATTAAAACTACGTCGTTTTGGAGATTCTTTTAAAATACAAAATAATATTAAAATAGAGTGGTCCCACACTCCCACTTACTTTCCTTTTATTTAAAAAAATGCCACCCACGACCCCACTTGTTTTTTTAAAAGAATCTTCAAAACGACATAGTTTTAATAAAGGAGTGCTATTTAAGAGAGAGTGTTATTTAAGAGGAGTGTTTTAGATCCGTCCTCTATATATAAACCACTCTATTTTAATATTATTTTGTATTTTAAAAGAATCTCCAAAACGACATAGTTTTAATAAAAGAGTGTTATTTAAAAGAGAATGCTATTTAAGAGGAGTGCTTTAGATCCGTCCCATATACTCTTATGATGAATCTTAACATAGTGCTGCCCATAAGAACCTAAATCCCTACAAGACCTACCAGTTTAACAGTCTGGAATGAACTATTAAAGCCAACCTACATCTGTTTTAGATCGCTGACAAAACTGTGGTTATCCATGGAATCTAAAAAATGATAAGAATTAGAATTTCTAAAGGTTTACATAATACTTTGACTTTGCAAGTTTGTATATCTTTTTTCAAAACAACACACAATTAGTTAAAGTAAGCTCTATGAATTAAATTAAATCCTTACTGGAAAGAATACTAGTATGAAGAGCACTGCCAAGGAGTAAGGACCATACCCTTTCAACTCAACCATGTTCAGCTTTACCGACTTTTTTAACAAGAAAAGCGGACTATGGTAAAGAGAAATTATAATAAATAACACACATTTCAAAAATGCAATTGAAAATAAAAATAATAAAATGGAGATAGCATGCCATAAAAACTGGGTTCAGCACAAATCAATGGCTTAAATGCAGAAAACTGACTATAATACTTGTATTACCTTTCTACAAGTAGACATGGGTTCATCTGAATAAAAAGGTGGATACCCCACAAGCATTTCGTACATGATAGCGCCAAGAGACCACCTGTGATAATATAAACATATCCAAAATGTCATCTTTGGATAAATGAAACTTTTCTATTTGAAGAAAACTGGGATGATTAAGAATACAAACCAATCACATTCCATTCCATATCCTTTCTTGAGCAAAACTTCAGGTGCAATATAATCAGGTGTACCAACAGTTGAATAAGCCTAATTTACATCATGAAAAAAATTTAGACAACACGTCCGCCATATAAACTTCAAAAAATGCTTCACCCCAGATGGGTCCTTTAAATTGTTTATAGTCAAATTCAGCAACGATGGTCTGACAAAGTTAGCAACCAATTTTGGTAATTCAGAAAACCTTCAGTATGTCAAAATTACATAAAATGTGACTCATTGAATAATTGATGCTTAAAGACTTTCTGACCACAAAAAATCAAGAGTGGAGCATATAACTGAACAAGTATAAAGAAACCGACAACTTTCCAATTTTTTATCATATGATCAATTATGAATAGCTATAACACAAAATGCAATGTCCATCATGTCATGGGAGAGAGTTTACAAGCATCCTCCTGTTCCTCTGCCAATGCTGCAGTTGCTCCTGTTGAGTACGTTTTGGAGCTGCAGGGCGCCCATCACTTTGAAGAGCTCCACTAAGGTTTTTTCCTACAGAAAAATCCTTCTCATGAAGATTACTGCAATCCAATGGCTTACATAAACCAAAATCTGACAGTTTCATGTGGCCATATCTATCAAGCAGTAAATTGTCAGGCTTGATATCCCTGTAACATTTAAATGCAGTACAGAATTATTTTTATAATAAAGTAAATGACGACTTTCTTTATGATAGTTGCCCTTATAAGAACCCTTTCAGTAGTACAACAAAGACATGAACAAAAAGTTTATACCAACCTATGAATATAATTATGTTTATGGATGGACTCAATAGCTAGAACTGTTTCTCCAACATAAAACCTGGCCTCGTCCTCAGTTAACGTGTCCTTTCGCATAAGTAAAGTCATCATATCTCCACCGGGAAGATATTCCATTATGAGATAAAGATACTCTTCGTCTTGGAAGGAACAATAGAGTTTCACAATGCAATTGCTGTCAACCTCTGCAAGTAGATTCCTTTCCGCTTTGACATGTTCAACCTAAAGTAACTCAAGAGTATAAGTAAGAAAAATGACCAAAACCAGTAATATAATAGTCTGGCAAGCCAAATGAAGTTCTACCTGGCCTCGTCGAAGCATTTCTGACTTCTTGAGCTTTTTCATGGCATACACATGGCCAGTTGTCTTCTCTCTACATACTCTTACCTGCAACTCAAAAGAAAAAAATGGGGGGCATGGTTTATTGTTCACAATTAGCAACATTATTGATTAATATAACAGCAAGGTAATGAAAACCCATTATTGTTGCCCACAAAGGCTAATATATGTATTTTCATAGCTAGTGAGTGAAGAAGAAAAAAGGAAAATGAAAAATTAAAGGCAACAATAAGTAAGCAATGCACTATTAAACAAATGGCTTTTTTTTTTTCTTTTTTTCGGACAAAATTATGCAACCAATGTCCAAACCTTTCACATCATGGTTAAACTTGTTTTCATCTTGACAAAAATATTGTCCTTTATCGGAAATAACATAACAGGTACACAGGTTTGAAATGTAAACTCAATACATCAGTGCTCCAAACCATTTATGACTAAATCATACCTAGAGGTGGCAGATACCTAATCCCCATACATATTATGGACTAAATATTTTTGCCTATTATTGAAGCAATCAAAATAATTACGAGAAAGCTATTCTAGTCATATGTTTTTTCATATCAGTTCCGTCAAACTCCATGCCCATTGTTGCTGAAAAGGCAACAGTTCCATGATCATGTATTGAGTATCATTTAGTGAACACCAAAAGTCAGACATAGGAGTTTGATCAATAAAACTGCAGACTCTCCCCCCCCCCTCTTCCTCGATCTCTGCTATGAGGTTTCAACCAAATAAAGATTTTGAATTTCTCATATCAAGTCTCACTAGTACAACCCAAATCCTAGTGTGAAAAAACTTGAGAAAAAAGGAACAGTACATCTAACAATCCAAGTCCTGTGATCCATCAGTAAATTAAGCTAGATTTCACTTTCTTACAACAAAACTGTATTTGACCAATAAAATATCAAAATGCTAAAAACACTCGAGCTTTCTTCATTATTACCATTAGTACATATCATCAACCATCATTTCATTAAGAGGTTCTCATAAGGAATATAAGTGGAAACAATGTAACCAAGAGGACAACAGATTAATGATTAGAAGATACATTTCCACAGGTTCAAATAAACATTTTTGAGCAATCAAAATGTTTGAACTCCACCCAAAAATGAACAGCAAGATCATGATCACAGACGTGATGATAGCTAGATCGTTTCGAGTTTTATTACCTTTTAGAATTCACCTTTAAAAAGGTGGATTTGGTAAGGATGAATGATTACAAGGAACGAGATCAATTGCTGGTTTACAAAGGGATCTAGTGACACGGTTTGAGAAGACAAGAATTGCTCTTGCAAATAGATTGAAAAGGGGTAAATTTTGTTCAATATAAAACTGGGGGTGAATAAAACTCACACCAACTAGTGAGACTGTGAGAGGTTAGCTGTATATATTATATATATTATGCACAAACAGAACTTGATTTGATCCCATATAATATGTCAGTTAGCCTGTTAAACTCAAAGAAGCTAGTACAGATTCTGGTGTCATTCAGGCCTTTTGCACCAAAATTGCACAGTGCATGAGTTGAAAAAAAATATACGATTAAATTTTTGCAATTCACATCAATTTTAAACAAATTCTCCCTCCAGCATAGCACTTTGACTATCTTTATCCATAGTCTCGTATGAACTTCTATAGCCCTCCAGGCCCATATTATAGATCTGGAAAGAGAGTAATTTAGTGAGGGAATTAACTATTAAATTTATAATTTAGTTAGAGAATTATGAAGAAAGGTATGAGAAAAAAGAAAGAATGAAGTTTTCAAAAAGACGACGTTTACAACTTATCTCCTTTGCTTCCCTAAAACACCATCCAACTTTTTTCATTCCGATATTTTGGGGAAGACGGGAGAGGGAGAGAGAGAGTACCTCCCCAAATGCACCCTTTCCTATCATTGTTAAAGGCTCAAAATCCTCAGCACCCATTTTGTGCCTCTGAAGGCGCATATACTCAGTTTCCTTCTTCTCTAAGTACTTCAGTATGTTGGTCTGCTCTTCCTCGGTGGCTTCAGCATCGGCCAGTTTCTTCTCAAGCATATTACGTCTACATGAAAAAGTTAATCAATCACTATTTTGATCTTAACAAGAAACAGAATAGACAATGACTGAGAAAAGCATAAGAAAGGCAAAATCAAATCATTCTATACAAATAGAAAGATTGAAATTTTATCACATGCTTATTCTGACTATTATTTTGTCTCTTGTTTTAGATCTTTTCTTGTTTCTCTTACCTTTTTCTTTTTATTGCCGTATAAACATTCCTTGTCAGTTTTCCCCATCATTTAAATTAAAAGCGGGCAGGACATGTGTATAACAAGACAGATATAGTATTACGAATACCAGGTAGTTGTTTCAAGTTATAACTTAATAAGTATGCAATATTCTCAAAAATTGCATGTAGAAGTCCTAATACACTAAAAAAAGGTTACAAATCACTATATATATGCTGTTCAATTAAAGGAAAATCATAATTGGTGTCGGAACAGTTATTGCATATGTTCACTCAGATTGAATGCAACGTGGAAATTTGACAATGTTAACCTATCATTGCGCAAGCGGCTGTCTAGTGTGCATACTGCATATGTATTAGGATCCCTTCTTCCAAAAAAAGTAACATTTGCCAAACTTTTTTGTTAGAAAAAACGTGTCCCATTTATTTTGATGGTAGTATAAAGTGACATTGTCCTCAACTTTATCATCACAATTACATTATCATGTCAATACTACTAAACTAAACACTCGAAAAATGTAGGGTAAACATGGAACAAATATATCCTTAAAATTTGTAAATTTTTCAAATGAGACACTTTTTGTGAAACAGGGGAGTATCAAGTATGACCTGTAATTTTTCCAGATGTATTGTAATATTTTCCATATGCGAGTGAAGGTGAAAATGTTATGCCTACAGTAAGTTATTTTTAAAAGCTACTAATAAGACATCTAATCAAAGTACAGACACTCAAAGCAAAGCATGGCCTTGCTAGGGACATTTGTGAGGGAAAAAAAACCCTTAAATAAGCAAAAATATTCCAAACAAAAGTTAGATCAATTTCAAACTTTTACCTTATCCAAAAGCTTGTTTTTTCATGTGATAAGTGAACTTCACCCAGAAGCTCACAACTTACCATTCTCACCAACTCTTAACATAAAAAATTTGATGTTATGCCATCTCATAATTCTTTAAAGATTTTTAAAGTCCTAGACCAATCCTACAATTGATAGACTAAGGTATAAAATCAATTAAAAATCCTAAATGTGCATAAAAATTTTGTTTCCTATACACGATAGCAAAAAATAACTTGAACTGTAAAAATCCTCCAAATAATGTAAAATCAGAGATTGTATAACTTCTTAACTTATGGCCACTCAACAGATCTAGTGGGGCCTCCGAATTCACAGCCTCTAAGGTATTAAAGGATGTCATATTCATAACGCCTTAAATTTAATGTATTCCTTTTGTAACAGCAAAAGGGACCCCCCCCCCAACATAAAAAACTAATAAATAGGAAGGCAACAAAGTTTATGCTTCTTTTATAACCCAAAACTCTTATAACGACAGCTAACACGAGATCCAACTTCAAAGTTTGACAGTCACCAACAAAATTTAATAATAAACTAGCAGGCACCATCTTGTGCCTCAAGGTAAACTAAAAGATACCAGCTTAACAACTTTTAAAATAATTCACCTTCATAGATCCTTTATTGTTTTATTTACTACAATTGGTCCTACCATGTGTGTGCATCTTCGAACCTAGTATTGTCTAATACTGACATGAATCGGTTGATAAGTAACCGACACGTATCAGCTGATAAGTAACGATATCTACAATGACCAATATCACACAATAATTCAAACATTATGAACCAATATCGGCACTATATCGTCTACATCGGCTAGATATCAGTGACCAAATTAGTATCGACAAGAATTTACAATTTTGCATCATGAAAGTGCTAACAATTCATACAGCTATGTATCATATGACTTATATAATGTTATATTTTTAGAATGTCAATTTTGTATGTATTTAATTCATTATTTTTTAGATTTTTTATTTTTTATTTTTTTGAGCAATATATATATATATTTTTGTTGTGTATCACAATTCACACGATAACGATACTGATACCCAATACTGCATCAAAAATTGATTGTTTGTTATTTGATACCACGACTTTGAACCCCGGTGTACATTCATCTTGCACAATTGTTTTTCTCAAGATAGAAGAAAATTAGAATATATAGAAAGAAAGAAAAGAGAGACCATTAGGCTAACGCTGGTCGCTTTTGTTTTTATTTTTATAGGGTGAGGCTTTCATTTTCTTGGGCATAGGTATCCTTTTGGCTACCATTTGATCTTGTATACTTCTCGTGTACTTCGGTCACCCCTTCTTGGCGTTGTTGATAAATTGTTTAGTTATCAAAACAGAGAGAAAGAGAGATTCAATTTGCTTCTCCAATTTCGCTCTCAACCATCCATTCTCGTCTAACTTCGAATTTCAAATTCCACATCATCTTTCACGTGTTATCCTATATGCTAGCCACACATTTTAAAAAGATATATCTATGCTTTAGGAATGCCCTAATTGTTTATTACATGCTGTCGAAGTTGTAGAAATAGTGAAAAACATGAAACAATATTGAGAAACATTAATTATTGCTTAAACGAGTTGCCAATAAATGTTTTTTTAACTCGAGCCTACATACATCTTACACAATTGTTTTTCTCAACATAAAAGAAGATTAGAATATATAGAAAGAAAGAAAGAGAGAGACCATTAGGTCAACGCTGGTAGCTTTTGTTATTATTTTTATAGGGCAAGGCTATCATTTTCTTGGGCATATGTATCCTTTTGGCTACCATTTGATCTTGTATACTTCTCGTGTACTTCGGTCACCCTTTCTTGGTGTTGTTGATAAATTGTTTAGTTATCAAAAGAGAGAGAAAGAGATATTCAATTTGCTTCTCCAAATTCTCTCAACCATCCACTCTCGTCTAACTTCAAATTTCAAATTCCACATCATCTTTCACGTGTTATCCTATATGCTAGCCACACATTTCAAAAAGATATATCTATGCTTTAGGAATGCCCTAATTGTTTATTACATGTTCTTACTGTCAAAGTTGTAGAACTAGTGAAAAACATGAAACAATATTGAGAAACGTTAATTATTGCTTAAACAAGTTGCCAATAAATGTTTTTTAAACTCAAGCCTACATACATCTTACACAATTATTTTTCTCAAGATAGAAGAAGATTAGAATATATAGAAAGAAAGAAAAGAGAGACCATTAGGTTAACGTTGGTCGCTTTTGTTATTATTTTTATAGTGTGAGGCTATCATTTTTTTGTGCATATGTATCCTTTTGGCTACTATTTGATCTTGTATACTTCTCGTGTACTTCGGTCACCGCTTCTTGGCGTTGTTGATAAATTGTTTAGTTATCAAAAGAGAGAGAAAGAGATATTCAATTTGCTTCTCCAATTTCTCTCTCAACCATCCACTCTCGTCTAACTTCGAATTTCAAATTCCACATCATCTTTCACGTGTTATCCTATATGCCAGCCACACATTTTAAAAAGATGTATCTATGCTTTAGGAATGCCCTAATTGTTTATTACATGTTCTTACTATTGAAGTTGTAGAAGAAGTGAAAAACATGAAACAATATTGAGAAACGTTAATTATTGCTTAAACGAGTTGCCAATAAATGTTTTTTTAACACAAGCCTACATACATCATACACAATTGTTTTTCTCAAAATAGAAGAATTGTTTTTCTCAAGATAGAAGAAGATCAGAATATATAGAAAGAAAGAAAAGAGAGACCATTAGGTGTTAACGCTGGTCGCTTTTGTTATTATTTTTATAGGGTGAGGTTATCATTTTCTTTGGCATAGAAATTCTTTTGGCTACCATTTGATCTTGTATACTTCTCGTGTACTTCAATCACCCTTTCTTGGCGTTGTTGGTAAATTGTTTAGTTATCAAAAGAGAGATTCAATTTGCTTCTCCAATTTCTCTCTCAACCATCCACTCTCGTCTAACTTCAAATTTGAAATTCCACATCATCTATTCATCTTTCACGTGTTATCCTATATGCTAGCCGCACATTTTAAAAAGATATATCTATGCTTTAGGAATGTCTTAATTGTAATTACATGTTCTTACTGTCAAAGTTGTAGAACTAGTAAAAAACATGAAACAATATTAAACGAGTTGCCAATAAATGTTTTTTAAACTCAAGCCTACATACATCTTACACAATTGTTTTTTTCAAGATAGAAGAAGATTAGAATATATAAAAAGAAAGAAAAGAGAGGCCATTAGGTTAACGCTGATCGCTTTTGTTATTATTTTTATAGGGTAACGCTATCATTTTCTTCGGCATATGTATCATTTTGGCTACCATTTGATCTTGTATACTTCTCGTGTACTTCGATCACCCCTTCTTGGTGTTGTTGATAAATTGTTTAGTTATCAAAAGAGAGCGAAATAGTGATTCAATTTGCTTCTCCAATTTCTCTCTCAACCATCCACTCTCGTCTAATTTTGAATTTCAGATTCCACAAAATCTTTCACGTGTTATCCTATAGCCACACATTTTAAAAAGATATATCTATGCTTTAGGAATAACCTAATTGTTTATTACATGTTCTTACTGTCGAAGTTGTAGAACTAGTGAAAAACATGAAAAAATATTGAGAAACGTTAATTATTTCTTAAACGAGTTGCAAATAAATGTTTTTTTAACTCGAGCCTACAAATGTATGGAAAGTTGGGGAAAAACAAGATTCTTGCTCCGTGATTAGTGCGCTTTACCTATAAAGATAAACAATTGTAGAATAGAATTTGACCATATAGCTCTTACCATTTAATCTCTCTCTCCATCCAAGTGTAAACTTTGAATAAGAATTGGCAATTTAGTATATTATGTCAACAATTATGAAGAGCAATTGTGTTGCGGCGACGCTTAGAAATAAAGGTGTCAGACAACTAATTATAAAATTAGTAGTAGGTTGTGACAACGACATCATATATAGTTAGAATTTAGATAACTAAATATCATTGATTTTAGAGGTAATTCAACATAATAGCTAGAAGTGGAAAATGATGTTTGTTGTTGATCAATAAAAGGATATTACCCGAAAAGGTGGGTGTTACCATACTTCTCAAGATCATAGTGATTTTTTCATGTTAGAGTCGCAACAGTTTATGGTAGTAATAACAATATATTCACAAAGATGGCAATGGTGGCCGTAGTTGTGATACACCTCGAAAAAAATTAAGAGCAGCTTAAGAGTCTTTTTTTAGAAAAAAGAGCAGCTTAAGAGTATTACATTATACTTGATGTCAACCGGATCTTTCTATCACTCTTGAGCAACCATCTCAACACGACACTTTAAACATAAATAAAACCAATAGCAAATGAATCCATCCCCCGTCAACTCACACTACACGATTCCAAGTCCATATAAAATGAGTTAGAAAGTTGTGAGCCAGTAAAGAAGGAAATGTGTTTGCAGTTTAAATTTTCTCTATACCACCAAGCAAAATAGCAGTGGGCATGCTATCCAGTAGCCATGTAGGTAATAGTTATGGCTGGGTGGTGGTTATAATATTCTAGCTTTTTAGGCTACTGATTTTCACTTTTCACATTTCTCAAATTCTAATCAATATCATAATTTACATACCTTAAATGAATTTTTTATTGTCAAAAATCCTTTTTTTGACCATAATATGATTTCAATTTGAGGTGAAAATACAATATCTACACACCTTTCATTCTACAACAACCATCATTTGGGATTTACATTTGAATCCACCCTATTTTAATCTCAAAAACCAACTTCAAAAACAATAATGTTGGGGATTATCTCAATTGTTTACTTATATTGATTTTATACAACAATGGCCCCTGAAGCTGTGACCAAGTTCAAACCATGTTCATGCTCAGAGCGTGGACAGGGCACAGTAAAATCCTGGCATTATTTGCATTAAGTGTATGCTGGTGAGTTCTATCTTCTTCGAGATAAATAAAGTAAATGATGAGCATCCACCAGCTAAATCATCAATAGGTATTGGTAAAAAATGATTTAGTAAGGAAAAATTATCACAGAGAATCTTGCAAGTACTTGGGTACACCTGATTCCGCATTCAATGAAACTGGCAATCACATCGGAGAAAATAAACATTAAACAATCCACTAAATATCAATATCATCAACATGTGAGAATATTTCCTCTTGTATCTAGCTCTAGAGTTTGTACTTCCTAGAACTACAATGATTCTAAATGTGTCCAAATAATATAAGCAAGAATAATGCACTGAGAGGAAATAATGTAGATCTGACCGTTAACACAAATTATGGTCATCAGAATAAAATGTAGCATAGAGGTCATACCGCTCCTTCCGCTCCTGCAGGTTCTTCATCTGTTCCTTATAGTGCTTTTCTATATACTGTTTGGCTGCTGCAACCTTCTGCTTTGTGGCAGTAGAAGGTGCTTCCTCCATTATTGGCGCTTTCGAGCATTCTTTCCCATTAGTTGTGGTTTCCTTCTTCTTTGAAGACTTTGGCTTATCTTTTGATCTGAATTTACTGAACCAACACTTTGCATACTCCATATATCTTTGTCTAACAACACCTTATCTCCCTCAACTAAGATCTGAACTACTGAAACTTCAAATTTTGAAATATTCTGCTTTAGTCACAATAAGTACTCCATTAGCAATTAAGAGCAAGAGTTTCAGCGCAACATCAACTCATAAAAACCCAACTGCATGTGTCTGCATAAAACAAACAAAAGGCATTCAACAAGAAAAACAGTTTTCATTTCCCATCTTAATATTTTAACGAATTTTCTCGGCAATATTACTATTTTATAGCAATAAAAAATAGAAAAAAAATGGAGAAATAATAGTTAAAAGGGAAACATATGCAACACCACAGCCCGTTGTCCACACAATATTTCAGTTTATTTTTCATCTTCCCCAATTCTTGAGTAAATCAAGTTCGCTTATGAAAAATCTTTCCCTTGCTTCAGATAAACCAAAATAAAAGTGATTGCTTCTCATCAAGGTATATAACAGAAACATATATATTATAATCAAGCAGACAGCACCCAAAAAACATAATGAAATTGTAATTTCACACTGAAAATTCTATCTTTTTCACCAATCTACATGGAAATGTAATCAAAATTTCAACCTAAACACTACCACATCCATCCTCAAAATCAATGCATTGAACTAAAAACTAAATAAATGCAACTCCAGATCAAACTCTAGAATCTATATAAAGCAAATTACCTAGCAAACTCAACGCAATTCAACAGTTCCACCACTCCAAACCAGTACCCGACAAGAAGAAAACACAAACAGATGCAAACTTTACTCCAAGAAACTACCCCTGAAAACTCTAACTCATAGTTCGGCACCAAATCGGAGCAATGGAGACAGAAAAATACCGAATGATTAGCTGAATTTGGCTCAAAGAAGAATAATCGCAAACCCTATATAGAAAGAGAAAATTGAAGTGCTGATTTTTGTAGTTAACGAAAAGGAAGTAAACCCTAAGTAGTTTAGTACTTGCCTCATAGACCAGAAGAGAAAAAGCCACCACGATTTTTCCGCAATTGAAATTGGAACTCCTTTCCCTTCCTCCAGCTTTTTTTCTCAACTAGTTTTCCTGTTTCTATGTGGACTACCATTATAGTCATTTTCTCTCTCCTCTCATTTTCTCTCTCCTCCATGTAATAATTATTTATGAATTTTATATTTAACATAAATGAAGTTCATTTTCTCCGGATAAATCACTCTAGTTTTTCTCGCGATTAGAATTTATGTTTTATTTTTTCTTTTGCCCTTTTTGAGAGGAAAGTTTGTCAAATGTTCCTTTCTCTTTATCTTCTTCTTTTGGGAATCTCTCTGTCAGGAAATAATTAATAGATTTATTTCTATCAAGTTTAAAAGTTACAATTTGATTCTTAAGTTATATTAAACTTCAAATTAATATATAAATTTATTTCATTTTTATTAATATAATTATTATAATAATTATATAATATATAACAAAAACTATTAATTACAACTAAATACAACATTTTCAGTTAAACATATACTACCATTTTCAAATAATATTAACAAGTGTAAAATTATTAAAATAGTTGTCTAAGAGCATCTCCAACCGTCTCTTCATAGAATACTCAAATAGGTGAGCAACATTAAAAAAATTGTCTTCATCAGAGTTAATTTATAATTGCATTTATATCAATGCATGAGATTATATAGGATTATAAAATTGACCAGTATATCATATATATAATTAAAATATCATCAACTATAAATATTCACGTAACTCGTAATTTAAAAATAAATATATAAAATCGTAAAATATATCATTATCCTAAATCTATTAATGATGGTTGATGCTTGTTGTGGATTTGAAGCCAATTGTTTTAAGATAAATGCGTACAAAATATTAATGTTTTTGTATCCCATCTTATAGTTGTGTTTACTATCTACTGATCAATTTTTTTTATTTGTTATTTCCAGTTTGTATATTTATTTTTGTATGTCTAACTACACCGTAAATGTTCTTATTTCCTTATATACCTTAATTAAGAAAAAGAAAATTGATTTCAAATGTGTAATGCACTTCATTAATATGCATTTTAATTTTATTTAATAAATATGAGTACCAAGTATGAGACATATTATGATGCAAACTCCATATCAGACCGTAAGATATAGTCCCATATCAATTACAAATGTAACTTGATATGGGTTGAAATAGGCTTTAGCCTCTCCCATTGGGTAATTAACTTTTGGTTAAATAGGCTAAAATTTATATCATTGGTGCTTTTATTGAGAGTCCTACTTACAAGTCGAGACTGGTAAGACCAAAAAGATATCTATGGAAAAGGTCCCTCTTCCTTTCGGTCAAATGGGCTAAACTTAGCTAATAAAGATGGATCAAATGAACTAAGGTTTGTAAACTATTAAGTTAACCTTAATAATCAAATATTTTATTTTCAAAATTTTTTTATTAAGTTTAAATTTGAAAAATAAATAAAATATTTAAAATTAATAATCGTATCCTTGCAAATAAACATAATTTTTAAATATTTTAATTTTGGTGCTTTGAAAGCCATAAGGTGGCCCAAAGAACAAATCCAACTCAATGGACGTAAGTTAGAAGCGCCCACTAACTTTATGGATAACGCGCAATCACGATAAATTGGACAATTACTGTGAGAAACTGGCGATATACTAAATACATGTCACTTCAGGCCCTTCAAAAATTAAAATGGGTAGCGAAAAAGTGAAAATAGAAAAAACGCGGCGCAACTTAGCCTGATGAGTTGGATCACTACGGTAACATGGTCCTATAATTGTCAAAAAATTAGGATGTAAATTAGTCCGGTTGAGTCGAGTATTGTCTTATTCAGATTTAATTTATAAAATTTATTAAATATAAAATAAAATTTAATTAATTTTTATATAATTATTAAGTTGAACATGATCTCAAATAATTTAAATATTTTAAACGAATATGATTCGAATATCAATAAAAAATTATAACTCGAAGAAGTTCGATTAATTTATCAAACTTTAAAATTTACTCCTACTTAAATCATTTATAATTCGAGTCGAGTTTGAATCGAATTTTTAGGCGAACAAATACAAACTGAACTCTCGAACTGTTTGATTCATTTTATTGCATTATCAAAAACCATGACTATAAATAAAATAATTACTAAAATAATACTTTTCCAAGTATCACAAACTCAATATATATATATATATATATATATATATATGAGTTTCCTATATTACTCTTTAGTCATAAAACAAATATATGAGTTTCCTATATTACTCTTTAGTCATAAAACAAAATACCCACACTAATATTTCACTGGTTGGAAGTTATTGTTTTTTCATAATATTAAGATTGAGAATTGATATTTATATAAGTAAAATTTAATTTTTTTATAATAAAAATTATTAAATACGAGAATTATTTTTTTGTTATATAATTAATTGTGAAAATATCAATTTTATTAAAATAACAAAAAATGAGATTAATCTCATATTTTTTATATGCAAACAAGTGGTTATATTATGCAATTAAATGCTAAGTGGTACTAATTAACAATTATATAGTTTAACTTTAGATAAAGTTATAATTTTATCAAAATAATATATGTAATACACACGTAATATTAATTATCAATGTAATTATATATCTATCTATTTATTTACATTAAAAAATGGGAGGAGAGTTGCCAGTAATTTTATTTTTTTTTACTTTCTCCTTTTATCCTTTAAAAAATTGGAGCAATTACTTCTTAAAATTAGAAAAAATTTATTTTGTCTCTTCCCAGTCTTTTATTAATTCTTATTTTCTCTCATTTATTATCGTGTATGTCAAGATACTGGTATAAAATAATAGGTGATGTATAAATGAATTGGTTTCTTGTTATAAGAAATATTAGTAGAACAAATATTTTTATTTCTATTTAAAATTATAATATCAATATTAACTTTTTAAAAATTAATTTTTCAGATATTTTTAAACTTAAATTTGATATGAATTCATTTAGTTTATGTTAATGTAATTATGCGTATCATAAATGGCCTAAAAACTACTATTAGTTATAAGATTTGTTGTTTTTGAATTTTAAAAGAATTATGTTAACTTGAAATCTAAAAATATTTTAAATTAATTTATAAAAAAATTAATATTAATTTCATAATTTAAATGGAATAAGTATGTATTTAGGTATATTGTAAGAACCGGGAAAAAAAGAAGGAGGTGCACTGCATTTTCTTTTACTACAAGTGTATATTTTGGGGGTGAACAAACAGACAACAGTATCTAGTGGCCTTGATTTTCGGCCAAGTCATTGTGGTCATGTAAGACACGTGGCGTATGCATGACCCTTGCCAGCTGAGATTTATAGCCATTTTCTTTCCAAATTTGCCCCCTTTTGACTTCTACTTTCTTTTTTGATAAAAGTCTAAACCTAACTAAATCCCGAACTTCGAAAATACAGCAACTACTTTTTCCCCTTTGAACGGATTCTCTCAATATTTTCTAATGGGTTCTATTCATAATAATTTCATAGTATCTGTTAATGTCTACACGTGCTTCAATTGTCAAAAGCGCGTTTAATTCTATACAAAAATTAAATTTCTAAAAATTTGACGGGTTGAGCCGTCGAGATAGTTCCGGTATTAAAATAAGTACAAATTGAATAAAATTTAATAATAAAAGTTTAATGATCTAGTGTTGTAAAATAATATAGTGTGTGCCTTAGAATTAGGGTGTAACCTTGTATTTTCGTATAGAATTAGGATTACTCATTATATAATATACTTTAATGAGAACAAGCATAATCTCCTTCAAGAAGAAAGGAAGTCAAACCACATCATGACATTTTCCTTACGAGTTATAAATCAAATGTAACTAAGAATACTTAATTTCTTAAAACACTCAATTACCAAAACAGATTCATACGTAGGTTAAAATAACTCTACGTGGACTTTGGTCTGCCATACAATTTGGGCCCAAATAATTACACTCCAACAATACCATTTATTTATTTATTTGAACGCTAATCAACATCATTTAAGAGAATTCGAATTCAAGAAATTAAGAATGGGAGCAAATCTCTTTGACCATTCAGGATAACTTTTTAGCAGGGTTGAACAAGGAATCAAATTACCTCCGAAATTGCACCAAAAATCGAATAAATCGCACCAATGATTCCGACATATGTGACGATTTTAGGTGACTTGAAAACCAAATTTACGATTTAGGTTTGGTTACTGACCAAAATCGCATGCATAAAATCGAAAACGTACCATACGCCAATAAGATAAATAAGCTAAGTTGTCCAGAGTGATTTATAAATTATAATGGGAATATGATTGAGCTTACCATCATCATCATTATAATAACAATAATAATTTATAAGAACAAGTCCACCAACAAACTTTATACAATGTTATCCACCACTATGTTTGTATAGATACATACCAGTTCATATACATATACATTTTTCACTTTCCTAATATTATTATATCCTAAACTTATAAGGTTAAGCTTATGTATTATTTATTTTTATTTATATAAGAAGAGTTATATATGATAACAAATTTTATCGATATTAAATAAATATGAACAGATACGTGAGATATAACATGAGACTAATTTAATAATTAAATTATTTTATTATTCTATGTTCAACATTAATTAGTCACACCCTACATTATATAAATTTAGTCACACCATGCATTAGACCTTGCAAAAATCAGTCCAAGCCCGCGGGTCGACCCGACCCGCCCGTCAAAATGCGGGCTTTGAATTTTATTTTTTTAGCCCATCAAAACCTGACCCATTTTGGCCCGTCTGGCCAATGGCCCGGCCCGTTTAGGCTTGGCCCATAAATGTGTCAAAATTTAGTTATAAATCCGTACAAGCCCACGGGCCGGCCTTGCTATCCTGTCAAAACGCGAGTTTTGGGCTTCACTTTTTTAGCTCACCAAAATTTGGGTCGTTTTTGTGACAACCCCAAAATAGGTCCATTCCATCCAACCCATTCTGAGTCGTCAAATACATGGTACAGAAAACAACTACAACTTTATTACAACAATTGTCGTGCAAAATACAACAACACATATGCTGTGAGTTTGGATACAAATATATACCAAATGTGACATTGGACACCATCATGTATCAGCACCTCACAAAGGTACCTTACATAAAGGTACAGTCAAAAACTGTTTTAGAAACTAGAATCTTTGGGAAGTGCTCAAGAAAACCTTCGTACATGGGAGGCCATGCGTCTAGGTTATGATAGATATCATATGGCCACAGAATTATCCTTGGTTGACCCAATAGACCCCAAAGAAAAACGAGAAGATTACTGTGACGCCCCCAAAATTAGGTATACATCACCCATCTTGAGTCGTCAGATACATAGTACAGAATACAAATACAACTTAATAATACAACTGTCGTGTACAATACGACAAAACATAAACTGTGAGTTTGAATACAAATATTATCTTCTAGAGAGTATTCATACTCAAAAGGAGTCCTCATTACATTTATTAACACACCATTATATAGAATAGTGAGGACTACTAACTAATACTATTCTTCGGACCATCACTCCGTTCCCCGACTTGCCCCAGCTACGTTCTCATTTCCTGAAGAGAACAGTGAAAGAAAGGGTGAGCTCAACTAGCCCAGTAAGAAATATTATGACTAAGATAATGCAAAATAAATTATCATTAGCCTTCAACAATGTTAAACTGATAAAATATAATAGACATCAAGTTTAACTGTAGCGGAACAAGCAATCCATTAAAAGAGTCAAGTAGAAAATAAACGCTACTATCTTTTATGATTGAAAAAGTTTTTCAACACTGTGATCGCTGGGACTCAGCTTAATAAAATAATCCACATCATCGAATCACCCCTGCACTACGGCCAAGGATATTCGTATATTCATTAATGGTCATGATCATGCCAACAACTGTCCATCAATGCACTACGGGCCAATGAGGACTTTTACCACATCATTTGTAACATTACGGTCATGATTATACCGAATAATCCCTGGTCATAATCATACCAAGTCCATCTATGCACTACATGCCACAGATGACTTTCAACATTTTATAAGCATGAGGATGATGACAATGATATAAGAATTCAATAAAACAAGTTCAAGAATTAATTTATCCAGGAATTAACAACGTCCAAATTGTCAACATGATACTGCATTGTGGAGTAAAATTCAAGAATGCTTAGAAGAATATTTTCTTGAAAAAATACTGGATGAAACGCAACTATCAAGGATATTCCACAAATTTCATGGAGTATAGAAGTCAAAACTTAACCAACTGAGTACAATAAAGAATGGAATAATAAAAGAAATCACCATGCATGCGATAGACCGCACAGACAGGTTATTCCAATAGAATAATAAATAATGGAACCAGGTCCGGCGTAAACGCACAGACAGGATATTCTGACAGAATAATAAATAATGGAACCAGGTCCGGTGTAAAACACACAGACAGGATATTCCAACAGAATAATAATAAAACGGAACAAGGTCCGGTGTAAAACACACAGACAGGATGTTCCAACAGAATAATAAACGGAACCAGGTCCGGTGTAAAACACACAGACAGGATGTTCCAACAGAATAATAGAAGAATGTCACCAAGTATAGGGTAGACCGCGTATACTGGTTATTCCAACAGAATAATAACAAATGGAATAACAGAAGTTCTCTTCATGAATATAAAAGAAATAATATTCCCTACCTTAAAAGAACTGGATATTGGAAAAGTGATGTAGCAGAATACTTTTATTCTCTCTCTCTTATTCTCTCTATACTTTCTCTCTCTATAGCTTGAATGAATTCGTGAAAAATAATGAAGCCCTAGGCCTCTTGTGACAAGCCCAAAATAGGTTCATTCCATCCAACCTATTCTGAGTCGCCAAATACATGGTACAGAAAACAACTATAACTTTATTACAACAATTGTCGTGCAAAATACAACAACACATATGCTGTGAGTTTGGATACAAATATATACCAAATGTGACTCATGTTCCAACCGTGGACATCACCTCACAATAACACCTTACATAAAGGTATAGTCAAAAACTATTTTAGAAATTAGAATCTTTGGGAAGTGCTCAAGGAAACCTTCGTACATGGGAGGCCACGCGTCTAGGTTATGATAGATATCATATGACCACAGAATTATCCTTGGTTGACCCAATAAACCCCAAAGAAAAACGAGAAGATTACTATCATATTCTTCCCAATGGTGAGTCTTCTCTTGACTTATCATTATCTCCACTGTCTCTAATTGAGAATTATACTTCAAACAAACACCAAGATTATATAGGTAGTGCCCATAGATATACTCAGCAAGTGGATGAGCACAACCCTGTCTTACGATGACACGAGGTTGTATGTCATTAGACATCTTGTATGATAGTAACAAAACACCCTTCCAACATTGGGTTCGCCTCACCCTATTTTCTTCACCAAATATAACTACTAAATGATGACCACCGTTCTATTCCCTTGTTACCCCCGCTCGACCCAGCTACACTCTTATTACCTGAAAGGAATTGTGAAATAGAAGGGTGAGCACAACTAGCTCAGTAAAGAATATCATGACTAAAGATAAATAAATTATCAATAGTCTTCATCAATAATAAATCAGAGATTTAGAACATATGGTAGATGATAAAAATTTCAACCATAGTTGCAGCGGAACGAGCAATCCATTAGAAGAGTCAAATAGACTATAAAGTCTATTATCTTCTCCATGTTAAAAATCCACCAATAATATTTTATCCATGTAACATCACTCAACAGTTCATTTCCACAATCATATGAATAACTCATAATCATAATTGTGACTATAAATTTTTCTTCGCACCTAGGACGAAGAATATTTTCATCCCCTATCTTTACCTGAAACATCAAAGATCATGGTTATACCAAATCACAGTTCCTGTTTATAATCATACTAACAAATCCATCTTTACACTACGGGTCAAAGATATTCATCAACAAACCATCTTTGCACTACGGGCCAAAGATATTCAACAACAGTTCATCTTTGCACTACAGGCCAAAGATATTCATCAACAGGCCATCTTTGCACTACATGCCAAAGATATTCATCAACAATTCATATTTGCACTACAGGCCAAATATATTCATATCTCAAAGAAATATATAATCATTTCAGAATTTATATAAACAATAATTATAACCATGTTGATCAATTCACCTTTGCACTTAAGCTTAAGATATTCAATTATAAATTCAATGGTCATGATCATACCAGTCACAATTCAACTTTGCACTACAGGCCAAAGAGAACCCTAGTCATGATCATACCAATAATCTACCCATCTTTACACTCCAGTGAAAGAGAATTTCAACATCAGGGTTATAAAAATGTTATATATGAAAATAATATGATCAACATATAGTTTTAATCTCAAGAGTAATATTCGTAACTCATGAATAGTAAATCGTGAATAGTAACTCATGAATAGTAACCCCGACACAAAAGATAGAAATTTCACAATAAAATCCATACCAATATTTCGGTATAATGATATTGAAAGAATAACATTACTTAAATTTATAAACAATTTATTTTAATTGTTTACACTTTACTAATTAATGCATTTAATCATCATAAAATGCCAACTCTTACAATTTCATCATCAATAACCAAAACCCTCATCAAAAATCTGCATATACCTCATATAGGATTCTCAAGCCATAAAATCCTATTTTCCAATTTTCTTTCTTCACAAAACATATTTAATTCATTTACTCATAACTAAAATATTTTCATGAAAAATACCAAATCAGTTCTAAAAATATTTCTTTTCTGGAATTTAGCATAATATAGTCCCATAGTGAACATATATTTTTCTCAGAATTTTTAAAAGTCATTTACTATTTTTCATATGGCCAAAATAGCCGAATATTTAGACATTTATCAAAAATTGTACTTTTGTCTAAAAATTCTGAAATTTACAGAGTATACTTCTATCATATACATGTACTCCCAATAAAAATTTCATCAATTTTGGAGTTAACCACAAGGAATTATAAGCGGTTACTTTTAAAATAGTCTTTTCTCATAAAATTCATAACTCTCAATCTATACATCCAAAAATCACCATTTTTGGACACAATCAATAAAACTCATCAAAATATCATTTCAAATTTTTCCAGAATTTTTGAAGTTCAGAAAAATTACGAAACTGAAAATCATAACAACCCTTAAAATCCCTTAATATCCCTTACTATCCCTTACAATCCCTTACTATCCCTTACCTCAAAAGAGCAGTACTTCTGACTGGATATCGGATATGATGCTGAAGAAAACTTGCACTGATGAATAGCAACTCACCAAGTATCTAAAAACTCACAAAATATGCTTCATAATATAGAGAGAGAAAGAGAGAAAGCTTATGTTTCTGGTGTGATTTTCAATTCTAACTTAGCCCTCTATTTATAGGAAAATTTTGGTAGGTTTGACCTGCAACCTGATGGCTTTACCTGCTACTATTCCCACCCACCACATTTGAAATATAATTCAGCACATTTCTTCACCAACCACAAGTGGGGCCCACCAATTCTAGAATTTTCCACCAAAATGATAAACTCCGAAAATTCAACAATTTCTGAACCAGTCATCTCGTAAAATTCATAATAAATCATACGTTCATTTTTAACGGTTCAAAATTTGTGGGCATATACTCAACTTATATATGTATAACATATCCAAAAATTACCACGATCCAACGGTCGGATTAAAAATTATAACCCCCGCAAAATATCTCAAAAACCCTGATTTTTAATACCTCCATTCCGACAAAAATACGGATAAAAATCTCAACATTAACTCCTTCATTTTTTAACCACAAAAATATATCCCTCATTTATATCCACATAAAATAAATATTTCCTTATCATATGAATCAATAATTAATTATTCACAAATAATATTACAGAATCACATTTATGACAACCAGGCCGTTCCCAGGAAAGAGGGGGCTTTCCAATAAGGATTTCTCCTTACTGGCGCGCAATTAGATGACCAAACCTCTCCTTAGACAGAACTTTCTAGACATTGCCAATAATGCTATCTAATAATATTATTCAAATAATATGAATTATTGATCTGATAATGGGAAATACTGTGCAGCAACAATTATTGAACAACAATAATATAAAATTTCAACGTAGCAATTATTGAATCAATAAAATAAAATATTGAACAGTAATTACTGTAACAATTATTGAGTAGTGCCTTCTTACGTAAGAATCAATAATTTCAAAAATACTGTGCAATACCGTGTGCTACTGTGCAATAACGCGTATTACTGTATTTTAACCACCGGGTATTCCAACAGTGTTAACGGTAACAACTACGCCGTTATTTGTAAAAACTCAAATTTGTCGTTTTCTTCACCCGACAGTTATTCTGTTATGGGGCCCACAAATAGCTGCGCCGTCGTACGAATATTCCCCGACAGAAAGAATATTCCACGACCAAACGAATATTCCCCGACAACAATGATTATTTTATAACCACTTGCTTATTTTGAAAAAAAATCATATTTCACTCATAACTTTAAACTTTTATCAATTTAACCATTTACTGAATAGTAATTATAAGAAAAATTGAATACTTTTATTTCATAAAATTCGGGGTTTTACAATCTCCCCTCCTTATGAAATTTCGTCCCCGAAATTTACGTACCTGGTATTTCAAAGAATTGAGAATACCTTCCTTTCATTTCAGATTCCATCTTCCTGTCATCATAATTTCTCCATTGCTCATCTCCTGTATTTCAAATATCATTCTAGAATACAGCTTCAAAACAAGGGTTAATTTAACAAATTAACATATCACATAATATCCCGATAGTATGACTGACCAACAAATACGCTTAGGTAGGACACACTAGCGAAGAATTTATTCGTCTCTCCCCTCCTAGTTGTATTCCCCGATCTCCGCCAGAGATCATATCCCTAAGCTCTGATACCACCTATGACAAATGTCCCATCAGTGGACAGCACCTCACAGTGGTACCTATCAGTTTGCCACCGCAGAACGGCGTCCCCTACGGAGAGTCTGGCTTCGGTGCATCCCCCATCAACAGGAAGTCACCAGCGAGAGGCTCGGGGCTCTTTACTTATGGCTCTGATACCACCTGTGACAACCCCAAAATAGGTTCATTCCATCCAACCTATTCTGAGTCGCCAAATACATGGTACAGAAAACAACTATAACTTTATTACAACAATTGTCGTGCAAAATACAACAACACATATGCTGTGAGTTTGGATACAAATATATACCAAATGTGACTCATGTTCCAACCGTGGACATCACCTCACAATAACACCTTACATAAAGGTATAGTCAAAAACTGTTTTAGAAATTAGAATCTTTGGGAAGTGCTCAAGGAAACCTTCGTACATGGGAGGCCACGCGTCTAGGTTATGATAGATATCATATGGCCACAGAATTATCCTTGGTTGACCCAATAGACCCCAAAGAAAAACGAGAAGATTACTATCATATTCTTCCCAATGGTGAGTCTTCTCTTGACTTATCATTATCTCCACTGTCTCTAATTGAGAATTATACTTCAAACAAACACCAAGATTATATAGGTAGTGCCCATAGATATACTCAGCAAGTGGATGAGCACAACCCTGTCTTATGATGACACGAGGTTGTATGTCATTAGACATCTTGTATGATAGTGACAAAACACCCTTCCAACGTTGGGTTCGCCTCACCCTATTTTCTTCACCAAATATAACTACTAAATGATGACCACCGTTCTATTCCCTTGTTACCCCCGCTCGACCCAGCTACACTCTTATTACCTGAAAGGAATTGTGAAGCAAAAGGGTGAGCACAACTAGCTCAGTAAAGAATATCATGACTAAAGATAATTAAATTATCAATAGCCTTCATCAATAATAAATCAGAGATTTAGAACATATGGTAAATGATAAAAATTTCAACCATAGTTGCAGCGGAACGAGCAATCCATTAGAAGAGTCAAATAGACTATAAAGTCTATTATCTTCTCCATGTTAAAAATCCACCAACAATATTTTATCCATGTAACATCACTCAACAGTTCCTTTCCACAATCATATGAATAACTCATAATCATAATTGTGACTATAAATTTTTCTTCGCACCCAGGACGAAGAATATTTTCATCACCTGTCTTTACCTGAAACATCAAAGATCATGGTTATACCAAATCACAGTTCCTGTTTATAATCATACTAACAAATCCATCTTTGCACTACGGGCCAAAGATATTCATCAACAAACCATCTTTGCACTACGGGCCAAAGATATTCAACAACAGTTCATCTTTGCACTACAGGCCAAAGATATTCATCAACAGGCCATCTTTGCACTACATGCCAAAGATATTCATCAACAATTCATATTTGCACTACAGGCCAAATATATTCATATCTCAAAGAAATATATAATCATTTCAGAATTTATATAAACAATAATTATAACCATGTTGATCAATTCACCTTTGCACTTAAGCTTAAGATATTCAATTATAAATTCAATGGTCATGATCATACCAGTCACAATTCAACTTTGCACTACAGGCCAAAGAGAACCCTAGTCATGATCATACCAATAATCTACCCATCTTTACACTCCAGTGAAAGAGAATTTCAACATCAGGGTTATAAAAATGTTATATATGAAAATAATATGATCAACATATAGTTTTAATCTCAAGAGTAATATTCGTAACTCATGAATAGTAAATCGTGAATAGTAACTCATGAATAGTAACCCCGACACAAAAGATAGAAATTTCACAATAAAATCCATACCAATATTTCGGTATAATGATATTGAAAGAATAACATTACTTAAATTTATAAACAATTTATTTTAATTGTTTACACTTTACTAATTAATGCATTTAATCATCATAAAATGCCAACTCTTACAATTTCATCATCAATAACCAAAACCCTCATCAAAAATCTGCATATACCTCATATAGGATTCTCAAGCCATAAAATCCTATTTTCCAATTTTCTTTCTTCACAAAACATATTTAATTCATTTACTCATAACTAGACCATTTTCATGAAAAATACCAAATCAGTTCCAAAAATATTTCTTTTCTGGAATTTAGCATAATATAGTCCCATAGTGAACATATATTTTTCTCAGAATTTTTAAAAGTCATTTACTATTTTTCATATGGCCAAAATAGCCGAATATTTAGACATTTATCAAAAATTGTACTTTTGTCTAAAAATTCTGAAATTTACAGAGTATACTTCTATCATATACATGTACTCCCAATAAAAATTTCATCAATTTTGGAGTTAACCACAAGGAATTATAAGCGGTTACTTTTAAAATAGTCTTTTCTCATAAAATTCATAACTCTCAATCTATACATCCAAAAATCACCATTTTTGGACACAATCAATAAAACTCATCAAAATATCATTTCAAATTTTTCCAGAATTTTTGAAGTTCAGAAAAATTACGAAACTGAAAATCATAACAACCCTTAAAATCCCTTAATATCCCTTACTATCCCTTACAATCCCTTACTATCCCTTACCTCAAAAGAGCAGTACTTCTGACTGGATATCGGATATGATGCTGAAGAAAACTTGCACTGATGAATAGCAACTCACCAAGTATCTAAAAACTCACAAAATATGCTTCATAATATAGAGAGAGAAAGAGAGAAAGCTTATGTTTCTGGTGTGATTTTCAATTCTAACTTAGCCCTCTATTTATAGGAAAATTTTGGTAGGTTTGACCTGCAACCTGATGGCTTTACCTGCTACTATTCCCACCCACCACATTTGAAATATAATTCAGCACATTTCTTCACCAACCACAAGTGGGGCCCACCAATTCTAGAATTTTCCACCAAAATGATAAACTCCGAAAATTCAACAATTTCTGAACCAGTCATCTCGTAAAATTCATAATAAATCATACGTTCATTTTTAACGGTTCAAAATTTGTGGGCATATACTCAACTTATATATGTATAACATATCCAAAAATTACCACGATCCAACGGTCGGATTAAAAATTATAACCCTCGCAAAATATCTCAAAAACCCTGATTTTTAATACCTCCATTCCGACAAAAATACGGATAAAAATCTCAACATTAACTCCTTCATTTTTTAACCACAAAAATATATCCCTCATTTATATCCACATAAAATAAATATTTCCTTATCATATGAATCAATAATTAATTATTCACAAATAATATTACAGAATCACATTTATGACAACCAGGCCGTTCCCAGGAAAGAGGGGGCTTTCCAATAAGGATTTCTCCTTACTGGCGCGCAATTAGATGACCAAACCTCTCCTTAGACAGAACTTTCTAGACATTGCCAATAATGCTATCTAATAATATTATTCAAATAATATGAATTATTGATCTGATAATGGGAAATACTGTGCAGCAACAATTATTGAACAACAATAATATAAAATTTCAACGTAGCAATTATTGAATCAATAAAATAAAATATTGAACAGTAATTACTGTAACAATTATTGAGTAGTGCCTTCTTACGTAAGAATCAATAATTTCAAAAATACTGTGCAATACCGTGTGCTACTGTGCAATAACGCGTATTACTGTATTTTAACCACCGGGTATTCCAACAGTGTTAACGGTAACAACTACGCCGTTATTTGTAAAAACTCAAATTTGTCGTTTTCTTCACCCGACAGTTATTCTGTTATGGGGCCCACAAATAGCTGCGCCGTCGTACGAATATTCCCCGACAGAAAGAATATTCCACGACCAAACGAATATTCCCCGACAACAATGATTATTTTATAACCACTTGCTTATTTTGAAAAAAAATCATATTTCACTCATAACTTTAAACTTTTATCAATTTAACCATTTACTGAATAGTAATTATAAGAAAAATTGAATACTTTTATTTCATAAAATTCGGGGTCTTACAATCTCCCCTCCTTATGAAATTTCGTCCCCGAAATTTACGTACCTGGTATTTCAAAGAATTGAGAATACCTTCCTTTCATTTCAGATTCCATCTTCCCTGTCATCATAATTTCTCCATTGCTCATCTCCTGTATTTCAAATATCATTCTAGAATACAGCTTCAAAACAAGGGTTAATTTAACAAATTAACATATCACATAATATCCCGATATTATGACTGACCAACAAATAAGCTTAGGTAGGACACACTAGCGAAATTTACTCATCTCTCCCCTCCTAGTTGTATTCCCCGATCTCCGCCAGAGATCATATCCCTAAGCTCTGATACCACCTATGACAAATGTCCCATCAGTGACAGCACCTCACAGTGGTACCTATCAGTTTGCCACCGCAGAACGGCGTCCCCTACGGAGAGTCTGGCTTCGGTGCATCCCCCATCAACAAGAAGTCACCAGCGAGAGGCTCGGGGCTCTTTACTTATGGCTCTGATACCACCTGTGACAACCCCAAAATAGGTTCATTCCATCCAACCTATTCTGAGTCGCCAAATACATGGTACAGAAAACAACTATAACTTTATTACAACAATTGTCGTGCAAAATACAACAACACATATGCTGTGAGTTTGGATACAAATATATACCAAATGTGACTCATGTTCCAACCGTGGACATCACCTCACAATAACACCTTACATAAAGGTATAGTCAAAAACTGTTTTAGAAATTAGAATCTTTGGGAAGTGCTCAAGGAAACCTTCGTACATGGGAGGCCACGCGTCTAGGTTATGATAGATATCATATGGCCACAGAATTATCCTTGGTTGACCCAATAGACCCCAAAGAAAAACGAGAAGATTACTATCATATTCTTCCCAATGGTGAGTCTTCTCTTGACTTATCATTATCTCCACTGTCTCTAATTGAGAATTATACTTCAAACAAACACCAAGATTATATAGGTAGTGCCCATAGATATACTCAGCAAGTGGATGAGCACAACCCTGTCTTATGATGACACGAGGTTGTATGTCATTAGACATCTTGTATGATAGTGACAAAACACCCTTCCAACGTTGGGTTCGCCTCACCCTATTTTCTTCACCAAATATAACTACTAAATGATGACCACCGTTCTATTCCCTTGTTACCCCCGCTCGACCCAGCTACACTCTTATTACCTGAAAGGAATTGTGAAGCAAAAGGGTGAGCACAACTAGCTCAGTAAAGAATATCATGACTAAAGATAAATAAATTATCAATAGCCTTCATCAATAATAAATCAGAGATTTAGAACATATGGTAAATGATAAAAAATTTCAACCATAGTTGCAGCGGAACGAGCAATCCATTAGAAGAGTCAAATAGACTATAAAGTCTATTATCTTCTCCATGTTAAAAATCCACCAACAATATTTTATCCATGTAACATCACTCAACAGTTCTTTCCACAATCATATGAATAACTCATAATCATAATTGTGACTATAAATTTTTCTTCGCACCCAGGACGAAGAATATTTTCATCACCTATCTTTACCTGAAACATCAAAGATCATGGTTATACCAAATCACAGTTCCTGTTTATAATCATACTAACAAATCCATCTTTGCACTACGGGCCAAAGATATTCATCAACAAACCATCTTTGCACTACGGGCCAAAGATATTCAACAACAGTTCATCTTTGCACTACAGGCCAAAGATATTCATCAACAGGCCATCTTTGCACTACATGCCAAAGATATTCATCAACAATTCATATTTGCACTACAGGCCAAATATATTCATATCTCAAAGAAATATATAATCATTTCAGAATTTATATAAACAATAATTATAACCATGTTGATCAATTCACCTTTGCACTTAAGCTTAAGATATTCAATTATAAATTCAATGGTCATGATCATACCAGTCACAATTCAACTTTGCACTACAGGCCAAAGAGAACCCTAGTCATGATCATACCAATAATCTACCCATCTTTACACTCCAGTGAAAGAGAATTTCAACATCAGGGTTATAAAAATGTTATATATGAAAATAATATGATCAACATATAGTTTTAATCTCAAGAGTAATATTCGTAACTCATGAATAGTAAATCGTGAATAGTAACTCATGAATAGTAACCCCGACACAAAAGATAGAAATTTCACAATAAAATCCATACCAATATTTCGGTATAATGATATTGAAAGAATAACATTACTTAAATTTATAAACAATTTATTTTAATTGTTTACACTTTACTAATTAATGCATTTAATCATCATAAAATGCCAACTCTTACAATTTCATCATCAATAACCAAAACCCTCATCAAAAATCTGCATATACCTCATATAGGATTCTCAAGCCATAAAATCCTATTTTCCAATTTTCTTTCTTCACAAAACATATTTAATTCATTTACTCATAACTAGAATATTTTCATGAAAAATACCAAATCAGTTCCAAAAATATTTCTTTTCTGGAATTTAGCATAATATAGTCCCATAGTGAACATATATTTTTCTCAGAATTTTTAAAAGTCATTTACTATTTTTCATATGGCCAAAATAGCCGAATATTTAGACATTTATCAAAAATTGTACTTTTGTCTAAAAATTCTGAAATTTACAGAGTATACTTCTATCATATACATGTACTCCCAATAAAAATTTCATCAATTTTGGAGTTAACCACAAGGAATTATAAGCGGTTACTTTTAAAATAGTCTTTTCTCATAAAATTCATAACTCTCAATCTATACATCCAAAAATCACCATTTTTGGACACAATCAATAAAACTCATCAAAATATCATTTCAAATTTTTCCAGAATTTTTGAAGTTCAGAAAAATTACGAAACTGAAAATCATAACAACCCTTAAAATCCCTTAATATCCCTTACTATCCCTTACAATCCCTTACTATCCCTTACCTCAAAAGAGCAGTACTTCTGACTGGATATCGGATATGATGCTGAAGAAAACTTGCACTGATGAATAGCAACTCACCAAGTATCTAAAAACTCACAAAATATGCTTCATAATATAGAGAGAGAAAGAGAGAAAGCTTATGTTTCTGGTGTGATTTTCAATTCTAACTTAGCCCTCTATTTATAGGAAAATTTTGGTAGGTTTGACCTGCAACCTGATGGCTTTACCTGCTACTATTCCCACCCACCACATTTGAAATATAATTCAGCACATTTCTTCACCAACCACAAGTGGGGCCCACCAATTCTAGAATTTTCCACCAAAATGATAAACTCCGAAAATTCAACAATTTCTGAACCAGTCATCTCGTAAAATTCATAATAAATCATACGTTCATTTTTAACGGTTCAAAATTTGTGGGCATATACTCAACTTATATATGTATAACATATCCAAAAATTACCACGATCCAACGGTCGGATTAAAAATTATAACCCTCGCAAAATATCTCAAAAAACCTGATTTTTAATACCTCCATTCCGACAAAAATACGGATAAAAATCTCAACATTAACTCCTTCATTTTTAACCACAAAAATATATCCCTCATTTATATCCACATAAAATAAATATTTCCTTATCATATGAATCAATAATTAATTATTCACAAATAATATTACAGAATCACATTTATGACAACCAGGCCGTTCCCAGGAAAGAGGGGGCTTTCCAATAAGGATTTCTCCTTACTGGCGCGCAATTAGATGACCAAACCTCTCCTTAGACAGAACTTTCTAGACATTGTCAATAATGCTATCTAATAATATTATTCAAATAATATGAATTATTGATCTGATAATGGGAAATACTGTGCAGTGACAATTATTGAACAACAATAATATAAAATTTCAACGTAGCAATTATTGAATCAATAAAATAAAATATTGAACAGTAATTACTGTAACAATTATTGAGTAGTGCCTTCTTACGTAAGAATCAATAATTTCAAAAATACTGTGCAATACCGTGTGCTACTGTGCAATAACGCGTATTACTGTATTTTAACCACCGGGTATTCCAACAGTGTTAACGGTAACAACTACGCCGTTATTTGTAAAAACTCAAATTTGTCGTTTTCTTCACCCGACAGTTATTCTGTTATGGGGCCCACAAATGGCTGCGCCGTCGTACGAATATTCCCCGACAGAAAGAATATTCCACGACCAAACGAATATTCCCCGACAACAATGATTATTTTATAACCACTTGCTTATTTTGAAAAAAAATCATATTTCACTCATAACTTTAAACTTTTATCAATTTAACCATTTACTGAATAGTAATTATAAGAAAAATTGAATACTTTTATTTCATAAAATTCGGAGTTTTACACCTCTATTTATAGAAAAACTGAGGGTGGCTCTTGGTCTTAACGAAGGGTCAAATGACTCTTGGTCTTAACGAATGGTCAAATGACTCTTGGTAATATTGAAGGGACAACTACTATTGACGAAAGTAATTACTATTGACCAAGGTAAATACTATTGACGAAGGTAATTACTATTGACCAAGGTAAATACTATTGACGAAGGTAATTACTATTGACCAAGGTAAATACTATTGACGACGGTAATTACTATTGACGACGGTAATTACTATTGACGAAGAGACTCTTAGATGATGACATATGGCCCCCCATAAAATAACCAAACTTACCACACCGTCTCAATTATTGATTTAATAATATAACATATTATACAGATGATACTATGACAATAATTTAAGAGATATGATGCAGCAATTACTGTAGCAATAATTGAGTATAGCTGAGTGACTTCTCACGTAAGCATCAATAATCAATACCGTGTGCTACTATGCAACCACGCGTATTACTGTACTTTTACTACCGAGTAGTTCAACAGTTTTAACGGTTTTAACGGTAACACCTCAGCCGTTATTTTTATAGAAAGATAATTCAGTCGTTTTCTCAATCCGACAATAATTCCGTTGTGGGGTCCACCAATGATTGTGCCGTCGTACGAATATTCCCCGACAAAAAGAATATTCTCCGACCAAACGAATATTTTATAACAACTTGCTTACTTTACAAAATTTATAAATATTACCCACAACTATAACATTATATCAAATTAACTCCATAATTTTCAAAAATGATATTTATAGAAAATTCATCTTTATTTATAAAAATTGGGGTCTTACAACCTCTCCTTCTTATGAAATTTCGCCCTCGAAATTAGGGTACGTACCTGGTATGTCGAAGAGGTAAGGATACCTTGATTTCATTTCTGATTCTAACTCCCAAGTCATTTCCTCAACATCGTGGTTTCTCCACAAAACTTTGACTTGAGGTATAACCTTGGAGCGTAGAATATGTTCCTTCTTATCCAAGATTTGAACAGGAACTTCTTCATACGTCAAATCCTCCGCTATTTCGTCCGGTTCTAACTCAATAATGTGGTTCGGGTCTTCCACATATTTTCGTAACATGGATATGTGGAAAACGTTATGAACACGAGACATACTTGGCGGTAAAGCGAGTCTATAAGCCACAGTTCCTACTCGATCGAGGATTAAAAATGGACCGATGAATCGAGGATTTAGCTTTCCTCTCTTTCCAAATCTCGTAACTCCTTTCCATGGAGCAACACGTAAGAACACATGATCTCCTACATCAAATTCCACGTCCTTTCGATGAAGATCAGCATAACTCTTTTGTCGATCTTGTGAGGTTTTTATACGTTGTCGGATCGTTTGAATCTTTTCTGTAGTCATACGTACCAACTCCGGTCCCAACAACGTTGCTTCGCCCACCTCATCCCAGCATACTGGAGAACGACATTTTCTTCCATACAATGCTTCTAATGGAGCCATGCCAATACTTGCTTGATAACTGTTGTTGTAGGAAAACTCCACCAATGGTAAGAACTTGTCCCAACTTCCTTTGAAGTCAAAGACACAGAGTCTTAATAGATCTTCAAGAGTTTGAATAGTCCTCTCTGATTGTCCCTCCGTCTGAGGATGATATGCTGAACTAAATCGTAACTCCGTGCCCATAGCTTTTTGTAAACTAACCCAAAATCGTGAAGTGAATCTTGGGTCTCGATCAGAAATTATGGATACTGGCATACCATGCAGTCTTACAATCTCGTTTATGTACATACGAGCAAGACGTTCAAGTGTATAAGTTTCTCGTATCGGTAAGAAATGAGCAGACTTGGTCAATCTATCAACAATGACCCAAATCGCATCAATACCTTGAGAAACCCTAGGAAGACCGGTAACGAAATCCATGGTAATGTGCTCCCACTTCCATTCTGGAATTTCAAGTGGTTGCAATGGACCTTTTGGTACTTGATGCTCCGCTTTGACTCGTTGACAAGTTAGACACCTTGAGATAAACAACGCTATCTCTCTCTTCATATTGCTCCACCAAAATGTATGACGAAGATCATGATACATTTTGGTACTTCCAGGATGGATTGCAAACGGTGTGTTGTGCGCCTCCATCATGATTTCATACTTTAAATCAGGGTTGTTAGGAACACAAAGTCTGGAGTTGACTCGAAGTATTCCTTCCTCATCGATTCTTGCTTCCGGCATAACACCTTCTTGCACTTTTTTCCTCATACGCATCAGCTCCAGGTCTGTAGCTTGAGCAGCTTTAACTTTATCGATTAAAGTCAGTTCTACTCGTATATTCGCCATCATCACATGGGTCCCTGGAGTCTTCAACTCTATCTCCATCCTTTGCAAGTCACACAAAATGGGCCTTTGCGTTGTTAATATTGCACTTGTACCCGCATATGATCTTCTACTCAATGCGTCAGCTACCACGTTCGCTTTTCCAGGATGGTATTGAATGGTATGATCATAATCTTTCAACAGTTCAAGCCAACGTCGTTGTCGCATGTTGAGTTCCTTTTGAGTGAAGAAATATTTGAGGCTTTTATGATCCGTAAAGATCTCCACTTTCTCCCCATACAAGTAATGCCTCCAAATTTTAAGTGCAAAGACAACAGCTGCCAACTCTAGATCATGAGTAGGATAATTCCTCTCATATTCCTTGAGTTGTCTTGATGCATAGGCTATGACTTTTCCATGTTGCATGAGAACGCATCCCAACCCTTTGCTCGAAGCATCACTGTAGATGACAAATCCCTCCGAGCCAGATGGTATTGTTAGAACAGGTGCTGAAATGAGTCTCCTCTTGAGTTCTTGAAAACTCTGCTCACATTCTTCGCTCCAACCAAACTTTGTATCTTTCCGAGTCAGCTGAGTTAATGGAGTAGCGATTCGAGAAAATCCTTCCACGAATCTCCGATAATAACCAGCTAAACCAAGAAAGCTACGTACCTCGGTCACTGATTTAGGTTGCTCCCAGCTTTGAATAGCTTCAATCTTTGCCGGGTCAACCGATATTCCACGACTTGATACTACGTGCCCAAGGAATGCTACCTCCTCCAGCCAGAACTCGCATTTCTTCAACTTGGCATAAAGCTTGTATTCACGAAGCTTTTGGAGTACCAGCCTCAAGTGTTGCTCATGATCTTCACGGCTTTTGGAATAAATAAGGATGTCATCAATAAAGACGACCATAAAGTGATCCAAATATTCCTTGAATACCCGGTTCATCATATCCATGAAGGCAGCAGGAGCATTAGTCAATCCAAAGGACATGACTAGGAATTCATAATGCCCGTACCGAGTTCTAAAAGCTGTCTTTGGAATATCCTCAGTTCTAACCTTCAGCTGATGATATCCAGAACGAAGATCGATCTTTGAAAAGAATTGTGCTCCTTGCAACTGGTCAAACAGGTCATCAATACGTGGCAATGGGTACCTGTTTTTGATGGTGACATGATTCAACTCCCGATAATCAATACAAAGTCGCATACTTCCATCTTTCTTCTTCACGAATAGAACAGGAGCTCCCCAAGGAGAAGTACTAGGACGAATAAAGCCAATGTCTAACAATTCCTACAGTTGGATCTTTAACTCCTGAAGTTCAATAGGAGCCATTCGATATGGGGCTTTGGAAATGGGTTTTGTACCGGGTTCAAGATCGATACAAAATTCAATTTCACGCTCTGGGGGTAGGCCAGGAAGTTCTTCAGGGAATACGTCAGGGAATTTATTAACAATAGAAATATCATTCAAAACTGACGTATTTTTGTTTAGATCTGTGACATGAGCTAAGAAAGCTTGACATCCGTTTTTCAATAAACGAATAGCTTTATGGCTTGAGATGACAGCGATTGATTTTAATGGTTTGGTTGCTTGAATTCGCATAATAGGTCGATTAGGAATATGAAAACTAACAACCTTACGAAAACAATCAATTTTTGCATAATGAGTAGTTAACCAATCAATTCCTAGAATCACGTCAAATGCAAGTATTTTTAATGAAATCAGATCGATAGGTAATGTGTGGGTACCAACTTGAACCAAACAAGACTTATAAACAGTGGAGGTAATGAAGGTTTCTCCCAACGGAGTTTCCACAGATAAGTCAAAGTCTAATTTCTCCGGAATCAAATTTAATCGATGAGCGCAAGTAGGAGAAATAAAAGAATGGGTTGAACCGGTATCAAATAAAGTATAAACTTCTTTAGAGTTTATAATAAGCTTACCCGTGATGACCTCATTCGGGTTCCTTGCTCTCTGGGAGTTCACAACAAACGCTCTCCCTTGCACAACCGGTTTTGACTTTTCTGGGACGGCTTTTGGTGCCTCCATCCTAGCTGCATTTGTCTTCGGTAAACGATAAAATCGGCTAAATGACCTTCTCTTCCACAATTATAACATGCTTTGGACGGCATCGCGCAGTTTGGACTGATGTGCCCCTCCCCTCCGCATTTGAAACATATGATAGGTGGTCGTTCTCCTTCCTTAACGACAGGTACTGGTGCTGACGTCTTTCCATCATTGTTGAATCTCCTCTTCTTGAAATGTTCATTCTTATTGTTTTGGCCCTGATTACCACCGAAGTGGTTACCATTTCTGGCCTGTTGATTCCCTCCACACTTGTTGTCACCGCTTCGATGACTGCTCTCACTGGTATTATCATTTTGCCGGCTGCTCTCTTTTGGTTGCGTTGTCTCGTTATCGCGCTCCACCAACTGCGCCCTATTTACAACATCTGAATACAAACACAGTTTATGAGAAACAAGATGTTGACGTATCTCCGGCTTCAAACCTCTTAAAAACATCCGCGTCATTCTTTCTTCATTATCCACCAGGTGGGACGCAAACCGGGATAACTCCGCAAATTTTGTTTCGTACTGCGACACGGTCATATTATTCTGCTCCAATTTGATGAACTCCACCTCCTTCATGTGACGAATACTCTCGGGAAAGTATTTGTCGTTAAACAGCTCTTGGAACTTCTCCCAGGACATCTTCAGTGCGGCAGGTTGAGTACGCTTTATCGATTCCCACCAGTAATCTGCCTCTCCTCGCAACATAAAGGCGGCAAAGGGAACCTTTTGCTCCTCGGAGCAACCCAAGACATCAAATATCTTGGTGATCTGCTTTATCCATGTTTCAGCTACAAGTGGTTTGGGTTCTCCCTTAAACTCCGGTGGTCCCAGCTCCTTAAACTGTTTAGCGGTGACCGCCAGAGAGTTTCCAGTATTTCCACCTACGTTGTGGACAGGAGCCGCTTTCACCTGTTGTTGCATGAATTGCATAAAGCCTCTGAACATTTGATCATTCATCATTTGGTCAGTGTTGTTGTTTGCATGAGGATTGACACCTTCCTGATGCACATTATCCTGATTATTGATATGTGGTGAATCAACAGTCGTCTGTGCTCCATTGCTATTCTCAACATTCTCAGATGCCATTTTCAGATACTGCCACAAAATAAAAATTAATTGATATGTCATATATTATCCTTATATTATGACCGACCAATTAAATACCATGCAAATAAACTTAGGTATGTCATACTAGCGAAGGAATTCCCCGTCTCTCCCCTCCTAGTTCTATTCTCACATCTTAGCCAGGGATCATATCCCTAAGCTCTGATACCAACTGTGACGCCCCCAAAATTAGGTATACATCACCCATCTTGGGTCGTCAGATACATAGTACAGAATACAAATACAACTTAATAATACAACTGTCGTGTACAATACGACAAAACATAAACTGTGAGTTTGAATACAAATATTATCTTCTAGAGAGTATTCATACTCAAAAGGAGTCCTCATTACATTTATTAACACACCATTACATAGAATAGTGAGGACTACTAACTAATACTATCATTCGGACCATCACTCCGTTCCCCGACTTGCCCCAGCTACGTTCTCATTTCCTGAAGAGAACAGTGAAAGAAAGGGTGAGCTCAACTAGCCCAGTAAGAAATATTATGACTAAGATAATGCAGAATAAATTATCATTAGCCTTCAACAATGTTAAACTGATAAAATATAATAGACATCAAGTTTAACTGTAGCGGAACAAGCAATCCATTAAAAGAGTCAAGTAGAAAATAAACTCTACTATCTTTTATGATTTAAAAAGTTTTTCAACACTGTGATCGCTGGGACTCAGCTTAATAAAATAATCCACATCATCGAATCACCCCTGCACTACGGCCAAGGATATTCGTGTATTCATTAATGGTCATGATCATGCCAACAACTGTCCATCAATGCACTACGGGCCAATGAGGACTTTTACCACATCATTTGTAACATTACGGTCATGATTATACCGAAAAATCCCTGGTCATAATCATACCAAGTCCATCTATGCACTACATGCCACAGATGACTTTCAACATTTTATAAACATGAGGATGATGACAATGATATAAGAATTCAATAAAACAAGTTCAAGAATTAATTTATCCAGGAATTAACAACGTCCAAATTGTCAACATGATACTGCATTGTGGAGTAAAATTCAAGAATGCTTAGAAGAATATTTTCTTGAAAAGATACTGGATGAAACGCAACTATCAAGGATATTCCACAAATTTCATGGAGTATAGAAGTCAAAACTTAACCAACTGAGTACAATAAAGAATGGAATAACAAAAGAAATCACCATGCATGCGATAGACCGCACAGACAGGTTATTCCAATAGAATAATAAATAATGGAACCAGGTCCGGCGTAAACGCACAGACAGGATATTCCGACAGAATAATAAATAATGGAACCAGGTCCGGTGTAAAACACACAGACAGGATATTCCAACAGAATAAATAATAAAACGGAACCAGGTCCGGTGTAAAACACACAGACAGGATGTTCCAACAGAATAATAAACGGAACCAGGTCCGGTGTAAAACACACAGACAGGATGTTCCAACAGAATAATAGAAGAATGTCACCAAGTATAGGGTAGACCGCGTATACAGTTTATTCCCAACAGAATAATAACAAATGGAATACAGAAGTTCTCTTCATGAATATAAAAGAAATAATATTCCCTACCTTAAAAGAACTGGATATTGGAAAAGTGATGTAGCAGAATACTTTTATTCTCTCTCTCTTATTCTCTCTATACTTTCTCTCTCTATAGCTTGAATGAATTCGTGAAAAATAATGAAGCCCTAGGCCTCTATTTATAGAAAAACTGAGGGTTGCTCTTGGTCTTAACGAAGGGTCAAATGACTCTTGGTCTTAACGAAGGGTCAAATGACTCTTGTAATATTGAAGGGACAACTACTATTGACGAAAGTAATTACTATTGACCAAGGTAAATACTATTGACGAAGTAATTACTATTGACCAAGGTAAAAACTTTGACTAATGTAATACTATTGACCAAGGTAAATACTATTGACGAAGGTAAATACTATTGACCAAGGTAAATACTATTGACGACGGTAATTACTATTGACGACGGTAATTACTATTGACGAAGAGACTCTTAGATGATGACATATGGCCCCCCATAAAATAACCAAACTTACCACAACGTCTCAATTATGATTAATAATATAACATATTATACAGATGATACTATGACAATAATTTAAAAGATATGATGCAGCAATTACTGTAGCAATAATTGAGTATAGCTGAGTGACTTCTCACGTAAGCATCAATAATCAATACCGTGTGCTACTATGCAACCACGCGTATTACTGTACTTTTACTACCGAGTAGTTCAACATTTTTAACGGTTTTAACGGTAACACCTCAGCCGTTATTTTTATAGAAAGATAATTCTGTCGTTTTCTCAATCCGACAATAATTCCGTTGTGGGGTCCACCAATGATTGTGCCGTCGTACGAATATTCCCCGACAAAAAGAATATTCTCCGACCAAACAAATATTTTATAACAACTTGCTTACTTTGACAAAATTTATAAATATTACCCACAACTATAATATTATATCAAATTAACTCCATAATATTCAAAAATGAAAATTATAGAAAATTTATCTTTATTTATAAAATTTGGGGTCTTACAATTACTATCATATCTATTCTTCCCAAGGTGAGCTTCTCTTGACTTAATCATATCTCCACTGTATCTAACTGAGAATTATACTTCAAACAAACACACAAGATTATATAGTAGTGCATGTAGATATACTCGAAAAGCGAATGAGCACAATCAGACTTATGATGACACGAGGTGTATGTCGTTTAACATCTTGTATGATAGTGGCACAACACCCTTCCAACGTTGGGTTAGCCTCACCCTATTTTCTTCACCAAAAATAACTACTAAATGATGACCACCGTTCTATTCCTTGTTAAACCCTCTGCTCGACCCAGCTACACTCTTATTACCAGAAAAGTAATTGTGAAGCAAAAGGGTGACCACAATAGCTCAATAAAGAATATCATACTAAAGATAATTCAATTATCAATAGCCTTCATCAACAATAAATCAGAGATTTAGAACATATGTAAATGATAAAAATTTCAACCATAGTTGCAGCGGAACGAGCAATCCATTAGAAGAGTCAAATAGACTATAAAGTCTATTATCTACTCCATGTTAAAAACCCACAACAATGTTTATCCCTGTAACATCAATCAACAATTCTGGTCCACATCATATGAATAACTCATAATCATAACTGTAGTTCTAAATTCCTCTTCTCATCCCAGGACGATTTATAATTTTCATCACCAATTCTTTACCTGAAACATCAAAGATCATGGTTACCACCAAATCACATTTCCTGTTCAAATCATACTAATAACTTCATCTTTGCACTACGTCCAAAGATATTTCATTTGTATCACCAGTTGGTCATGTTTATCTCAACATCTGTTCATCTTTGCACTACTGGCAAAGATATTCAACAACATTCATCTTTGCACTACGGTCAAAGATATTCATCAACAATTCATCTTTGCACTACAGGCCAAAGATATTAAT